>OZ012701.1:23837138-23926797 GCA_963942565.1 Maea johnstoni | reverse complement strand
TATATATAGATATATATATATAGATATATCTATATATATATATATATATATATATATATATATATATATATATATATATATATATATATATATATATATATATATATATATATATATATAATATAGATAGATAGATAGATAGATAGATAGATAGATAGATAGATAGATAGATAGATAGATAGATAGATAGATAGATAGATAGATAGATAGATAGATAGATAGATAGATAGATAGATAGATAGATAGATAGATAGATATAGATATCACAAAATCATATAATGATATTCATCATCAAAACATCGGAGAGTACTTAGCGAGAGCTATCCAATGAATATCAACATGACAGGATTTGTGTGATTTTCAAAGATCATTGCATACTAGTATTTGTTCTTTGGACGAGAGAAGCATTAGAAGGTTAATACATATACGTGCTACACTCGCTGCGTTTCCATTAAATATGTTTAACTCTTTCACGAGCAGGGACATTCACTGATCAGACCCCCAGATCTAACACAATGATCTTACCTATCTGGTAGGCCTAATAAACCAAGCGTGTTCCTCGAATCTCTTTGAGGGTCTGACGTTTAATTTACAGGTAGTCAGCTATCAATTGCGAAATTCCTTACGATTATAGGAAGAGGGGATTTTGCTGAGATATAGGACTGAATTTAGAGGTCCCAGGGATAACGGGATACAAAATGTACCTAAATTGATCGCTCCCTGTAGACAAAGGTCTCAAACAAAAAAAGTTTTTTTTAAAACTAATTTTATGTCATGTGTTCATGGATATGTCGCAAGAAATTGTGAATTAAGATTGGCAGCATGCATGTATAACATGCATCTACTGTACACACACACGCACACACACACATAAATATATATATATATATATATATATATATATATATATATATATATATATATATATATATATATATATATAGAGAGAGAGAGAGAGAGAGAGAGAGAGAGAGGAGAGGAGAGAGAGAGAGAGAGAGATCCTGAATCCTTAATCAATACAGAGTGTGGGTTACATACGTTTCATATACGTAAATATAGCTTGTTATCAAGCATTGTGCCAACACCCTACTGTATATGTATATCCGGCCTCACAGACATTGGCCAGTTGAGTAGGGTTCAAAATATAAATCAGATATATTGAGCGATTAACCGATTGATATCTAAGACGCAGGAAAGGCCTGGCACGTACTGAAATATTGTGGTGACGAAACAATACTTTGAGAAAAGAGAGGTTATGGAACCTGTTGGTCATATTGGATTTAGCTTTACCCCTACAAAGACTTTTCAAATGATACTCTATTTGATGATTTATGTGATCAATATTGTAAGGTCATGTGTCCAGTGTGTGCTATGGTAGCAACAGTTACGCGAGAAACCGGGAAGTGAAACCTTATCAGCCACGTTCTTGTGTGACGTAATTATCATCTCTACACTCGATAGGTCAGTTTCAACTCAATTGGTTATGGTAGAATACAGATACATGTAAACATATACAGTCCTCAGAACACAACATTCGTCCAGGCAGTTCATATCTCACCTACAGAAGCAAGCTGAGAACAGGTTTCATTTACATGTCTGGTAAGTTTTTTGTTCGCATATTAAACTATATACATTTGCTACGTGTATCAGACATTGAAGATCAGGGTAACGTCTCTAGTAGAAAGTCACTAGTTCAGTTGAAATATCACTAGTGAAACCTCCACCCTGATTTCTCTAACGCTGGCAATAATGTAAGATATGTGTCAACTAACGGGGACAAGGTAGCTCAGTCGGTTAGGCGTCGGACTAGTAATCAGTAGGTCGCCGGTTCAATTCCCGACAGGGGCACTTTGGTCTGTCCTTGGGCAAGAGAGTTTATTCCATATTGCTTCAGTCTACCCAGCTGCAAAATGGGTACTAAGCATAAAAAGGCAGTGCTTAGAGCTTGTGGGCTATATGCTGCCAGTTGAATATCCACTGGGGGATTGAAATGGTTTCCATGTGTACAGGTCTGCTAGGTAGGAAGGTCGTGTGAGCACTTCGTTGGATTCAAGACTATAAAACGAATAGTAGTAGTAGTAGTAGTAGTAGTAGTAGTAGTAGTACTACTACTACTACTAGTACAACGAATTAGAAAAATAAGCTCGAGAGATATAGAGATGTTTACATATGTTTAAGCCCATATGTTTTTCCTCATAATCAGATCAGTTGTGAATGTCTAGACAATTACTGAGCAGAGTGAAAGACAATTGGTCTGCACACGAGAAGGATATGTTTCAGCCCTTTCCCCCATTTCTAATATCACCAAAACATGGCCGCTTCAAACATTCATTTAGGGTGTCAGATATTACAGGATTTGCTTGAAAAGTTAAGCACAGTTTTCCCAATTCAAACTTTATTCAAAATTTAAGGAATCATAAAATTAGAAAAAGGCAAATCGTTCTCACATTCTACTAAAAGTATGAAAGAATTGGGCACAATGTATAAAAATAGCTGATAATAGAAGAAATGTGATATCCATCCCTCTGTATGGATGTCCCCTCTGCATTTGTGAAAGTTGAAGGTCAGTGGTCTATATTATTTATTAATGCTCTATTTAAAAAGAAATGCATTTTTTTCAGTTTTTTTACCCTAGATATCTTTCACCCTGCCCTGAGGGTACTTCTATGATGCTGAGCGCATTTGTCATCTGAAGACCTTTTCAGGCAATATGTATTTTGTATAGGCTAAATCGTCAAATAAAAGCAGGTTAAAGGAAAAATAAAATATGACTGGCTACCAAGACCAGCCAAATACATGTTACGCCTCTAGTAAACGAGGCCTTCCAGGCAAGTGTCAAGAAGCGTCCTCTTTATGTTGTAATGCATATTAACTTGATCCTCCTACCACATCAGCCTTGTCCAGAATCGCTCCTAGCGACGTGTCATGAAAAAAAACACTAGTAGAAAATTTCCTTTTAAGGGAAAGATAAGTTTTTACTAGTAAACAAGCCCTGCGGGGAGTCTGCTGGCAGTTAAATTGCACTCAGAGAATGGAGTTATATCCAAAGGAAAATATGAAATATTAATATCACTGATTCTTCAGTGGCAAGACAATCCTAGACAAACGATGCGAAACCAATTATCTTAAATCATTGGTTAATGCAGGTGGTTAATATGGGTTAACAATCAAACATGATGCTCTGGACATGTCAAAGCCTTCACAGCAGTCACAAATAGGCCCTACCATCCAGGTGCATGTAATATCTGCCTAATAAGGCATACTTTGGGCTAATTTCAAATGGTGAAAATGCAAAAATAAAAACAAAACAACAACTATTGATTTATAAAGTTGTACTTAACTGGAAAGTACCCGCCCTGTTATTCTCCACAGACTCTGGTCATTCAGTAAAATTTACATATTTGTTCGTAATTTCATAACACTGCGAGTATTCTCGAGGGTAGGGTAGTGAAGGTATCACATTCTACACGAACTGCGATCTTGCAGTTGGTAGTCCCTGCCTGTGCTGCCGCTCAGGAACACGTTGAGACCAGAATATGGAATTTTCATTTTTTTCATTTTTTTCTGCGAAATTGCGGCTAGGGCGTATTTCGGCAGTTGTAACAGGTGGAGGAATTAGAGAAATCCTTTTTTTTCGTTTGGCAATTCTTTTAATGAAACTATGAGTATTCTCGAGGGTAGGGTTAGTGAAGGTATCGCATTCTACACGAACTGCGATCTTGCAGTTGGTAGACCCTTACTGTGCTGCCGCTCAGGAACACGTTGAGACCAGAATTTGGAATTTTCATTTTTTGTCAGTTTTTTCTGCCAAATTGCGGCTAGGGCATATTTCGGCAGTTGTAACAGGTTGAAGAATTAGAGAAATCCTTTTTTTTCGTTTGGCAATTCTTATAATGAAATAGATATAAGAGAACACATATATACCTGCGACCACACACTTAGGGCTAGCTAACTCATGTACCAAAAGTCAAAAAGCTCGGCTAACAGATATGACATTGATAAATGAGATGTTAAACCGGCTGAAGCACATGTCATTTGCAGTCGTCCTAGTTATTCTCCACGAACTTTGGTCATTCAGTTAAATTTACATATTTGTTCGTAATTTCTTAATGCTACGAGTATTCTCGGCGTTAGGGTAGTGAAGTTATCCCATGCTAATGCAATCTTGCAGTTGGTAGACCATGCTTACGCTGCCGCGCAGGAACATGCTAAAACTTAAATTTACAATTTTCATTTTTGGTCAGTTTTTCTGCCAAGTTGCTGCTAGGGCGCATGTAAGTAGGTGTGGATGGGAAACCAATCCGCCGCTTGGTTTCAAGTCTAAGGCATCAATCTTTCATGCCCCAGCAGGGACTCAAATTCAGACAGGGTTGAGAGACAGATAATAGTCATTGGCAATGCTGTAGTCCATACGGCAGGCCACGGTCAAGGTCAGAGGAGCGTATCGGGGCAAACCACCGACACACCCTCACCCTATGTTAGCATTCCCCTCTTGCTCCCGATCTGATGACAAATCGAGAGGAAGCCCGGGAAAGCGCAACAATCATCGATTGTGCTTACCCTACTGACCTAATGATGCTACTTATATAGGTAGATTGGAGTACAGTAATGTGCTTAGTAGTTGACCAAATGTTAACTTTTGCAAGTTTTTTGATCAAATAAAACTGTTCAACTTTAACTATATCGAAAATGTAAATAATTTATAATATTTCCATTGAAAGAAATATTCTTAATTTTGTCACATTGCCGAAGTAGGTACCTTATAGACCTCTGTGGGTGTATTTGCATCTTGTTATGTCGCCGCTCATGGCTATTAATAGAGCACAGTTCCGCATTTGTCATTCGTCGACCGTGATTGGGTCACATTTTCAAAAAATATTTACTTTGCGTATGCCACGATATAAAAACACATTTGAAGTTAGTTAGTGGTATACTATTTTTATCTATCTATTAAAGTGTTGATAACTGTTCTAATGTAATACTTTTGTTGGGAAATGTTAAGAGCTGGTTCTTCATCTCATTTGAGGCATAACTAAAATGACTGGAGAAGAGTCAGCAGGAACCAGTGACTTCTCCTGAAAATGTGTTTTTAATATAGAGGGTAATAACAACAGACGGCAGAGACTGTCAGGTGGCGACCTCTGGCTATCTGTAACTTAACTAAAGTGATTTCATATTTAGTATGGTTTCATATTTATCGTCTGAACTAGCATCCCGGTACATGTACTATCTGCGTAATAAAGGCATATTTTGGGCTAATTTCAAATGGTGGAAATGCAGAAATAAAAACAAAACAACAACTATTGATTTATAAATTTGTACTTAACTGGATAGTACCCGCCCTGTTATTCTCCACAGACTCTGGTCATTCAGTAAAATTTACATATTTGTTCGTAATTTCATAACACTGCGAGTATTCTCGAGGGTAGGGTAGTGAAGGTATCGCATTCTACACGAACTGCGATCTTGCAGTTGGTAGACCCTGCCTGTGCTGCCGCTCAGGAACACGTTGAGACCAGAATTTGGAATTTTCATTTTTTTCATTTTTTTCTGCGAAATTGCGGCTAGGGCGTATTTCGGCAGTTGTAACAGGTGGAGGAATAAGAGAAATCCTTTTTTTTCGTTTGGCAATTCTTTTAACGAAACTATGAGTATTCTCGAGGGTAGGGTTAGTGAAGGTATCGCATTCTACACGAACTGCGATCTTGCAGTTGGTAGACCCTTACTGTGCTGCCGCTCAGGAACACGTTGAGACCAGAATTTGGAATTTTCATTTTTTAGCTAGCTAACTCATGTACCAAAAGTCAAAAAGCTCGGCTAACAGATATGACATTGATAAATGAGATGTTAAACCGGCTGAAGCACATGTCATTTGCAGTCGTCCTAGTTATTCTCCACGAACTTTGTTCATTCAGTTAAATTTACATATTTGTTCGTAATTTCTTAATGCTACGAGTATTCTCGGGGTTAGGGTAGTGAAGTTATCCCATGCTAATGCAATCTTGCAGTTGGTAGACCCTGCTTACGCTGCCGCGCAGGAACATGCTAAAACTTAAATTTAGAATTTTCATTTTTGGTCAGTTTTTCTGCCAAGTTGCTGCTAGGGCGCATGTAAGTAGGTGTGGATGGGAAAACAATCCGCCGCTTGGTTTCAAGTCTAAGGCATCAATCTTTCATGCCCCAGCAGGGACTCAAATTCAGACAGGGTTGAGAGACAGATAACAGTCATTGGCAATGCCGTAGTCCATACGGCAGGCCACGGTCAAGGTCAGAGGAGCGTATCGGGGCAAACCACCGACACACCCTCACCCTATGTTAGCATTCCCCTCTTGCTCCCGATCTGATGACAAATCGAGAGGAAGCCCGGGAAAGCGCAACAATCATCGATTGTGCTTACCCTACTGACCTAATGATGCTACTTATATAGGTAGATTGGAGTACAGTAATGTGCTTAGTAGTTGACCAAATGTTAACTTTTGCAAGTTTTTTGATCAAATAAAACTGTTCAACTTTAACTATATCGAAAATGTAAATAATTTATAATATTTCCATTGAAAGAAATATTCTTAATTTTGTCACATTGCCGAAGTAGGTACCTTATAGACCTCTGTGGGTGTATTTGCATCTTGTTATGTCGCCGCTCATGGCTATTAATAGAGCACAGTTCCGCATTTGTCATTCGTCGACCGTGATTGGGTCACATTTTCAAAAAATATTTACTTTGCGTATGCCACGATATAAAAACACATTTGAAGTTAGTTAGTGGTATACTATTTTTATCTATCTATTAAAGTGTTGATAACTGTTCTAATGTAATACTTTTGTTGGGAAATGTTAAGAGCTGGTTCTTCATCTCATTTGAGGCATAACTAAAATGACTGGAGAAGAGTCAGCAGGAACCAGTGACTTCTCCTGAAAATGTGTTTTTAATATAGAGGGTAATAACAACAGACGGCAGAGACTGTCAGGTGGCGACCTCTGGCTATCTGTAACTTAACTAAAGTGATTTCATATTTAGTATGGTTTCATATTTATCGTCTGAACTAGCATCCCGGTACATGTACTATCTGCGTAATAAAGGCATATTTTGGGCTAATTTCAAATGGTGGAAATGCAGAAATAAAAACAAAACAACAACTATTGATTTATAAATTTGTACTTAACTGGATAGTACCCGCCCTGTTATTCTCCACAGACTCTGGTCATTCAGTAAAATTTACATATTTGTTCGTAATTTCATAACACTGCGAGTATTCTCGAGGGTAGGGTAGTGAAGGTATCGCATTCTACACGAACTGCGATCTTGCAGTTGGTAGACCCTGCCTGTGCTGCCGCTCAGGAACACGTTGAGACCAGAATTTGGAATTTTCATTTTTTTCATTTTTTTCTGCGAAATTGCGGCTAGGGCGTATTTCGGCAGTTGTAACAGGTGGAGGAATAAGAGAAATCCTTTTTTTTCGTTTGGCAATTCTTTTAATGAAACTATGAGTATTCTCGAGGGTAGGGTTAGTGAAGGTATCGCATTCTACACGAACTGCGATCTTGCAGTTGGTAGACCCTTACTGTGCTGCCGCTCAGGAACACGTTGAGACCAGAATTTGGAATTTTCATTTTTTAGCTAGCTAACTCATGTACCAAAAGTCAAAAAGCTCGGCTAACAGATATGACATTGATAAATGAGATGTTAAACCGACTGAAGCACATGTCATTTGCAGTCGTCCTAGTTATTCTCCACGAACTTTGGTCATTCAGTTAAATTTACATATTTGTTCGTAATTTCTTAATGCTACGAGTATTCTCTGGGTTAGGGTAGTGAAGTTATCCCATGCTAATGCAATCTTGCAGTTGGTAGACCCTGCTTACGCTGCCGCGCAGGAACATGCTAAAACTTAAATTTAGAATTTTCATTTTTGGTCAGTTTTTCTGCCAAGTTGCTGCTAGGGCGCATGTAAGTAGGTGTGGATGGGAAAACAATCCGCCGCTTGGTTTCAAGTCTAAGGCATCAATCTTTCATGCCCCAGCAGGGACTCAAATTCAGACAGGGTTGAGAGACAGATAACAGTCATTGGCAATGCCGTAGTCCATACGGCAGGCCACGGTCAAGGTCAGAGGAGCGTATCGGGGCAAACCACCGACACACCCTCACCCTATGTTAGCATCCCCCTCTTGCTCCCGATCTGATGACAAATCGAGAGGAAGCCCGGGAAAGCGCAACAATCATCGATTGTGCTTACCCTACTGACCTAATGATGCTACTTATATAGGTAGATTGGAGTACAGTAATGTGCTTAGTAGTTGACCAAATGTTAACTTTTGCAAGTTTTTTGATCAAATAAAACTGTTCAACTTTAACTATATCGAAAATGTAAATAATTTATAATATTTCCATTGAAAGAAATATTCTTAATTTTGTCACATTGCCGAAGTAGGTACCTTATAGACCTCTGTGGGTGTATTTGCATCTTGTTATGTCGCCGCTCATGGCTATTAATAGAGCACAGTTCCGCATTTGTCATTCGTCGACCGTGATTGGGTCACATTTTCAAAAAATATTTACTTTGCGTATGCCACGATATAAAAACACATTTGAAGTTAGTTAGTGGTATACTATTTTTATCTATCTATTAAAGTGTTGATAACTGTTCTAATGTAATACTTTTGTTGGGAAATGTTAAGAGCTGGTTCTTCATCTCATTTGAGGCATAACTAAAATGACTGGAGAAGAGTCAGCAGGAACCAGTGACTTCTCCTGAAAATGTGTTTTTAATATAGAGGGTAATAACAACAGACGGCAGAGACTGTCAGGTGGCGACCTCTGGCTATCTGTAACTTAACTAAAGTGATTTCATATTTAGTATGGTTTCATATTTATCGTCTGAACTAGCATCCCGGTACATGTACTATCTGCGTAATAAAGGCATATTTTGGGCTAATTTCAAATGGTGGAAATGCAGAAATAAAAACAAAACAACAACTATTGATTTATAAATTTGTACTCAACTGGATAGTACCCGCCCTGTTATTCTCCACAGACTCTGGTCATTCAGTAAAATTTACATATTTGTTCGTAATTTCATAACACTGCGAGTATTCTCGAGGGTAGGGTAGTGAAGGTATCGCATTCTACACGAACTGCGATCTTGCAGTTGGTAGACCCTGCCTGTGCTGCCGCTCAGGAACACGTTGAGACAAGAATTTGAAATTTTCATTTTTTGTCATTTTTTTCTGCGAAATTGCAGCTAGGGCGTTTTTCGGCAGTTGTAACAGGTGGAGGAATTAGAGAAATCCTTTTTTTTTTCGTTTGGCAATTCTTTTAATGAAACTATGAGTATTCTCGAGGGTAGGGTAGTGAAGGTATCGCATTCTACACGAACTGCGATCTTGCAGTTGGTAGACCCTGCCTGTGCTACCGCTCAGAAACACGTTGAGACCAGAATTTGGAATTTTCATTTTTTTCATTTTTTTCTGCGAAATTGCGGCTAGGGCGTATTTCGGCAGTTGTAACAGGTGGAGGAATAAGAGAAATCCTTTTTTTTCGTTTGGCAATTCTTTTAATGAAACTATGAGTATTCTCGAGGGTAGGGTTAGTGAAGGTATCGCATTCTACACGAACTGCGATCTTGCAGTTGGTAGACCCTTACTGTGCTGCCGCTCAGGAACACGTTGAGACCAGAATTTGGAATTTTCATTTTTTAGCTAGCTAACTCATGTACCAAAAGTCAAAAAGCTCGGCTAACAGATATGACATTGACAGGTGAGATGTTAAACCGGCTGAAGCACATGTCATTTGCAGTCGTCCTAGTTATTCTCCACGAACTTTGGTCATTCAGTTAAATTTACATATTTGTTCGTAATTTCTTAATGCTACGAGTATTCTCGGGGTTAGGGTAGTGAAGTTATCCCATGCTAATGCAATCTTGCAGTTGGTAGACCCTGCTTACGCTGCCGCGCAGGAACATGCTAAAACTTAAATTTAGAATTTTCATTTTTGGTCAGTTTTTCTGCCAAGTTGCTGCTAGGGCGCATGTAAGTAGGTGTGGATGGGAAAATAATCCGCCGCTTGGTTTCAAGTCTAAGGCATCAATCTTTCATGCCCCAGCAGGGACTCAAATTCAGACAGGGTTGAGAGACAGCTAGATAACAGTCATTGGCAATGCCGTAGTCCATACGGCAGGCCACGGTCAAGGTCAGAGGAGCGTATCGGGGCAAACCACCGACACACCCTCACCCTATGTTAGCATTCCCCTCTTGCTCCCGATCTGATGACAAATCGAGAGGAAGCCCGGGAAAGCGCAACAATCATCGATTGTGCTTACCCTACTGACCTAATGATGCTACTTATATAGGTAGATTGGAGTACAGTAATGTGCTTAGTAGTTGACCAAATGTTAACTTTTGCAAGTTTTTTGATCAAATAAAACTGTTCAACTTTAACTATATCGAAAATGTAAATAATTTATAATATTTCCATTGAAAGAAATATTCTTAATTTTGTCACATTGCCGAAGTAGGTACCTTATAGACCTCTGTGGGTGTATTTGCATCTTGTTATGTCGCCGCTCATGGCTATTAATAGAGCACAGTTCCGCATTTGTCATTCGTCGACCGTGATTGGGTCACATTTTCAAAAAATATTTACTTTGCGTATGCCACAATATAAAAACACATTTGAAGTTAGTTAGTGGTATACTATTTTTATCTATCTATTAAAGTGTTGATAACTGTTCTAATGTAATACTTTTGTTGGGAAATGTTAAGAACTGGTTCTTCATCTCATTTGAGGCATAACTAAAATGACTGGAGAAGAGTCAGCAGGAACCAGTGACTTCTCCTGAAAATGTGTTTTTAATATAGAGGGTAATAACAACAGACGGCAGAGACTGTCAGGTGGCGACCTCTGGCTATCTGTAACTTAACTAAAGTGATTTCATATTTAGTATGGTTTCATATTTATCGTCTGAACTAGCATCCCGGTACATGTACTATCTGCGTAATAAAGGCATATTTTGGGCTAATTTCAAATGGTGGAAATGCAGAAATAAAAACAAAACAACAACTATTGATTTATAAATTTGTACTCAACTGGATAGTACCCGCCCTGTTATTCTCCACAGACTCTGGTCATTCAGTAAAATTTACATATTTGTTCGTAATTTCATAACACTGCGAGTATTCTCGAGGGTAGGGTAGTGAAGGTATCGCATTCTACACGAACTGCGATCTTGCAGTTGGTAGACCCTGCCTGTGCTGCCGCTCAGGAACACGTTGAGACAAGAATTTGAAATTTTCATTTTTTGTCATTTTTTTCTGCGAAATTGCAGCTAGGGCGTTTTTCGGCAGTTGTAACAGGTGGAGGAATTAGAGAAATCCTTTTTTTTTTCGTTTGGCAATTCTTTTAATGAAACTATGAGTATTCTCGAGGGTAGGGTAGTGAAGGTATCGCATTCTACACGAACTGCGATCTTGCAGTTGGTAGACCCTGCCTGTGCTACCGCTCAGAAACACGTTGAGACCAGAATTTGGAATTTTCATTTTTTTCATTTTTTTCTGCGAAATTGCGGCTAGGGCGTATTTCGGCAGTTGTAACAGGTGGAGGAATAAGAGAAATCCTTTTTTTTCGTTTGGCAATTCTTTTAATGAAACTATGAGTATTCTCGAGGGTAGGGTTAGTGAAGGTATCGCATTCTACACGAACTGCGATCTTGCAGTTGGTAGACCCTTACTGTGCTGCCGCTCAGGAACACGTTGAGACCAGAATTTGGAATTTTCATTTTTTAGCTAGCTAACTCATGTACCAAAAGTCAAAAAGCTCGGCTAACAGATATGACATTGATAAATGAGATGTTAAACCGGCTGAAGCACATGTCATTTGCAGTCGTCCTAGTTATTCTCCACGAACTTTGGTCATTCAGTTAAATTTACATATTTGTTCGTAATTTCTTAATGCTACGAGTATTCTCGGGGTTAGGGTAGTGAAGTTATCCCATGCTAATGCAATCTTGCAGTTGGTAGACCCTGCTTACGCTGCCGCGCAGGAACATGCTAAAACTTAAATTTAGAATTTTCATTTTTGGTCAGTTTTTCTGCCAAGTTGCTGCTAGGGCGCATGTAAGTAGGTGTGGATGGGAAAACAATCCGCCGCTTGGTTTCAAGTCTAAGGCATCAATCTTTCATGCCCCAGCTGGGACTCAAATTCAGACAGGGTTGAGAGACAGATAACAGTCATTGGCAATGCCGTAGTCCATACGGCAGGCCACGGTCAAGGTCAGAGGAGCGTATCGGGGCAAACCACCGACACACCCTCACCCTATGTTAGCATTCCCCTCTTGCTCCCGATCTGATGACAAATCGAGAGGAAGCCCGGGAGAGCGCAACAATCATCGATTGTGCTTACCCTACTGACCTAATGATGCTACTTATATAGGTAGATTGGAGTACAGTAATGTGCTTAGTAGTTGACCAAATGTTAACTTTTGCAAGTTTTTTGATCAAATAAAACTGTTCAACTTTAACTATATCGAAAATGTAAATAATTTATAATATTTCCATTGAAAGAAATATTCTTAATTTTGTCACATTGCCGAAGTAGGTACCTTATAGACCTCTGTGGGTGTATTTGCATCTTGTTATGTCGCCGCTCATGGCTATTAATAGAGCACAGTTCCGCATTTGTCATTCGTCGACCGTGATTGGGTCACATTTTCAAAAAATATTTACTTTGCGTATGCCACAATATAAAAACACATTTGAAGTTAGTTAGTGGTATACTATTTTTATCTATCTATTAAAGTGTTGATAACTGTTCTAATGTAATACTTTTGTTGGGAAATGTTAAGAGCTGGTTCTTCATCTCATTTGAGGCATAACTAAAATGACTGGAGAAGAGTCAGCAGGAACCAGTGACTTCTCCTGAAAATGTGTTTTTAATATAGAGGGTAATAACAACAGACGGCAGAGACTGTCAGGTGGCGACCTCTGGCTATCTGTAACTTAACTAAAGTGATTTCATATTTAGTATGGTTTCATATTTATCGTCTGAACTAGCATCCCGGTACATGTACTATCTGCGTAATAAAGGCATATTTTGGGCTAATTTCAAATGGTGGAAATGCAGAAATAAAAACAAAACAACAACTATTGATTTATAAATTTGTACTCAACTGGATAGTACCCGCCCTGTTATTCTCCACAGACTCTGGTCATTCAGTAAAATTTACATATTTGTTCGTAATTTCATAACACTGCGAGTATTCTCGAGGGTAGGGTAGTGAAGGTATCGCATTCTACACGAACTGCGATCTTGCAGTTGGTAGACCCTGCCTGTGCTGCCGCTCAGGAACACGTTGAGACAAGAATTTGAAATTTTCATTTTTTGTCATTTTTTTCTGCGAAATTGCAGCTAGGGCGTTTTTCGGCAGTTGTAACAGGTGGAGGAATTAGAGAAATCCTTTTTTTTTTTCGTTTGGCAATTCTTTTAATGAAACTATGAGTATTCTCGAGGGTAGGGTAGTGAAGGTATCGCATTCTACACGAACTGCGATCTTGCAGTTGGTAGACCCTGCCTGTGCTACCGCTCAGAAACACGTTGAGACCAGAATTTGGAATTTTCATTTTTTTCATTTTTTTCTGCGAAATTGCGGCTAGGGCGTATTTCGGCAGTTGTAACAGGTGGAGGAATAAGAGAAATCCTTTTTTTTCGTTTGGCAATTCTTTTAATGAAACTATGAGTATTCTCGAGGGTAGGGTTAGTGAAGGTATCGCATTCTACACGAACTGCGATCTTGCAGTTGGTAGACCCTTACTGTGCTGCCGCTCAGGAACACGTTGAGACCAGAATTTGGAATTTTCATTTTTTAGCTAGCTAACTCATGTACCAAAAGTCAAAAAGCTCGGCTAACAGATATGACATTGATAAATGAGATGTTAAACCGGCTGAAGCACATGTCATTTGCAGTCGTCCTAGTTATTCTCCACGAACTTTGGTCATTCAGTTAAATTTACATATTTGTTCGTAATTTCTTAATGCTACGAGTATTCTCGGGGTTAGGGTAGTGAAGTTATCCCATGCTAATGCAATCTTGCAGTTGGTAGACCCTGCTTACGCTGCCGCGCAGGAACATGCTAAAACTTAAATTTAGAATTTTCATTTTTGGTCAGTTTTTCTGCCAAGTTGCTGCTAGGGCGCATGTAAGTAGTTGTGGATGGGAAAACAATCCGCCGCTTGGTTTCAAGTCTAAGGCATCAATCTTTCATGCCCCAGCTGGGACTCAAATTCAGACAGGGTTGAGAGACAGATAACAGTCATTGGCAATGCCGTAGTCCATACGGCAGGCCACGGTCAAGGTCAGAGGAGCGTATCGGGGCAAACCACCGACACACCCTCACCCTATGTTAGCATTCCCCTCTTGCTCCCGATCTGATGACAAATCGAGAGGAAGCCCGGGAGAGCGCAACAATCATCGATTGTGCTTACCCTACTGACCTAATGATGCTACTTATATAGGTAGATTGGAGTACAGTAATGTGCTTAGTAGTTGACCAAATGTTAACTTTTGCAAGTTTTTTGATCAAATAAAACTGTTCAACTTTAACTATATCGAAAATGTAAATAATTTATAATATTTCCATTGAAAGAAATATTCTTAATTTTGTCACATTGCCGAAGTAGGTACCTTATAGACCTCTGTGGGTGTATTTGCATCTTGTTATGTCGCCGCTCATGGCTATTAATAGAGCACAGTTCCGCATTTGTCATTCGTCGACCGTGATTGGGTCACATTTTCAAAAAATATTTACTTTGCGTATGCCACAATATAAAAACACATTTGAAGTTAGTTAGTGGTATACTATTTTTATCTATCTATTAAAGTGTTGATAACTGTTCTAATGTAATACTTTTGTTGGGAAATGTTAAGAGCTGGTTCTTCATCTCATTTGAGGCATAACTAAAATGACTGGAGAAGAGTCAGCAGGAACCAGTGACTTCTCCTGAAAATGTGTTTTTAATATAGAGGGTAATAACAACAGACGGCAGAGACTGTCAGGTGGCGACCTCTGGCTATCTGTAACTTAACTAAAGTGATTTCATATTTAGTATGGTTTCATATTTATCGTCTGAACTAGCATCCCGGTACATGTACTATCTGCGTAATAAAGGCATATTTTGGGCTAATTTCAAATGGTGGAAATGCAGAAATAAAAACAAAACAACAACTATTGATTTATAAATTTGTACTTAACTGGATAGTACCCGCCCTGTTATTCTCCACAGACTCTGGTCATTCAGTAAAATTTACATATTTGTTCGTAATTTCATAACACTGCGAGTATTCTCGAGGGTAGGGTAGTGAAGGTATCGCATTCTACACGAACTGCGATCTTGCAGTTGGTAGACCCTGCCTGTGCTGCCGCTCAGGAACACGTTGAGACAAGAATTTGAAATTTTCATTTTGTGTCATTTTTTTCTGCGAAATTGCAGCTAGGGCGTTTTTCGGCAGTTGTAACAGGTGGAGGAATTAGAGAAATCCTTTTTTTTTTCGTTTGGCAATTCTTTTAATGAAACTATGAGTATTCTCGAGGGTAGGGTAGTGAAGGTATCGCATTCTACACGAACTGCGATCTTGCAGTTGGTAGACCCTGCCTGTGCTGCCGCTCAGGAACACGTTGAGACCAGAATTTGGAATTTTCATTTTTTTCATTTTTTTCTGCGAAATTGCGGCTAGGGCGTATTTCGGCAGTTGTAACAGGTGGAGGAATAAGAGAAATCCTTTTTTTTCGTTTGGCAATTCTTTTAATGAAACTATGAGTATTCTCGAGGGTAGGGTTAGTGAAGGTATCGCATTCTACACGAACTGCGATCTTGCAGTTGGTAGACCCTTACTGTGCTGCCGCTCAGGAACACGTTGAGACCAGAATTTGGAATTTTCATTTTTTAGCTAGCTAACTCATGTACCAAAAGTCAAAAAGCTCGGCTAACAGATATGACATTGATAAATGAGATGTTAAACCGGCTGAAGCACATGTCATTTGCAGTGGTCCTAGTTATTCTCCACGAACTTTGGTCATTCAGTTAAATTTACATATTTGTTCGTAATTTCTTAATGCTACGAGTATTCTCTGGGTTAGGGTAGTGAAGTTATCCCATGCTAATGCAATCTTGCAGTTGGTAGACCCTGCTTACGCTGCCGCGCAGGAACATGCTAAAACTTAAATTTAGAATTTTCATTTTTGGTCAGTTTTTCTGCCAAGTTGCTGCTAGGGCGCATGTAAGTAGGTGTGGATGGGAAAACAATCCGCCGCTTGGTTTCAAGTCTAAGGCATCAATCTTTCATGCCCCAGCAGGGACTCAAATTCAGACAGGGTTGAGAGACAGATAACAGTCATTGGCAATGCCGTAGTCCATACGGCAGGCCACGGTCAAGGTCAGAGGAGCGTATCGGGGCAAACCACCGACACACCCTCACCCTATGTTAGCATCCCCCTCTTGCTCCCGATCTGATGACAAATCGAGAGGAAGCCCGGGAAAGCGCAACAATCATCGATTGTGCTTACCCTACTGACCTAATGATGCTACTTATATAGAAGGGCGTCTTTTTTAAAAGAGGAAAATCTTTTTGTACTACTTAGGGTCTGAAAACGCAGTTTTCCACCAAAAACATACTGAGTACGAAAAAACAACAAAATCTGTTACTTTTCTGTGTACTTTTGCATTTATTTCATGAAAATACAGCTAAAACGTTCCAGAGCGCGGTCTAGACCGCAAAGCCCTGTCCCTGGTTACAAACTGCATCAATACTGGCTCTAACCCGAGCGCGGTCTAGACCGCAAGGCCCACAGGGCTTGTCCCTGGTTTGTCATTCGAACAAACTGCATGAATCTTGGCTCCTACCAGAGCGCGGTCTAGACCGCAAGCCCCACAGGACTTGCATCAACATTGGCTTAAGCCACAGCGCGGTCTAGACCGCAAAGCCCACAGGGCTTGTCTGGTTTGTCACTAGAACAAACTGCATGATTCTTGGCTCAAGTCAGGGTATTGCCACTGGTTTATCAGTAGAACAAATCAGGAGCTAGCCCCATGAACCTTGCGGTCTAGACCGCGCTCCGGCTATAGCCAATATTTATGGAGTTTGTTCTGGTGACACAAACTCTTGGACCTTGCGGTCTAGACCGCGCTCTGGCTAAAAGCTCCATAGCAAGATACGGTCTTTAAAATGTTGTAGGTTTTAAATTTCATCTTCAACTCTGTCTGTCTTCCTTATTTCTTCTGGATTTAGCATCTTTATCTTCTTATCTAACAGGTACTCCACTTTGTATTTACCTGAAAAGCAAAATAAGGCATATTATGCAGGTTTCATATTTGTTATTTTTTGCTTGGGTTGATTAGAAGAACTACACATGGATGCTATTTCAATTATAATTTTTTTTAGATTCAAGGAGATACTAGTCATTTCTATAAAAAAAAAATTAATATTGATGACATATAGCCCTCATAAAAGTAAAATTACATGTTGCATCATTAGTTTTAAATTGATTATTGTCAGACTATTGACGAGAGGTACTGATCTATTAGTAACATGTTACAGAATAACCTAAGAGACTTACGTTTGATGTCCAAGCTTTTAACTTCAGCCATGTACCAAGTGTTGTTATGAGGCCACTTTGCCTCAACTATGTCTCCATCTTGGTATTCCTAAAAGCAAAAAAATCATGGTTTAATCACCATTTTAAGAAAATGTTCCTATTAAATATGCTAGTAACTTATGTAATGTGTGATCATTCTTAATGTGATTTTCCCTCCAAAAAAATTGAATTTTGAGGAGTAACCTCTATGTCAAAGTGAAGGTCTAGATAGGGTCATCTAAATGGGAGCTGCTTTGGGTCAAGTAAAGGCTCTCTGGGGGTCCTACAGACTAACTAACTAACCAAATGATCATTAACAGGTCAGCAAGTGCAGACATCTTTCCTGGCTACGCAAAGCAGGTTAATTAGTGTCGTGCTGATAATTCTGGGGTCAGCAGGACCAGGGTTCAAAATGCATCCTGCATTAGGATCTATTTCTATATTGTATGGCCTTCCAGCCCTTTTTCAAGATATACAACAGTATATGAAATCGAAGTATGAGCAGGCAAGACAAAGTGGTAGTGACTTTTCTCCTCTGCACATTAAGGTGGCTTATGGGACTAATGTTTTCAAGTCTAATTTTGGTGAATCCTGTTTACCTCTACAAAGTTTACATTTTCTAAAAGGGTTCTTGGGCGGAAATAAATTGGGCATTGAAACATGCTATTACAGCTGGTGCAAGTATAACTAGGTCAAATAACAGCATTTCAACAGAGCTCACAGCCATGAATTATGACAGATATCCATTAAATTTTCTCAGCAAGTAATGAAAAGATCAATGCGAAGGGAAACAAAGGTATTCATTTTTTCAATGTTTCTTTGGCTTATATTTACAAATGTCTTTAGACATTAGAAAAATGAACTTCTAAATTTCCTAACACAAAAAAGGCTTTTATCCAAAATATAAGATACCTTTCCCTCTGCATGGATCTCATTTTGACTTGACTTGAAAGGAAATGGCTGTTATTGGTTGTCATTTGTAAATAGTTCCTTTTGAAATACCCTTTGTCATATTTTTTATCTTACACCCTGTTATGAGGGCACTTTTTCAATAACTGATTTATTACTTATCAAGAGAACTTTTAGAAAAAGTATATTTTGCAGGGGTAAACAGTGAAAAATAAGCAGGATTTACCAAAATCTCTTCGGAAATTTATTTTTAGATTAGGCCTCATAAGCAACCTAAGTAAATCATGAAGGTAAGTCAGTCATACCCTTGCAGGGCCAAGTTGTTTCTGTTCCAGGTCAAGAAGTGCTTTTTTGTAGGCCTCAGTTTCTTTTTTCTGCAGTTCCAAATCATGCTTCAGTTGTTCTACCTGCAACAAAATATACAAACTTGTGTTATAAACTTTATGAAATAGTATGTAGCCAGGGTCTGGTATTCACATAATTTTGGGTAAATTTTAGAAAATAATGATTGCACGCAATTGAGAAATAGCTGCAACTGGCCCTACAGAACCATACAATATTCTCTTACATTATTGCCTACTGTACAGGTGTATCTTCAAAATTAAGAATCCATGCTCAACCCACTTCTTATCATTTTGGCTAGCTAGCCCATTCAAATAAAACTTGCACAGTGCATTTTTGTATTGTTTGTGCATGTTTGTATTGATTGATAAATGTGACACATTCCTATTTGTCCCCTGTCCTTTCAGGGCTGGGGACAACAAGGAATGTTTGGAAAATAGTACATGGGTTGTATCTCATGAACGGTATCAATATGTATCTCATGCAAATATTGGATAGGTTGAAATCCTAAAGACCTTAACCACTAGGTTAAAGGTCGCAATTCATAAAAATCCTGTCACTGCAATGACTACATAAGGAAAGATGAATGTTGATTATCGACTTGCCACCAAATGTGTATCATGAAAATCATGGAGAAGTTCAACTTTTTGCAACCTTGATTAACTCTGGTTCTATGATGGAGGGAGGGGCCTTAATAGTACAGCTGTTTATCTGAAACTTACGTTTATATCATAAAGATCGCAAATGCATTTTTTATATAAAATCTCAAGTATTATGAAATCCAAAATTACCTCAGAGTAGGCTACTTGAACAGCCTGTTCCATATCTTTTCTCTTCTTGTGATGATTTTCCTCTAAACTAGGACTTCCTAGTTTCCTCTTATATTGTTGAATGTCACCTTCTAACTGTAAATTAAAGTACATATATCATAGGGCACAGCAATGCAATGATCAGTGGCCATAGCAAACATCTTGAATTTATCAACAAATTTACTAAGTAAAAGTACACCCTTCCAAAATATTGGAACATTTCGTGTGGCAGAAACTAAATTGTTCTGTGGTAAAAGTGTGTCTATTGAGTGGTCTATTACTTAGGGTCCACCACATTCTTGCCACATAACCTAGGCAGTGCCACATAAGCAACACATTCTAACCACACACCATAGTTGAAACGTGAATATATCCTTGGTAGAATTGTGGTAATGGTCAACCACGGGTCTGCCACGGGTCTACCTCTGACGCGTGGTCCTACTGTGGAAATTGAATTATCAACCTGTTTTGCTATAGGTTTAGTGTTAGACCCGTGATTAAAAGGATATTTTGTACGGGTATTTTGTTAACATCAAGCTGTACTCATCCTCTTATCTCTCATTAATTCTCTTTTTATTAACAGATTTAGTATATTGATTTGCTGAACTAAGATATCATTATATGGTATTACCCATATTTTAATCCATGTTTGTAATCATAATTAGTCAAACTTAAAGGTGCTTCTAAAAGACACTTAGAGTACACCAGCCACATACCTTCTTCTGGTTTTGCTGTAGTAGCACCCTTTTTGACCTTTCTTCTTTTAAAGCCTTGGAAGCATCCAGCAAGACTGCCTTCATTTCGGCCAAACCTTTTTCAAGTTTGTGTACTCGTTGATCTTCCATGTTTTGGAGCGATTTCAGTTTTTGGGATGATACTTGGCTTGAGGTTTTAAGGACACTAGGCCCATTTTCTGGTTTTTGGGAACTGTAAAAAATATCAAAATGATACATTTGTTATAAAGCAGGACTAGATTAAAACTCTATACAGGTTACATTTAGCTTATCAAACTTGTAAATATCTTTAAATAACTTAAATTACATGAAAAAAACTAAATTAGCAAATTATATCATATTAGGTTTTCAACATCAAAATTGCAATCAATCAAAAATATAATTAATAGTTTGATCACTAGAGCATTTGTTTTATGAGTTTAAACAGGAGAACGGGTAAACAACTCTAGAAATTACTACTTACTTATTATTTTGTGAACTGCATTTTTTTTTGAACTCAGGAAAAGTTATAGTTCCTTCCATGAGTTCTTTGATGATGGAATGCCTCATCTGTATATCCCCAACACTGGTCCAGTTACGCAAGTCGCTCACTTTAAGGGGGCCAGGACTTTGTTTTTTCACTTTCTTGGAATCCCACAGCTGAAAGAGGGCTTGGATCATGCCCCATTCCTCCTTTGGTACGCGGGAAATATTGATGTAGGCTTTATAATTATTTGAAATTGTCTTTTTCTGAAATGTAAGAATTGTAAAAACCTAAAAGTATTTCACAGCAAAAAATTGAGGAATAATGCATATTTATCAAATATCATTAAAACTGCCAGCCACCAAGGAATTTTCTTGTCAGATGCTAGCACCATGTTCTACTTGGTTTGAAATGAAATATAATGAAACATATATTTTCAAGGCCAGGTTTAAGTTGGAGTAGGTCAAGTGATGGATAAATCTCACTTGCCCTACAGTACCAGTCACCGCCAAAGTTAATGTTATGGTATATGGTATTAAATGTGTTCATCACAAGTTTACTTTTTTGATAAAGATATTGCTAGGGGCAAGTTTCAGCATGATTTCTTGTTATAAGTACTGTCGGTATTGTGACAACCCTGTGAGTATATAGTTATAGTGCAATTGTCTTGTGAAACTCAATAGGCAATAAAGGTCAATAGGCAAGATAAATGTACTATATACTTACTGGAAGTTGAAGGGTGGTACACAATAGCTCCTTCCACCGGACCATGACCTCAACGGTAGTTTCTGGGGTTTCATCAAGCACTGGATCTTTGAATGCCGCATTGAAAAGCTGCTTTCGAAAAAAGGATACTAGATCCTTGAAGCAAGTCTTTTCTGCAACATCATGGCAGCGGTTATGATCATAGCCAACTTTTAGGGCCTGTTGGCTATTTAGACCAGCATAAAGGCGCACTGGCCATGATGTGTACAAACTTGCATGATCTTCTTTCAAGGACTGAAGTGCAAGGCGGGTATGGTTTCCCCCAAGCACTTCCAACTTGTACACCCCACTGGTTACATCTTCTGTACATATGTCCTTTGGCTGTAAATGGGGAATATTCACCACCATGACTGTAAAATTAGAGGCAGGTCTTGCCTTTAATTCCCTTACTAGCACATCAATATGCGCTTTGTTGACTGGCCGGAATAAGTCTGAATTACTTGGAGCAATCAGATCTGATATGGGGACATGTATCCACTCAGCTGTAAAATAAAAATATAAGTAGTTTCAAACATTTTTATCTTACTTAATCTTACACATATCATTAGAAAGTCATGTGATTGCATAATTTTAAACAAGCGCTTGGACCACATGCCCTTGGAAGATAACTTAATATGTAGGTCTGGTTAAATGACAGAAATCTTTAATGGAACTTTCAACCAACATCAAATAAAATAATGCTAATATGCAGCAGTTACAGGTAGCACTCATTTGACAATATGAACAGAAAAAATTAATGTATAACTAAAAAAACAAACAGCGCTCAATATTGGTACTTGCCCCATTGCCCTGGGCAAGTAAAATTTGTAAAATATAGCTGAAGGGCAAGTGTAAACTCTACCTTGCTTGCCTCACTGGGCACATACTCTATATATATTTCAGGTTTACTTTTGAGGACGTGAAGTTTTGTGATCTGGCATTCAAGCTTGTCCTAGAAAATACGCTTTCAGATGCTAGCACCATGTTCTATTTGGTTTAAAATGAAATGTACATAAAACATACACTTTTTCAAGGGCAGGTGAAAGTTGGCATAGGGCAAGTGAAGGTGTAACCCTTTTACAACACTAACTGACCCCACCTTATAATTCATATCACTATTAACAGACTTTCCTTTAGTCCAGTGGGGCTATGCTGGTTCAATTTAATCAGCATAAATGCCTGCTTTTCAACTTTTGATTCATCTTTTGTTAATTTAAGTATGGCTGATGCAAGTCTGGTTTAGGCAAGGTAAACTGTATTGTCTCTCACCTATTAAATGTGCTGCAATTGTCTCTTCTGTTACCCATTCTGACAAAGTGGTACTGTCTTCAAGTTGAACCTAAAGTATAAAAATGTGAAATCCTTATTTTTTGGCTCCATGGACATACAGTTCAATCATTTAATTGCTGTAGAAATAAAGTGAAATTAGAAATGGTACAAGTTAGGGGTGTCATTGATACGTTACGCATCAATGAACCCACAAATGCTACAAACTGATAAATAAACCGTTTTAACAAAACAATATATTCATACAAATATTTCATTCTCTTCGAAATGCAAACCCTGCCACTCTTAAACATTGCAAATATTTGATTTAATAAGGATTCTGGTTACCCATTGTTTTTTAATGCATATTTTTTTCTCTGCTACATTTGTATTTGATTACTCAGCCCTTAATTAAGTACATAGTACCTGAATATTGGTCTGATGAGGAATAAGTTAGGCAATATTGCACAAAGTAGTCTCCCTGCAGGGTGCAAGATGTGAGGGGTAAACCTTGAAATAAATTGTACATGTGTTATGGTGTTCTGAATTTCAAACAGTATCCACTAATGGAAAAGGGCCACTCTGATTCAATTCTCTTTTCACACCTAAAACCTCCAAATAACCCCTATTTACATTCCATAGTTATTTATCACTCTTCCATAACTTACTGTTAGCATTAGAGAAAAGTTATCATGATGAGTGTGAAGTACTAATACTATGTAAACAAAAAAGATAACAATACATGTATGTCATGCTTCCCTGATTTTCTGTATAAACCCTGTAATTAGCTGTAACAAATGATTTTGCAATCAGGCGTTTCATATCACATGGCTAAAATTAAATCTCTTAGTATTTTTGTCTCTTAGTACAAGGAAATCTTTACTACTTATTCTACTAAGGGAAATTTTACTTACATAGCTCTCATCAGTAGGATTCACTATGCCGCTCTCATTGCTTGCACTCCCCATTTCACTCACATTGCTAGTATTCCCCATGGCACTCACATTGCTACTTCCCTTATCTGTAAGAAAGAGGAGAATGAAACCTTTTGCAATGTAGATAAGACTCTTTAAAGATTAATTGCCCAGAATGTAGACATACATATCTCTTGAAAAATAACAGCTATTATAAGAACTTCAATACTGATACATTTCCCTTGCTTTATTTATACTCCCTATGTTAAAATGCTCCTAGAAGTCTAATGGTCAAGTGGAAATTGTTGGAAACTCTAGAACAATAAAGATAAAGATGGACCCAAAGTTTGAAATGTTAGCCATTATGCTAAAAGTATTGATATTAGGGGTTGGCTTGTAAACAGTTGATTTAAAAATCATATAAGCATTTATAATTTTCATACCATAATCATATGTAGTTGAATATTTGCAAATACTGAACAAGACATAATTGCATAGTAGTACTATTGTGCAAATGATTTGTCTATTACCTGTTGTTTAATTTTGAATTAAATTCATTGTTTCTGTTTTAATATATTTTCTATATATCTTCAGTAATGGCAAAATTATAATGTATGTCTACATATAGACTATATCATGCTTTTTTGTTTGTGTTAGCCTGACTGTGCAATTTTTGGGTTTGACTCTACCTTATATGTCAGATGGTGACCCTGTACAATGCCCTAAAAGGTCAATGCTTAAGGTATTAGTAATCATATAAATTTGCTCTCACCTGGGAATAATTCCATCCATTTATCCATAAAACGGGACCTGGACTTCTTCATTTGACCCCGGAACAGGCTGCTGAAAGGTGTCATCTTTTCATCGAAATTGTCTAATGAAAGCAACAAAGGATCCTGTTGATCTTTGATGTGAAACTGAAAGATAAAAGACAGCTTATCAAACAAATCTGTATTTCGCTTAAATCACTCTGAAAACTGTATTTCTAAATTAACATTTTTTTATAAATTTGATTTTTCTTGTATGGATTTAAATGAAAATCCTTTTAAAAGCGTAGAGACTGCCTCACACATATTTCATATTTTTAAATTTTTTCAAAATACTGAATATGTCACAAAGACAGTGTATGTCAGGTTTCTTAATTCTAACCAGTGCAGTTTGGATTAAAGTTTTATAAATGTACCTAATGTACCTAAAGGGACTTTTATATTGATTGTTCATGTTGTTAGTCTATGTATAACATCTTAAAGACTCTAAATATAAAAATCAAAATGGTTTCTAACACTTTTCACAATGTGGGAGTAACGATAGACCCTAAGAGAAAAAAATCCAGTTGTTGTTTTCCTGGCGCAGACGTTCGGGGTGGGGCAGAGGGGGGGTGGGGGCGTGAAATGTACAATTTTAGGCCACCTTGCATTTTCATGATTTTCTAGAAAAAATAAAGCGGTGCAGTGAAGTATGTTTAGTAATAATCTCTTCCAAAAGGTTTATCAGAGTTATTAAAATCATATTTGGGGTGGCGCAGAACACTGCGGGGGTGGGGCAGAGGGGGGATAGGGGCGCTTTATTTTTGCTAGAAAATCATGAAAATGCATGGAAGTGGGCTAAAATTGTACATTTCCCGCCCCTACCCCCCCCTCTGCCCCACCCCCGAGCGTCTGCGCCAGGAAAACAACAACTGGATTTTCTTCTCTTAGGGTCTATCATTACTCCCACATTGTGGAAAGTGTCAGAAACCATTTAGATTTTTATACTTAGAGCCTTTAAGATGTTATACAAAGTCGAAAACGGGTGTGGCTCATGCCCCTACCCCCCCTCACTACCAAGTCAATGTCTGCTCCACCCCAAATATGATCTCAATCAATCAGGTATACCTATAAGAAGAGTTTATTTCTAAAAATACTTCACTGCACAACTTGGTATTTGGTAGGAAATCATGGAAATGCTAGGAAATGGCTTAAATTTGGATATTTCCCGACCCTACCCCCCTCTGCCCCACCCGCGAAGCTCTGCGCCACCCCAAATATGACTTGAATAAATCCGATAAACCTATTGAAAGAGATTATTACTAAACATACTTCACTGCACCGCTTTATTTTAGCTAGAAAATCATGAAAATGCATGGAAGTGGCTAAAATTGTACATTTCCCGCCCCTACCCCCCCCCCCCCCCCTCTGCCCCACCCGAGCGTCTGTGCCAGGAAAACAACAACTTGATTTTCTTCTCTTAGGGTCTATCATTACTCCCACATTGTGAAAAGTGTCAGAAACCATTTAGATTTTTATACTTAGAGCCTTTAAGATGTTATACAAAGTCGAAAACGGGTGTGGCTCATGCCCCTACCCCCCTCACTACCAAGTCAATGTCTGCGCCACCCCAAATATGATCTCAATCAATCAGGTATACCTATTAGAAGAGTTTATTTCTAAAAATACTTCACTGCACTACTTGATATTTGGTAGGAAATCATGAAAATGCTAGGAAATGGCTTAAATTTGGATATTTCCCGCCCCTACCCCCCTCTGCCCCACCCGCGAAGCTCTGCGCCACCCCAAATATGACTTGAATAAATCCGATAAACCTATTGAAAGAGATTATTACTAAACATACTTCACTGCACCGCTTTATTTTTGCTATAAAATCATGAAAATGCAAGGAAGTGGGCTAAAATTGTACATTTCCTGCCCCTACCCCCCTCTGCCCCACCCGCGAAGCTCTGCGCCATCCCAAATGTGACTTGAATAAATCCGATAAAGCTATTGAAAGAGATTATTACTAAACATACTTCACTGCACCGCTTTATTTTTGCTAGAAAATCATGAAAATGTAAGGAAGTGGGCTAAAATTGTACATTTCCCGCCCCTACCCCCCCTCTGCCCCACCCCCGAGCATCTGCGCCAGGAAAACAACAACTGGATTTTCTTCTCTTAGGGTCTATCATTACTCCCACATTGTGAAAAGTGTCAGAAACCATTTAGATTTTTATACTTAGAGCCTTTACGATGTTATACAAAGTAGAAAAACGGGTGTGGCTCATGCCCCTACCCCCCCTCACTACCAAGTCAATATCTGCTCCACCCCAAATATGATCTCAATTAATCAGGTATACCTATTAGAAGAGTTTATTTCTAAAAATACTTCACTGCACTACTTGATATTTGGTAGGAAATCATGAAAATGCTAGGAAATGGCTTAAATTTGGATATTTCCCGCCCCTACCCCCCTCTGCCCCACCCGCGAAGCTCTGCGCCACCCCAAATATGACTTAAATAAATCCGATAAACCTATTGAAAGAGATTATTACTAAACATACTTCCCTGCACTGCTTTATATTTGCTAGAAAATCATGAAAATGCAAGGAAGTGGGCTAAAATTGTACATTTCCCGCCCCTACCCCCCCTCTGCCCCACCCCCGAGCGTCTGCGCCAGGAAAACAACAACTGGATTTTCTTCTCTTAGGGTCTATAATTACTCCCACATTGTGAAAAGTGTCAGAAACCTTTTAGATTTTTATACTTAGAGCCTTTACGATGTTATACAAAGTCGAAAACGGGTGTGGCTCATGCCCCTACCCCCCCTCACTACCAAGTCAATGTCTGCGCCACCCAAAATATGATTTTAATAACTGTGATAAACCTATTGGAAGAGATTATTACTAAACATACTTCACTGCACCGCTTTATTTTTTCTAGAAAATCATGAAAATGCAAGGTGGCCTAAAATTGTACATTTCACGTCCCCACCCCCCCTCTGCCCCACCCCCGAACGTCTGCGCCAGGAAAACAACAACTGGATTTTTTTCTCTTAGGATCTATCATTACTCCCACATTGTGAAAAGTGTTAGAAACCATTTTGATTTTTATATATAGAGTCTCTAAGATGTTATACATAGACTAAAACTGGTGTGGCTCATACCCCTACCCCCCCTCACTACCAAATCAATGTCTGCGCCAACCCAAATATGGTTTTAATCAATCAGGTATACCTATTGAAAGAGTTGATTACTAAAGAAACTTCACTGCACCACTTGATATTTGGTAGAAAATCATAAAAATGCTAGGAAATGGCTTAAATTTGGATATTTCCCGCCCCTACCCCCCCTCTGCCCCACCCCCGAAGTTCTGCGCCACCCCAAATATGATTTTAATAACTCTGATAAACCTTTTGGAAGAGATTATTACTAAACATACTTCACTGCACCGCTTTATTTTTTCTAGAAAATCATGAAAATGCAAGGATGTGGCCTAAAATTGTACATTTCACGCCCCCACCCCCCCTCTGCCCCACCCCCGAACGTCTGCGCCAGGAAAACAACAACTGGATTTTTTTCTCATAGGGTTTATCATTACTCCCACATTGTGAAAAGGGTCAGAAACCATTTTGATTTTTATATTTAGAGTCTTTAAGATGTTATACATAGACTAAAACAGGTGTGGCTCATACCCCTACCCCCCGGCCCCCCCCAGACAACCAAGTCAATGTCTGCGCCAACCCAAACATTATTTAAATCAATCAGCTATACTTATTGAAAGAGTTTTTATTAAAAGATACTTCACTGCAGTACTTTATCTTTGGTAGGAATTCCTGAAAATGCAAGGAAATGGCCTAAAATTGTATATTTCCCACCCCCACACCCTCATCTCCATCCCCAAGTTCTGCGCCAGCATAAAATTTATTTCATCTTTACCTATTGAACTCTAACTTTATTCTGACTTAGAAAAATGTCAGAAACCATTTTGATTTTCAGATTTAGTGCCTCTAAGAAGTAACAACAATCGAAAACAGGTGTGGCTCTTGACCCCCCCCCCCCCCCGCTGCCCCCCTGACTACCAACCCAAATATAATTTCAATCAATCAGATTCACCTATTGAAAGAGTGTTTCACTATAAATACTTCTTTGAAAGAATGTATTTCAGTTTTAAAGCAATCACGAAAATATGAAGAAACTGCCTATAATTGTGTTACCCCTACCCCCCCCCCCCCCCTGTCACTGTGGAAATGACCATGCCTATCTCATATGATTTACATACATCAATTTTACCTATTTAATGAATTAACAACTACAAATAGTTCATTGCACTACTATTTTTGAAAAAAAGTCATAAAAATCAGAGAAAATGGTAGATTATTGGGTATTTCCCAATCCTCCTGCCTCTCTGCCCAACCCCCCTCCTCACCTAAATTAAGATTTAAAATATTAGATAACATAAATGGTGTAGAAATAGCTAGAACCCCTGATAAGAGCTGTGAAACAATCAAAATGATGTTTTATTAAAATCATTCATCACATGGGACCTGCGAATAAGGAGATGGTTTGAATAAGGAAATTTACTTAACGTTGAAAAAGGAGCCAACTTCAGCCCGGTGAAAACCCCTAGCACTCTAATGCTATCACACTGGCTGCTGCCGGAGAAATGCCCACATGCCTGTACAGACCTGTAAGCTGCAGGAAACCAGATATGCATGCGTGTCTTTCACCCACAGTGCTGTGTTTGGATAAACCACTCACTCTGTTACAGCCATGTTTGCATTTTAACTCATGTATTTAGGCCCACCACTCCTTCCACTTTTCCTTTTTAAAAACTCCTTTTAGCAAAGGATCCTATTCAGAAAGGTGTGCAACATCTCATTATTAATGAAGCATTAAAAGAAGTATGCTGCATATGATACTCTGAGAGGTATATTAACTGCTTACACAATTTAAAGCATGCTCCTAAAAGAACTACTTTAGTATGCACCTTTAACTAAAGCTAGGGTGTCCTAGTTTATCAAGGAATACCACAGACTCAGACTGCAACCTTAAATATATATTTACTTATTGAGATAAGGCATAACATTCTTATACAATATCCTAGGATTTATATTGGTGTGGAGTAAATTCAAGTTTATGTATGAAATTGATATTTTACTAAAACCCCCCCCCCCAAAAAAATAAAATAATTGTGGGTGTCCATAAGGATGATTTTTGAGGATTTGGGTGTCCAAGTGACCCCCAGACATCCTGCTGGTTAAGACTATAATTCGACTATTGAAGGGAGGAAGGGATATAGGGGAGTTGACACCAAATCATTGTTAGTGTGTGTGTGGGTGGGGGGGGGGGGGGGGTTGAAACATGAAATAACAACAACAATAACAATTAATAAAAAAAACACCCCACTAATTAATTATTAACAGTAACAAGAGTAACAGTATCAATCTCAACCTAGGAGACCTTATATAATACGTGACCAGGGCACCTTAATTAAAAAAGACACATCAAAACCTTTTAATTCACTAGGTGGCAACCCACAATCATAGGAAAGTTATATCAAATAAAGCAATCATGAATAAAAAGATTTGGAAATTAACTTACCTTAATTGATAGATTTTGTCTAGCTGCCGCTGCTTCTTTAATCTCCTGTTCTTGTTGTGACTTGTGGAGATATGGTACTCCTCCTTTTTGAGACATCCACCAGTAGTTATCCATGATTTGATTTGATACCAACAGGTTAAGAATACCCTGTCTGTGTCACTACGGTTGTAGGCTGGAAAGGAACTCTTCTGTGGGAACAAGTGTATATATTCCAATAGAGGCACCCTGTGCTTATCTGCTAGAAACATCAGATTGGTCGAGCCAATAATCCTACACATTTTTATTACCTAGGCAATAGATATAAACCACATGCTTGAGAACCCTCAACCCAGCGTTGTTTGGGTAATGTATCAGGTGTCAGCCTCTATACAATAAAACTATACAGCAGTCCGCTAATTGTCCCCAGCACTACTGAAGTGAGGGTCACAATCTGCAGGAGGTAATAAATGTTGTCGAGTGAATGGTTTCATATGGTGTTGGCCTCTCCGCTAAACAAAGATATCAAGTTCTCTTGTGACAGTGTTTGCCTTGACCGCAAGCAGGACAACCTGCATTTCAAACAGAGGAGCCAGAGACAGCCAGTACTGCTATACCAACCGCTCTTGAAAGAGGTAAGTGAAGCATCATCTATAAACTGAATCATTATGACATTTCTTTAAAGTAACATACAATTAAAAGGAAGAAATCATTTTTGAATTCAAATAAATTGCAGCACAACTATTGAAATAATTGGCAGATTCATACAATGTGATATATGTAGTCTATAAAACAATTCTTATATTTCCTTCCAGAGAGATATTATGTTGAAGTGGCATGTGGTGTCTGTCACCTACCTGCTTATTGCCTTCATGGCATTAAGTGAATGCAGTGATCCTGAGGCAGAAAGTCAAATGTACAATTCACTCAACAGTTTGGTGAGTAAAGTTATATTCTTCAGTTTTGTTATAAGAATTAACAGTACCACACAATTTGATGTTAATAAGAATGGTACGTTAGAAAGAATAACTGTATACCTATTGTTATTTCAATTAAACTTTTATAAATTTGCATATGAATCTATTTCAGTCTCAATTTCTCAATATTGAAGCCTGTTGGCTAGGCTAACCCCTATCTAGCACTGTAATATCCAGCTGTGCCAGTGAACTTGATACATCACAGTCAGTTTATATATTGTTTTTAATTGTTATTAATATTGCTTAGATTTAATATTTATCAATTTGCCTAAAGAGCACTTTGGGTGTGATTTTCACTATACTGAAGCATGTTGCCTAGGGTAGACCCCTCCGCCACTTAATTAAAAAGATGCGCCCAAAAAAGAATATGTCACAAAGTCACTGTATAATAGGGATTTAATTCTTACTAGTGTGGTTTCAATTAAACTTTTATAATTTTGCTTATAGATCATTTTGGGTGTGTTTATCAATTTGCCTATAGAGCATTTTGGGTGTGATTTTCACTATACTGAAGCCTGTTGCCTAGGGTAGACCCCCTCCGCCACTTAATTAAAGAGATGCACCCAACAAATGAATAAATCACAAGGTCATTATATAACATTATATAATACGGTTATTAATATTACCTATTGTGGGTTCAATTAACCTTTATAAATTTGCATATAAATCAATTTCAGTCTGACTTTCTCTATATTGAAGCCTGTTGGCTAGGCTAACCCCTATATAGCACTGCAATATACAGCTGTGGCAGTGAACTTGATACATCACAGTCCGTTTATATATTGTTTTAAATTGTTATTAATATTGCTTAGATTAAATACTTATCAATTTGCCTATAGAGCATTTTGGGTGTGATTTTCACTATACTGAAGCATGTTGCCTAGGGTAGACCCCCTCTGCCACTTAATTAAAGAGATGCGCCCAAAAGATGAATATGCTACAAAGTCACTATATAATAGGGTTCTTATTTCTTACTAGTGTGGTTTCAATTACACTTTTTATAATTTTGCCTATAGATCATTTTGGGTGTGAATTTTTACTATACTGAAGCCTGCTGCCTAGGATAGTCCCCCTCCGCCACTTGATTAAAGAGATGCACCCGAAAACTGAATAGGTCAGGAAGTCAGTATATATGAGTTTTTTTTACAATTCTACCTATTGTGGTTTCAAATAACCTTCTATAAATTTGCATATAAATCAATTTCAGTCTGACTTTCTCTATATTGAAGCCTGTTGGCTAGGCTAACCCCTATATAGCACTGCAATATACAGCTGTGCCAGTGAACTTGATACATCACAGTCAGTTTATATATTGTTTTAAATTGTTATTAATATTGCTTAGATTAAATACTTATCAATTTGCCTATAGAGCATTTTGGGTGTGATTTTCACTATACTGAAGCATGTTGCCTAGGGTAGACCCCCTCTGCCACTTAATTAAAGAGATGCACCCCAAAAATAAATATGTCACAAAGTCACTATATAATCGGGTTCTTATTTCACACTGGTGTGGTTTCAATTAAACTTTTAGTATTTAGCCTATAGATCATTTTGGGTGTGAATTTCACTATACTGAAGCCTGCTGCCTAGGATAGTCCCCCTCCGCCACTTGATCAAAGAGATGCACCCAAAAACTGAATAGGTCAGGAAGTCAGTATATATGAGGGTTTTTAATTCTACCTATTGTGGTTTCAATTTAACTTTTATAAATTTGCATATAAATCAATTTCAGTCTGACTTTCTCTATATTGAAGCCTGTTGGCTAGGCTAATCCCTATATAGCACTGCAATATACAGCTGTGCCAGTGAACTTGATACATCACAGTCAGTTTATATATTGTTTTAAATTGTTATTAATATTGCTTAGATTAAATACTTATCAATTTGCCTATAGAGCATTTTGGGTGTGATTTTCACTATACTGAAGCATGTTGCCTAGGGTAGACCCCCTACGCCACTTAATTAAAGAGATGCGCCCAAAAGATGAATATGCTACAAAGTCACTATATAATAGGGTTCTTATTTCATACTAGTGTGGTTTCAATTACACTTTTATAATTTTGCCTATAGATCATTTTGGGTGTGAATTTCACTATACTGAAGCATGTTGCCTAGGGTAGTCCCCCTCCGCCACTTAATTAAAGAGATGCGCCCAAAAAATAAATATGTCACAAAGTCACTATATAATAGGGTTCTTATTTCATACTAGTGTGGTTTCAATTACACTTTTATAATTTTGCCTATAGATCATTTTGGGTGTGAATTTCACTATACTGAAGCCTGCTGCCTAGGATAGTCCCCCTCCGCCACTTGATCAAAGAGATGCACCCAAAAACTGAATAGGTCATGAAGTCAGTATATATGAGGGTTATTAATTCTACCTATTGTGGTTTCAATTTAACTTTTATAAATTTGCATATAAATCAATTTCAGTCTGACTTTCTCTATATTGAAGCCTGTTGGCTAGGCTAACCCCTATATAGCACTGCAATATACAGCTGTGCCAGTGAACTTGATACATCACAGTCAGTTTATATATTGTTTTAAATTGTTATTAATATTGCTTAGATTAAATACTTATCAATTTGCCTATAGAGCATTTTGGGTGTGATTTTCACTATACTGAAGCATGTTGCCTAGGGTAGACCCCCTCCGCCACTTAATTAAAGAGATGCGCCCAAAAAATAAATATGTCACAAAGTCACTATATAATAGGGTTCTTATTTCTTACTAGTGTGGTTTCAATTACACTTTTATAATTTTGCCTATAGATCATTTTGGGTGTGAATTTCACTATACTGAAGCCTGCTGCCTAGGATAGTCCCCCTCCGCCACTTGATCAAAGAGATGCACCCAAAAACTGAATAGGTCATGAAGTCAGTATATATGAGGGTTATTAATTCTACCTATTGTGGTTTCAAATAACCTTCTATAAATTTGCATATAAATCAATTTCAGTCTGACTTTCTCTATATTGAAGCCTGTTGGCTAGGCTAACCCCTAAATAGCACTGCAATATACAGCTGTGCCAGTGAACTTGATACATCACAGTCAGTTTATATATTGTTTTAAATTGTTATTAATATTGCTTAGATTAAATACTTATCAATATGCCTATAGAGCATTTTGGGTGTGATTTTCACTATACTGAAGGCTGTTGCCTAGGGTAGACCCCCTCTGCCACTTAATTAAAGAGATGCGCCCAAAAGATGAATATGCTACAAAGTCACTATATAATAGGGTTCTTATTTCATACTAGTGTGGTTTCAATTAAACTTTTATAATTTTGCCTATAGATCATTTTGGGTGTGATTTTCACTATAATGAAGCATGTTGCCTAGGATAGTCCCCCTCCACCACTTGATCAAAGAGATGCACCCAAAAACTAGATATGTCATGAAGTCAGTTTACATGAGGGTTTTTAATTCTACCTATTGTGGTTTCAATTAACCTTTTATCAATTTGCATATAAATCAATTGCAGTCTGACTTTCTCTATATTGAAGCCTGTTGGCTAGGCTAACCCCTATGTAGCACTGCAATATACAGCTGTGCCATTAAACCTGATACATCACAGTCAGTTTATATATTGTTTTTAATTGTTATTGATATTGCTTTGATTAAATGTTCATCAATTTGCCTATAGAGCATTTTGGGTGTGATTTTCACTATACTGAAGGCTGTTGCCTAGGGTAGACCCCGTCCGCCACTTAATTAAAGAGATGCACCCAACAAATGAATATATCACAAGGTCATTATATAATAGGGTTCTTAATTCTTACTAGTGTGGTTTCAATTAAACTTTTATAATTTTGCCTATAGATCATTTTGGGTGTGATTTTCACTATACTGAAGTGAAGCCTGTTGCCTAGGATAGTCCCCCTCTGTCACTTGATGAAGGAGATGCACCCATAAACTGAATAGGTCAGAAAGTCAGTATATATGAGGGTTTTTAATTCTACCTATTGTGGTTTCAAGTAACCTTTTATAAATTTGCATATAAATCAATTGCAGTCTGACTTTCTCTATATTGAAGCCTGTTGGCTAGGCTAACCCGTATGTAGCACTGCAATATACAGCTGTGCCAGTAAACTTAATACATCACAGTCAGTTTATATAGTTTTTAATTGTTATTAATATTGCTTCGATTAAATGTTTATCAATTTGCCTATAGAGCATTTTGGGTGTGATTTTCACTGTGCTGAAGCATGTTGCCTAGGGTAGACCCCCTCCGCCACTTAATTAAAGAGATGCACCCCAAAAATGAATATTTCACAAAGTCACTATGTAACAGGGTTCTTAATTCTTACTAGTGTGGTTTCAATTAAACTTTTATAATTTTGCCTAAAGATCATTTTGGGTGTGATTTTCACTATACTGAAGCCTGTTGCCTAGGCTAACCCCGATCTAACACAGCAATATACCCTTTAATTCACTATCACATGTTAACGCATTTAATTTAATTTTCACTTCATTATACTTAATGTATATTTTTTCCACTTTTTGTTACCTTTTTTCATATTCAAAGGTTCATTAAACACAACTCAAGCATCAATGATATCCATTTGATAGAAAAGATGAAAGGTCAGGAATAGGCTGTCAACAAGTTAAATTGGTATTGCTTTATCAGCTCATAAGTATAACATACTTTATTTTAGGAGAATGATACCCTTGGAAACTCCATTTTAGAAGATGGTGTGCTGTCAAACTGCAGTGAAACTATGGATATTTCAGTGAGTATTATTCATTACATCATTTCAGGTTGTCAGTGTTGCTCATCTTAGGGCACACATTTCTCCAAATGCTTATATATGTATTTATAGGTTAGAGCTCGGAAGAGTGTTTTATGAATTTTAAACCATGAGCAGAAGCGAGTTGATTTGAAAGTCATGAAATATGAGTGAAGTGCTCTAACACATTTAGTAGTCAGTGTCCAATACAATGCTGACTTCAGATTGGTCTAGCCTGACCAACTTTGTTTTTGCTATATTTTGTTACTGTGAATTCTTATATTAATACAATGGGGCTGACCTATAGACCTCACTGAACACATTTAAATGACCTGGCTCATGGACAGCATTAAAGTGCGCTACTGCATAGTGTGGCCTTGCCCCTGATTAATTTCCCCACTGAACAACCTTGAAGATCATTTAACTATAATATAAGTGGCCACTCACTGGACGCAAGTAGCCTGTAGATTGCACACAAGCATAACAGCTGTTCCTGAACAGTAAGCCTGAGGGTAGCTTGACGTTGCTACTGCATATATTGCTATGTCAGTTGAATTTTAGTTGTTGTTGTTGTTGTTTGAGATCCGTAACCGCATTGTTCCCACGGGGTCGACTCCCGAAGGAGGACCTACGGAGGTCTCCCCTACCACCCAGGCCACTCGTCACCCCCGGGCCTTGTTGCTCTTCATGTTCCCTATCCCCCCATACTTATTGTCATGCATCCTGCATCCGGTCAGTCCCCTCCCCCGTCCTCCTGTCCTATACAGATATCCTACCAAGTATCTGGTCTGCCCCCTCCCTGTCTTCCTGTCCTACACATATATTTAAAACCCCACACATATGAACCCCTCAAAAACCCCACATATAAACTGCGTTATTTGTTAATTTCAACAGCCTTATCCAAAGTGTAACTCTCAACAGACCATCTCCCCGCCTACTTCCTCCATGCCAACCTGTTTCCGCATCTCACACTTACCTACGTAGCTCCCTTCCTCTTACTCGCTTAATACTACGATTAGTATGAACCAAAAGTAAGTGTTACACAGTGATTTAAAACATGTAAGCATACAACACACCCTTGTGTCATTTGCCTTTTTTTCCATCCCTACTTCTCCCCCCTTCCCCTTGTCCTCCTCCCTTACCCTCTCCTCATCCTCTTTCCTATCGTCTTTCTCCCTCACCCTCTTTCCTATCATCTTTCTCCCTCACCCTCTCCTCATCCTCTTTCCTATCGCCTTTCTCCCTCACCCTCTCCTCATCCTCTTTCCTATCCCCTTTCTCCCTCACCCTCTCCTCATCCTCTTTCATATCGCCTTTCTCCCTCACCCTCTCCTCATCCTCTTTCCTATCCCCTTTCTCCCTCACCCTCTCCTCATCCTCTTTCATATTGCCTTTCTCCCTCACCCTCTCCTATATTGTCTTTCTCCCTCACCCTCTCATCATCATCCTTTCTATCTTCTTTTCTCATATCACCCTCTCTCCTCTCTTCTTCCACCCCTTTTCCGCTGTCCCAATTATTTCCACTATCTGCCTCCGTCCCCTCTTTTTCCTTCTCCTTCCCCATGACTCCTTGTTTTTTTTTTCCCCTCCCCTTTGCTCTCTATCCTTCCCTCCTTTTCTCCCTCTTTTACCTGGGCTTTCATCCCTTCCACTTTCTTCCTGTCCTTCACCCCTCTTTTCCCTTTTTTCTACCTTCTCTCCTAACCTCTGCACTCTTTTTTCCCACTCACCCATCCTTCTCTCCTTATCCCTCCTCCATACTCCCATTTCCTCTTCCTTCTCCCCTCCCTCCCTTTTTGCCAACTCCATTGCCTTCTTCTGCAACTCCCCAGAGCTCTTCTTTCTTCCACCTTTTCCCTTCAATGCATGCTCTACACACAAAACTTATCTTCTTCAGTTCACTTTCTCCCTGTCTAGTCCCAAACTATCCCCTCTAATCCACTGCTTACACTGCTCACACTCAACCAAAAATTCTTCTCCCCTTCCCACCATCCCTACTATTCCTTCTACCAGTGACATACAGTGACTGGCAGCTCCAGCCAACAGTCCATTCACTCCCACTGTGAAGCCAAATCTCGTCCAGGAGCCTCTGATAGCCCGAGACTTGGTGAGATTTGAGGGTGGCCATCTTGTCTCTTGTTTTTGGTCTGCAGTTTAAATGGACCTCTTGCACTTTTAAACATGTGAAAAATGATTTTACCTTTCGGAGAGGATCTACAACATGGGCATCCTGGGCATGAAGGCATGAACCCCTGTTCACTCTTCTTTAACTGATATTAGCGTAATTGCAATACATGTAAATGGGAGGTTTAATTGGGGACTCTATTTCACTTGTGATATGACTAAACCTCAGTCATGAGGGTGATTTCAGTAAATTTCCCCCTTTCTACTGGTCTCATTCTGGGAAACCAACAATTTCCATTTGGTTTATAAGGAGTGAAATAGGTAAATTAAGAAGTTAATCTTGGAAGCGGGTCTATTTTCAAAGAAAAAATGTACACCTGAAAATGTAATTTTGTCACATTTTCTAGAGGCTTTTCTAAGGTAACTAGAATAGTTCATGTCCTCCCATTTTGTATATTGAATGGTGGAAAAACTTTGTTTATATAAATTATTTTTTCTCCCCTATAAAGTTTGAAAATAATAATGTATCAGTATTTCCTTGTATCATTGTTATGAGCTATGCTGAGCTAGTTTCCAAGATTATAAAGTCTCCCGCAAATTTGAGGTAAACTTCAGATCCATGGTATGAACAGATAAATCAACAAGAAATAGACAGTCACGTAAGGGGATATTTTCTGAAATGGCGCTTATGATACATATCTATGTTAGCATTCTGAAGACAAATCAAAAGTCTTGAACTGAACCTAAATTACTGTATGCTTATTGCAATTAGGCTAACATCAGTGTAACAGAGCCAACAAACAGCACCCACCCGCATTCCCAGCATGCCCAGGTCGATAATCCTCCAGTAATATAAGGTAAAAGCATTTAGTAGTGTTTGTACGTTTGTATTAACAAACATTCCATCAAGACAAGAGGTACAGTGTAGATCCGTAAAATACATTAAACCAATCTTCCAGTAATTAATTACTTTCTGGTGGGGCCACTCTAGTGTGCAGTCATCAGTGGTTAGGTATTCTTAAAACTTTTAAAGGATTTTGAGGAACCAGACTATCTAGAATTGTGAGGGGTCAAAGAACACTCTCACCTAACAAGCTAAACTGATACTTTTCTGTGCTTAGTCTGAAAATCAAATGCCAAGAAATTCTGTATGTGTCTCTGTATTGTCTGTTAGCAGCAGATAATTCCCTCAAACAGGATGTCAATTAGAGCAATACCTGCCTGACACCAGGGTCTTAGCCGATATTTGGAAACAGGGTGTCTAAATAGAGGTTTCATAGACTTTTGCGTGTCCAAAGCGTGGTACAAAATACATACTACTAATAAGATAGACCCTATACCTTTACAGATTTTGCTTTTTTAGGCCAGATACTGCTTTGTGTGTCTTATAAAAGTGACACTACAGTTTCTACATCTTCTATCTTCTAAGAAAAGTCATCTTCAGCAAATTCTGACATAAACTTTTGGGTGTCCAAACTGTCAAAAAACAGTGTTCTGCGTGTCCAAATGACACGCTGGACGCATTGCGGCTAATCCCCTGCCTGACACCAATCAGCTGATTTCCTTCCTGAGCCAGGTTGACCCCTGGGAATGAGTGGGGTACAGATAAGAGCTCATTTGCATAACAATAGTGTCTGACTGGTGTAGGAGCTATTGGCTATTGTATCTAATCTCTGTGATCAATGTCTCTGCTTCTACTCATTTTTCTCTCACCCACAATTGAAATTCTACTAAAACAATCAACTTTCATTCTACTTTACTCCCTCTCTATCCAGCTTTTGTTTTCCCGCCAAAAAAACGCTGCCACGCTACACCTATTCACCCACAAAACCTTTCAAATCTCCCCAATTACTCCCTCCCCACTTCTACAAAACACGCCAAAATAAACACACACTATTCATACACAAAAGACCACAATAGACACACAGCAAACCCAGTGATATATTTCGTGATCTTCCAAAACTCGTCCCCGCTATCGTCTGCTTGTCCGATCCAAGATGGCTGCTAAGTAGTTTGGGATTTCTACATTTCAAAATACCATAATAATACCTATACATTTCTAATTCAGTCAGGGCTCAAAATTAAGATTTTTTCCAGGTAGCCCAATAGTATCTTCAATAGCAACTTACAGGTGTTGTGTATAGAAACCAGTACATTTTGGGCCCCCTGCAGAAATTTGAGGGAGCCACTGAATATTTCAAGGAATACCCTAGGCTCCTGGCACCCCCTAATTTTGAGCCCTGCAGTATATTCAAATGATGACTCCGATATGGAAAGTCTAAGAGAGTCGCTAACTTCTGTTCAATTACAGGTCATAAGGCCTGAACATGGTAGAGCTTTTGCATTCATCAAACCCCATAAGTAGGCAGAACCCCCCCCCCCCCCTCATGTATTTCAAGATGGATAGTTATTTCTAGCATGTTTAGTAATGAAGTTGATTTTTCTTCAGGACAATTGCCCACTTGGGTGCTCTCTTTTGAACATCAGCAGTCAGTCTGAACCTGTCATCATGAATCTGAGCAGTACTTGGGATGTAAGTATGCACATTTATGCAGCTGGAAGCAAGCTTATTTTGAATAACTGTTTTCCTAAAATCAAGCTGAGCATGTACTGGCATTGGCTGCTAGGGACTAATCCACAGTTTGGGTGTACAGCTTAGCATGAGCTAACCCCCATCCCTTAACTTAGCCCCTTGATCTGTGATGTGTCTTGATCCCTTACCCTAAAAGCCAGTTGCATGGAAATATTCTGCCGCCTGTCTGTCCAGATAAAGATATAGTCTTCCTAATAACTTGATTGAATTTTGTGACCTTGACAGGAAGGTCAAGATCATAGGTAATGATTTACAGGTATCTTTGCCGTGGACATGATTTGATAAATAAGACTGTAACTTTTTAAAATTGCTAACTATGTATCTTATAAAAATCATAAACAAGTTCAAATTTCAGTGACCTTGATCCATATATCAAGGCCACAAGTCCTGTTTTAGAAAAAAATGGTCAGTCCAATAATTCATGAAGGGGGCACCGTAGTCTTCTCAAATAGGCAACATAGTTGTATCTTGTGAAAGTCAGACAAATTTGAAGTTTGTTGACCTTGAAATTTGTATACATGATGTGAACCCCCCTTTAAGAATCCTGGATCCACTCCTGAGTTATATCTGAACCACTTTTAGTTAGGGTTTCAGTCATACATTTTATTTGAACCATAGTATTTTTTCCTAACTGACTTCTTTATCAGCTGGAATGTTATACATTTAAAATAGCATTCAAATTCATTTTGTAAGGCTTTTTAGGTTTAGATCTTATGTAATCTATTTGGAAATCTGATGGCCTGAAGATATATTTTTAATGATTTTCAACTAAAAGTTTAGTAGTTTCAGAATGAATATGGTTATACATTCTATAAATAACATTTGGAATGAATAAGTGTTCATACATCCACAACTTAATTACATTTATTGCTACTAGGAATATTCTATCATTTCAGTTATGGGTTTGGAAAAGGTATATATGGTACATGCAATGTTTTATATTTGTAGGACACTGATGCATACAGGAATCCCAGCAATATTGACCAAGAAAGCTTCTTAAACAGGGATCATTATGAGGCAACTGAGAATCTCCCACAAACAAGCACACCACTTAAAGCCCAACATTCAAAAGGACAAACTGGGGATGCTCGAACAGAGTCTGTATTGGATGAAGCTGGTCTATTTGATGTGTATGACCTTCAAAGTTCATCATTTTTGGATCAGGTGAGTAGAAACTTTTATTGAGTATTGGGTTAGAGCTGGCAATCTAAATAGTCCTACATATTGTCAGAAGTATATGTTGTACAATAAAACATAAGGAACAAGATGTCTCTAAGATTTCTTGTTTCTTGTATAAGTGGCCACAAATACCAGATTGAAATCCTCTCAAAGATTTGACTGCCTCACATATTCATGCATATTGGGCCAAAAAAATGTGGGCCTCCTATGGATGGCCCCATCAACCAGAGGTTCACGCTACCTTAAAGATCTGTGTAGTCCAAGTCCCAACAACCTGCACAACACCAGATTTGACCTCATTCTCAATCATGTTATTTTGAAGCTCTTCTTTTAGGGATCATGAAGGTATTCAATAGTATTGACTGCCTCATATGTACTGAGTATGGGGGCAAAACGAAACTGGTGAAAAGGGGCTGCCTCTATCAATCTCCCCCTATCTTACTATCAATTTCTAAGTATTCCACATCTCTTTTTCAGGAAGACCAGCATGAACTAAGTCCTATTAGTCAAAATTTCCCATTTCAAAGTGATAGAAGTCCAGCATTGTCTTATTTTTCTGGAGGACAACCTCGTGAGTCTACGTCCATTGAAATAGAGGCAGACTTATCTGTAGATGTATCGGATGGGGTAACAAATACAACATGTGATGATCTAATAGATGTGCAAGCAAGCAGAAAATTTAGGACTCCTCATTCAAGGTCAAGCATTAAGTTTCTTTACAAAAGAGCACTAAATCCTCAAAATATTAGGCTGGCCTTGAGAAAGAAATGTTGTAAGAACAATTGCAAAATCAGTTTTTCTGAAACGACTCTGGCAAGGAATCGACACAATTTTTGGTCCCTTTCAAGGGAATACCAGGACAGTTGGATTTATGATAAGATTAATGACAAAGAAATTAAGGATGATAAAATCATGTTGAAAATTGAGAAGTATATCTGTCCTAAAGCCTTTATGCAGACTCTAAGTCTGAACAAGAATAGATATTATAAGTTACTTCAAAAATCAAAACAGGGCCTTGATGCTACACTTTCCAGACAACGTAAAAAATCTAAACTATATGTTGAAGCCCTTCACTGGTTAGAAGAGTTTGCCAGGTTTTATGGTGATCGCATGCCTGATTCTGGAAATGTAATGCTGCCATATAAGAGTAGAAAAATAGATATTTACAAAAAATATAAAGATAACCAAACAATTGATTTTTTACCTTCACTGTCTCGTTCCCATTTTCATAAAATGTGGAAGACTGAATTTTTTAGATTGAAAATTAAGAAAACAAATTCATTTTCGAAATGCAATATTTGTACAGCACTTGAACGGCGTCTTCAGAAAACACGCAATACTGAGGCAAGAGAACAAATAAAAATACAAAGAGAACAACATAATGATCGTCAAATGAATGAGCGCAAAGCATATTATCGAAAACGAGAAATGTCTAAGCAAAGGCCGGAGAAATACATTAGTATCATAATTGATGGTATGGATCAATCTAAGACTAATTTACCTCATTTTGCTGGACGAAAGGCAAAATGTATTAATGCATTTGACCAGTTACAGATTCATGTAACAGGAATTATTTCCCATGGTCATAATAAAAAATTAACTTTCACTGACTTTCTCCAATATCCTCATGACTCAAATCTATCTATGAATGTCATATTGAAATCTTTGTACCATTTGGCAGTATCAAATGAGAAATTATCAGAAATTTTATACTTGCAGGCAGATAACTGTTATCGAGAAAATAAAAATAAATATATGTTGTCCTTTTGTGAACTACTTGTCCACTTAAATATCTTTCGTGAAGTGCATCTGTCATTTCTCTTTGTGGGTCATACTCATGAAGATATTGACAGTATGTTCAGTACAATAGCTGATCAATTGCGTAGAACTGATGCCGAAACTCTTCCAGAATTACTGTATCTGTTACCCAATCCACAACAACTTCATGGTATGTTTGATATCCGAACTTGGCTAACCCCTCATCTTGCTGAAACTATTAAGGGTCATACCAAACCTCACCAGTTTAAATTCGTTAAAAATGAAAAAGAATCAGTGTGTGTGTATTACAGGGGTAGTTCTCGTGGAGCTTGGCAATCCTCACATAACTTTTTCCGTCGTCTAAGTAACACATCATTTTCTTTGCCAAGCGGCACACCTGAAATTTCAGTAGCGAGTTTTGAACGGGTTAACATTGATGGCATGCAGAAAAGTCTCAATCAATGGCACACACTTTTTTCAGACCAGAGGGATGATAGGGAATTTCAGTGGTGGCAGACTCACATTAAACGTTTAGATGTCCTTAAGAAAAATGAGCAAGAAAGGCTTCTCTACAGTAGAAATGATGCAACGTGGGTATTACCACTTTTACCTAAATATCACATAACAGAAGAGGTGCCACAAGATGGTCCTTTATTACCCAATTCTATCATGCACTTAGTTGAGGCTGAGAAGAATTGTCCTGAAGTAAGTATATTACCTAGGATGACACGGGTTAGCTTCTTAAATGATATACATTTAAAAAAAAGTATAGTATCAGTATCGTAAATAATAAAATACTTCTCTGTATATTTTGGAAGTCATATGAAAAGATTTGTATCACAATTTAAAAAATGAAATTTTACAATGAAAAAAAGCAACAATTGCATAAAATAATTCATCCATGGAGTATATCGCAAATATAATACATTCATTTTTATTTCTTTAAACTAATTCATAAGGTATTGTTTAACGTTGCTAAATGTAAGTTTAGTTAAATACATTCATATTATTAAATTTTTTTCAGATGACTGTCTCGCAGAAGAAGCCAACATCCACCAAACCTAGGAAGAAAAAAAGAGCCCCAAAGACCATTTCTACTTCTAAACAGAATGTTGTGTTTTTCTATTCCAGTACAAAGCTTTTCAAACAGTGGTACTATTATTTAGTCATGGAAAGTATAGCAAACCTTTTCCTCATCTTTGAAAATACATATATTGGGCAATTTTACCCACACTTATGCCAGAAGTATGTCAATGATATATGGGGTAAAATCCTGGCATCAGTCCTTGATTACACAGCAAGGCCAAATGTTGTTGCTGTTTGAAAGGAAGGATTAAAGATGTAAACAGGATAGATAGTGCATGTTTATTAAAAGTCTAGACTGCAAATTGCCAAGTGACTAGGTTTTAGGCGGTGGTTTTCGCCGGGCACTATGGTTACCTTCACTACTTACAACTGTCTAGTCATGAATTAGCCACAATACAGCATAAGTGTGACGAAAAAACGAAATTCTAAATTACTAAATGCCACATTAGCTTTAAAAACTAACTAATCCACATGTTTCATTTTCTCCAATATGGCGTGTATTTAATGGGATTGGATGTTGACATGGCAGTAAAGATGATAGGGTAAGCCGTACCATTTAATTTAGACTAATTTAGTCTAAGTCATCTTTTACCTTCTTATGTAAACGCATCGTTAAAAGAATATAATTATGTCCTATACAAGCAATATTATTAACTGACACTTTTTTAGGCCGATATTGATGCAGTTTGTTACCAGGGACAAGCCCGCGCTCTGGCTTAAGCCAATATTGATGCAGTTTTTAACCAGGGACAAGCCCTGTGGGCCTTGCGGTCTAGACCGCGCTCTGGCTTAAGCCAATATTGATGTAGTTTGTTACCAGGAACAAGCCGTGTGGGCCTTGCGGTCTAGACCGCGCTCTGGCTAAAGCCAATATAGATGCATTTTGTTTTAGTGACAAACCAGGGACAAATTAGGGACAAGACTCTTGGACCTTGCGGTCTAGACCGTGCTCAGGCTCTAGCCAAGAATCATGAAGTTTGTGAAAAATCAGGAACAAGCCGTGTGGGCCTTGCGGTCTAGACCGCGCTCTGGCTTAAGCTAATATTGATGCAGTTTGTTCTAGTGACAAACCAGGGACAAGCCCAGTGGGCCTTGCGGTCTAAACCGCGCTCTGGCTTTAGCCAATGTTGATGCAGTGTGTTCTAGCTTGACAAAACCAGGGACAGGGCCTACGGGCCTTGCGGTCTAGACCGTGCTCTGACTCAAGCAAAGAATCATGTAGCCCCACAAGGCTTGTCCATGGTTTGTCACTAGAACAAACTGCATCAATATTGGCTTAAGCCAGAGCGCGGTCTAGACCGCAAGGCCCAACGGGCTTGTCCCTGGTTTGTCACTGGAACAAACTGCATCAATATTGGCTTAAGCCAGAGCGCGGTCTAGACCGCAAGGCCCGAGGATATTGTCCCTTGTCTGTCAGTATAACAAACTACATGATTCTTGGCTCGCGTCAGAGCGCGGTCTAGACCGCAAGGCCCACACGGCTTGTTCCTGGTTTGTTACTAGTACAAAAGTTTGGTTCTAGCCGGAGCACGGTCTAGACCGTGGAACATCTTTGCTGTATTTTCATGAAATAAATGCAAAAGTACTCAGAAAAGTAACAGATTTTGTTGTTTTTTCGTACTCACTATGTTTTTGGTGGAAAACTGCGTTTTCAGACCCTAAGTAGTACAAAAAGATTTTCCTCTTTTAAAAAAGACGCCCTTATAGGTAGATTGGAGTACAGTAATGTGCTTAGTAGTTGACCAAATGTTAACTTTTGCAAGTTTTTTGATCAAATAAAACTGTTCAACTTTAACTATATCGAAAATGTAAATAATTTATAATATTTCCATTGAAAGAAATATTCTTAATTTTGTCACATTGCCGAAGTAGGTACCTTATAGACCTCTGTGGGTGTATTTGCATCTTGTTATGTCGCCGCTCATGGCTATTAATAGAGCACAGTTCCGCATTTGTCATTCGTCGACCGTGATTGGGTCACATTTTCAAAAAATATTTACTTTGCGTATGCCACGATATAAAAACACATTTGAAGTTAGTTAGTGGTATACTATTTTTATCTATCTATTAAAGTGTTGATAACTGTTCTAATGTAATACTTTTGTTGGGAAATGTTAAGAGCTGGTTCTTCATCTCATTTGAGGCATAACTAAAATGACTGGAGAAGAGTCAGCAGGAACCAGTGACTTCTCCTGAAAATGTGTTTTTAATATAGAGGGTAATAACAACAGACGGCAGAGACTGTCAGGTGGCGACCTCTGGCTATCTGTAACTTAACTAAAGTGATTTCATATTTAGTATGGTTTCATATTTATCGTCTGAACTAGCATCCCGGTACATGTACTATCTGCGTAATAAAGGCATATTTTGGGCTAATTTCAAATGGTGGAAATGCAGAAATAAAAACAAAACAACAACTATTGATTTATAAATTTGTACTTAACTGGATAGTACCCGCCCTGTTATTCTCCACAGACTCTGGTCATTCAGTAAAATTTACATATTTGTTCGTAATTTCATAACACTGCGAGTATTCTCGAGGGTAGGGTAGTGAAGGTATCGCATTCTACACGAACTGCGATCTTGCAGTTGGTAGACCCTGCCTGTGCTGCCGCTCAGGAACACGTTGAGACCAGAATTTGGAATTTTCATTTTTTTCATTTTTTTCTGCGAAATTGCGGCTAGGGCGTATTTCGGCAGTTGTAACAGGTGGAGGAATAAGAGAAATCCTTTTTTTTCGTTTGGCAATTCTTTTAATGAAACTATGAGTATTCTCGAGGGTAGGGTTAGTGAAGGTATCGCATTCTACACGAACTGCGATCTTGCAGTTGGTAGACCCTTACTGTGCTGCCGCTCAGGAACACGTTGAGACCAGAATTTGGAATTTTCATTTTTTAGCTAGCTAACTCATGTACCAAAAGTCAAAAAGCTCGGCTAACAGATATGACATTGATAAATGAGATGTTAAACCGACTGAAGCACATGTCATTTGCAGTCGTCCTAGTTATTCTCCACGAACTTTGGTCATTCAGTTAAATTTACATATTTGTTCGTAATTTCTTAATGCTACGAGTATTCTCTGGGTTAGGGTAGTGAAGTTATCCCATGCTAATGCAATCTTGCAGTTGGTAGACCCTGCTTACGCTGCCGCGCAGGAACATGCTAAAACTTAAATTTAGAATTTTCATTTTTGGTCAGTTTTTCTGCCAAGTTGCTGCTAGGGCGCATGTAAGTAGGTGTGGATGGGAAAACAATCCGCCGCTTGGTTTCAAGTCTAAGGCATCAATCTTTCATGCCCCAGCAGGGACTCAAATTCAGACAGGGTTGAGAGACAGATAACAGTCATTGGCAATGCCGTAGTCCATACGGCAGGCCACGGTCAAGGTCAGAGGAGCGTATCGGGGCAAACCACCGACACACCCTCACCCTATGTTAGCATCCCCCTCTTGCTCCCGATCTGATGACAAATCGAGAGGAAGCCCGGGAAAGCGCAACAATCATCGATTGTGCTTACCCTACTGACCTAATGATGCTACTTATATAGGTAGATTGGAGTACAGTAATGTGCTTAGTAGTTGACCAAATGTTAACTTTTGCAAGTTTTTTGATCAAATAAAACTGTTCAACTTTAACTATATCGAAAATGTAAATAATTTATAATATTTCCATTGAAAGAAATATTCTTAATTTTGTCACATTGCCGAAGTAGGTACCTTATAGACCTCTGTGGGTGTATTTGCATCTTGTTATGTCGCCGCTCATGGCTATTAATAGAGCACAGTTCCGCATTTGTCATTCGTCGACCGTGATTGGGTCACATTTTCAAAAAATATTTACTTTGCGTATGCCACGATATAAAAACACATTTGAAGTTAGTTAGTGGTATACTATTTTTATCTATCTATTAAAGTGTTGATAACTGTTCTAATGTAATACTTTTGTTGGGAAATGTTAAGAGCTGGTTCTTCATCTCATTTGAGGCATAACTAAAATGACTGGAGAAGAGTCAGCAGGAACCAGTGACTTCTCCTGAAAATGTGTTTTTAATATAGAGGGTAATAACAACAGACGGCAGAGACTGTCAGGTGGCGACCTCTGGCTATCTGTAACTTAACTAAAGTGATTTCATATTTAGTATGGTTTCATATTTATCGTCTGAACTAGCATCCCGGTACATGTACTATCTGCGTAATAAAGGCATATTTTGGGCTAATTTCAAATGGTGGAAATGCAGAAATAAAAACAAAACAACAACTATTGATTTATAAATTTGTACTCAACTGGATAGTACCCGCCCTGTTATTCTCCACAGACTCTGGTCATTCAGTAAAATTTACATATTTGTTCGTAATTTCATAACACTGCGAGTATTCTCGAGGGTAGGGTAGTGAAGGTATCGCATTCTACACGAACTGCGATCTTGCAGTTGGTAGACCCTGCCTGTGCTGCCGCTCAGGAACACGTTGAGACAAGAATTTGAAATTTTCATTTTTTGTCATTTTTTTCTGCGAAATTGCAGCTAGGGCGTTTTTCGGCAGTTGTAACAGGTGGAGGAATTAGAGAAATCCTTTTTTTTTTCGTTTGGCAATTCTTTTAATGAAACTATGAGTATTCTCGAGGGTAGGGTAGTGAAGGTATCGCATTCTACACGAACTGCGATCTTGCAGTTGGTAGACCCTGCCTGTGCTACCGCTCAGAAACACGTTGAGACCAGAATTTGGAATTTTCATTTTTTTCATTTTTTTCTGCGAAATTGCGGCTAGGGCGTATTTCGGCAGTTGTAACAGGTGGAGGAATAAGAGAAATCCTTTTTTTTCGTTTGGCAATTCTTTTAATGAAACTATGAGTATTCTCGAGGGTAGGGTTAGTGAAGGTATCGCATTCTACACGAACTGCGATCTTGCAGTTGGTAGACCCTTACTGTGCTGCCGCTCAGGAACACGTTGAGACCAGAATTTGGAATTTTCATTTTTTAGCTAGCTAACTCATGTACCAAAAGTCAAAAAGCTCGGCTAACAGATATGACATTGACAGGTGAGATGTTAAACCGGCTGAAGCACATGTCATTTGCAGTCGTCCTAGTTATTCTCCACGAACTTTGGTCATTCAGTTAAATTTACATATTTGTTCGTAATTTCTTAATGCTACGAGTATTCTCGGGGTTAGGGTAGTGAAGTTATCCCATGCTAATGCAATCTTGCAGTTGGTAGACCCTGCTTACGCTGCCGCGCAGGAACATGCTAAAACTTAAATTTAGAATTTTCATTTTTGGTCAGTTTTTCTGCCAAGTTGCTGCTAGGGCGCATGTAAGTAGGTGTGGATGGGAAAATAATCCGCCGCTTGGTTTCAAGTCTAAGGCATCAATCTTTCATGCCCCAGCAGGGACTCAAATTCAGACAGGGTTGAGAGACAGATAACAGTCATTGGCAATGCCGTAGTCCATACGGCAGGCCACGGTCAAGGTCAGAGGAGCGTATCGGGGCAAACCACCGACACACCCTCACCCTATGTTAGCATTCCCCTCTTGCTCCCGATCTGATGACAAATCGAGAGGAAGCCCGGGAAAGCGCAACAATCATCGATTGTGCTTACCCTACTGACCTAATGATGCTACTTATATAGGTAGATTGGAGTACAGTAATGTGCTTAGTAGTTGACCAAATGTTAACTTTTGCAAGTTTTTTGATCAAATAAAACTGTTCAACTTTAACTATATCGAAAATGTAAATAATTTATAATATTTCCATTGAAAGAAATATTCTTAATTTTGTCACATTGCCGAAGTAGGTACCTTATAGACCTCTGTGGGTGTATTTGCATCTTGTTATGTCGCCGCTCATGGCTATTAATAGAGCACAGTTCCGCATTTGTCATTCGTCGACCGTGATTGGGTCACATTTTCAAAAAATATTTACTTTGCGTATGCCACAATATAAAAACACATTTGAAGTTAGTTAGTGGTATACTATTTTTATCTATCTATTAAAGTGTTGATAACTGTTCTAATGTAATACTTTTGTTGGGAAATGTTAAGAGCTGGTTCTTCATCTCATTTGAGGCATAACTAAAATGACTGGAGAAGAGTCAGCAGGAACCAGTGACTTCTCCTGAAAATGTGTTTTTAATATAGAGGGTAATAACAACAGACGGCAGAGACTGTCAGGTGGCGACCTCTGGCTATCTGTAACTTAACTAAAGTGATTTCATATTTAGTATGGTTTCATATTTATCGTCTGAACTAGCATCCCGGTACATGTACTATCTGCGTAATAAAGGCATATTTTGGGCTAATTTCAAATGGTGGAAATGCAGAAATAAAAACAAAACAACAACTATTGATTTATAAATTTGTACTCAACTGGATAGTACCCGCCCTGTTATTCTCCACAGACTCTGGTCATTCAGTAAAATTTACATATTTGTTCGTAATTTCATAACACTGCGAGTATTCTCGAGGGTAGGGTAGTGAAGGTATCGCATTCTACACGAACTGCGATCTTGCAGTTGGTAGACCCTGCCTGTGCTGCCGCTCAGGAACACGTTGAGACAAGAATTTGAAATTTTCATTTTTTGTCATTTTTTTCTGCGAAATTGCAGCTAGGGCGTTTTTCGGCAGTTGTAACAGGTGGAGGAATTAGAGAAATCCTTTTTTTTTTCGTTTGGCAATTCTTTTAATGAAACTATGAGTATTCTCGAGGGTAGGGTAGTGAAGGTATCGCATTCTACACGAACTGCGATCTTGCAGTTGGTAGACCCTGCCTGTGCTACCGCTCAGAAACACGTTGAGACCAGAATTTGGAATTTTCATTTTTTTCATTTTTTTCTGCGAAATTGCGGCTAGGGCGTATTTCGGCAGTTGTAACAGGTGGAGGAATAAGAGAAATCCTTTTTTTTCGTTTGGCAATTCTTTTAATGAAACTATGAGTATTCTCGAGGGTAGGGTTAGTGAAGGTATCGCATTCTACACGAACTGCGATCTTGCAGTTGGTAGACCCTTACTGTGCTGCCGCTCAGGAACACGTTGAGACCAGAATTTGGAATTTTCATTTTTTAGCTAGCTAACTCATGTACCAAAAGTCAAAAAGCTCGGCTAACAGATATGACATTGACAGGTGAGATGTTAAACCGGCTGAAGCACATGTCATTTGCAGTCGTCCTAGTTATTCTCCACGAACTTTGGTCATTCAGTTAAATTTACATATTTGTTCGTAATTTCTTAATGCTACGAGTATTCTCGGGGTTAGGGTAGTGAAGTTATCCCATGCTAATGCAATCTTGCAGTTGGTAGACCCTGCTTACGCTGCCGCGCAGGAACATGCTAAAACTTAAATTTAGAATTTTCATTTTTGGTCAGTTTTTCTGCCAAGTTGCTGCTAGGGCGCATGTAAGTAGGTGTGGATGGGAAAATAATCCGCCGCTTGGTTTCAAGTCTAAGGCATCAATCTTTCATGCCCCAGCAGGGACTCAAATTCAGACAGGGTTGAGAGACAGATAACAGTCATTGGCAATGCCGTAGTCCATACGGCAGGCCACGGTCAAGGTCAGAGGAGCGTATCGGGGCAAACCACCGACACACCCTCACCCTATGTTAGCATTCCCCTCTTGCTCCCGATCTGATGACAAATCGAGAGGAAGCCCGGGAAAGCGCAACAATCATCGATTGTGCTTACCCTACTGACCTAATGATGCTACTTATATAGGTAGATTGGAGTACAGTAATGTGCTTAGTAGTTGACCAAATGTTAACTTTTGCAAGTTTTTTGATCAAATAAAACTGTTCAACTTTAACTATATCGAAAATGTAAATAATTTATAATATTTCCATTGAAAGAAATATTCTTAATTTTGTCACATTGCCGAAGTAGGTACCTTATAGACCTCTGTGGGTGTATTTGCATCTTGTTATGTCGCCGCTCATGGCTATTAATAGAGCACAGTTCCGCATTTGTCATTCGTCGACCGTGATTGGGTCACATTTTCAAAAAATATTTACTTTGCGTATGCCACAATATAAAAACACATTTGAAGTTAGTTAGTGGTATACTATTTTTATCTATCTATTAAAGTGTTGATAACTGTTCTAATGTAATACTTTTGTTGGGAAATGTTAAGAGCTGGTTCTTCATCTCATTTGAGGCATAACTAAAATGACTGGAGAAGAGTCAGCAGGAACCAGTGACTTCTCCTGAAAATGTGTTTTTAATATAGAGGGTAATAACAACAGACGGCAGAGACTGTCAGGTGGCGACCTCTGGCTATCTGTAACTTAACTAAAGTGATTTCATATTTAGTATGGTTTCATATTTATCGTCTGAACTAGCATCCCGGTACATGTACTATCTGCGTAATAAAGGCATATTTTGGGCTAATTTCAAATGGTGGAAATGCAGAAATAAAAACAAAACAACAACTATTGATTTATAAATTTGTACTCAACTGGATAGTACCCGCCCTGTTATTCTCCACAGACTCTGGTCATTCAGTAAAATTTACATATTTGTTCGTAATTTCATAACACTGCGAGTATTCTCGAGGGTAGGGTAGTGAAGGTATCGCATTCTACACGAACTGCGATCTTGCAGTTGGTAGACCCTGCCTGTGCTGCCGCTCAGGAACACGTTGAGACAAGAATTTGAAATTTTCATTTTTTGTCATTTTTTTCTGCGAAATTGCAGCTAGGGCGTTTTTCGGCAGTTGTAACAGGTGGAGGAATTAGAGAAATCCTTTTTTTTTTCGTTTGGCAATTCTTTTAATGAAACTATGAGTATTCTCGAGGGTAGGGTAGTGAAGGTATCGCATTCTACACGAACTGCGATCTTGCAGTTGGTAGACCCTGCCTGTGCTACCGCTCAGAAACACGTTGAGACCAGAATTTGGAATTTTCATTTTTTTCATTTTTTTCTGCGAAATTGCGGCTAGGGCGTATTTCGGCAGTTGTAACAGGTGGAGGAATAAGAGAAATCCTTTTTTTTCGTTTGGCAATTCTTTTAATGAAACTATGAGTATTCTCGAGGGTAGGGTTAGTGAAGGTATCGCATTCTACACGAACTGCGATCTTGCAGTTGGTAGACCCTTACTGTGCTGCCGCTCAGGAACACGTTGAGACCAGAATTTGGAATTTTCATTTTTTAGCTAGCTAACTCATGTACCAAAAGTCAAAAAGCTCGGCTAACAGATATGACATTGATAAATGAGATGTTAAACCGGCTGAAGCACATGTCATTTGCAGTCGTCCTAGTTATTCTCCACGAACTTTGGTCATTCAGTTAAATTTACATATTTGTTCGTAATTTCTTAATGCTACGAGTATTCTCGGGGTTAGGGTAGTGAAGTTATCCCATGCTAATGCAATCTTGCAGTTGGTAGACCCTGCTTACGCTGCCGCGCAGGAACATGCTAAAACTTAAATTTAGAATTTTCATTTTTGGTCAGTTTTTCTGCCAAGTTGCTGCTAGGGCGCATGTAAGTAGGTGTGGATGGGAAAACAATCCGCCGCTTGGTTTCAAGTCTAAGGCATCAATCTTTCATGCCCCAGCTGGGACTCAAATTCAGACAGGGTTGAGAGACAGATAACAGTCATTGGCAATGCCGTAGTCCATACGGCAGGCCACGGTCAAGGTCAGAGGAGCGTATCGGGGCAAACCACCGACACACCCTCACCCTCTGTTAGCATTCCCCTCTTGCTCCCGATCTGATGACAAATCGAGAGGAAGCCCGGGAGAGCGCAACAATCATCGATTGTGCTTACCCTACTGACCTAATGATGCTACTTATATAGGTAGATTGGAGTACAGTAATGTGCTTAGTAGTTGACCAAATGTTAACTTTTGCAAGTTTTTTGATCAAATAAAACTGTTCAACTTTAACTATATCGAAAATGTAAATAATTTATAATATTTCCATTGAAAGAAATATTCTTAATTTTGTCACATTGCCGAAGTAGGTACCTTATAGACCTCTGTGGGTGTATTTGCATCTTGTTATGTCGCCGCTCATGGCTATTAATAGAGCACAGTTCGGCATTTGTCATTCGTCGACCGTGATTGGGTCACATTTTCAAAAAATATTTACTTTGCGTATGCCACAATATAAAAACACATTTGAAGTTAGTTAGTGGTATACTATTTTTATCTATCTATTAAAGTGTTGATAACTGTTCTAATGTAATACTTTTGTTGGGAAATGTTAAGAGCTGGTTCTTCATCTCATTTGAGGCATAACTAAAATGACTGGAGAAGAGTCAGCAGGAACCAGTGACTTCTCCTGAAAATGTGTTTTTAATATAGAGGGTAATAACAACAGACGGCAGAGACTGTCAGGTGGCGACCTCTGGCTATCTGTAACTTAACTAAAGTGATTTCATATTTAGTATGGTTTCATATTTATCGTCTGAACTAGCATCCCGGTACATGTACTATCTGCGTAATAAAGGCATATTTTGGGCTAATTTCAAATGGTGGAAATGCAGAAATAAAAACAAAACAACAACTATTGATTTATAAATTTGTACTCAACTGGATAGTACCCGCCCTGTTATTCTCCACAGACTCTGGTCATTCAGTAAAATTTACATATTTGTTCGTAATTTCATAACACTGCGAGTATTCTCGAGGGTAGGGTAGTGAAGGTATCGCATTCTACACGAACTGCGATCTTGCAGTTGGTAGACCCTGCCTGTGCTGCCGCTCAGGAACACGTTGAGACAAGAATTTGAAATTTTCATTTTTTGTCATTTTTTTCTGCGAAATTGCAGCTAGGGCGTTTTTCGGCAGTTGTAACAGGTGGAGGAATTAGAGAAATCCTTTTTTTTTTCGTTTGGCAATTCTTTTAATGAAACTATGAGTATTCTCGAGGGTAGGGTAGTGAAGGTATCGCATTCTACACGAACTGCGATCTTGCAGTTGGTAGACCCTGCCTGTGCTACCGCTCAGAAACACGTTGAGACCAGAATTTGGAATTTTCATTTTTTTCATTTTTTTCTGCGAAATTGCGGCTAGGGCGTATTTCGGCAGTTGTAACAGGTGGAGGAATAAGAGAAATCCTTTTTTTTCGTTTGGCAATTCTTTTAATGAAACTATGAGTATTCTCGAGGGTAGGGTTAGTGAAGGTATCGCATTCTACACGAACTGCGATCTTGCAGTTGGTAGACCCTTACTGTGCTGCCGCTCAGGAACACGTTGAGACCAGAATTTGGAATTTTCATTTTTTAGCTAGCTAACTCATGTACCAAAAGTCAAAAAGCTCGGCTAACAGATATGACATTGATAAATGAGATGTTAAACCGGCTGAAGCACATGTCATTTGCAGTCGTCCTAGTTATTCTCCACGAACTTTGGTCATTCAGTTAAATTTACATATTTGTTCGTAATTTCTTAATGCTACGAGTATTCTCTGGGTTAGGGTAGTGAAGTTATCCCATGCTAATGCAATCTTGCAGTTGGTAGACCCTGCTTACGCTGCCGCGCAGGAACATGCTAAAACTTAAATTTAGAATTTTCATTTTTGGTCAGTTTTTCTGCCAAGTTGCTGCTAGGGCGCATGTAAGTAGGTGTGGATGGGAAAACAATCCGCCGCTTGGTTTCAAGTCTAAGGCATCAATCTTTCATGCCCCAGCTGGGACTCAAATTCAGACAGGGTTGAGAGACAGATAACAGTCATTGGCAATGCCGTAGTCCATACGGCAGGCCACGGTCAAGGTCAGAGGAGCGTATCGGGGCAAACCACCGACACACCCTCACCCTATGTTAGCATTCCCCTCTTGCTCCCGATCTGATGACAAATCGAGAGGAAGCCCGGGAGAGCGCAACAATCATCGATTGTGCTTACCCTACTGACCTAATGATGCTACTTATATAGGTAGATTGGAGTACAGTAATGTGCTTAGTAGTTGATCAAATGTTAACTTTTGCAAGTTTTTTGATCAAATAAAACTGTTCAACTTTAACTATATCGAAAATGTAAATAATTTATAATATTTCCATTGAAAGAAATATTCTTAATTTTGTCACATTGCCGAAGTAGGTACCTTATAGACCTCTGTGGGTGTATTTGCATCTTGTTATGTCGCCGCTCATGGCTATTAATAGAGCACAGTTCCGCATTTGTCATTCGTCGACCGTGATTGGGTCACATTTTCAAAAAATATTTACTTTGCGTATGCCACAATATAAAAACACATTTGAAGTTAGTTAGTGGTATACTATTTTTATCTATCTATTAAAGTGTTGATAACTGTTCTAATGTAATACTTTTGTTGGGAAATGTTAAGAGCTGGTTCTTCATCTCATTTGAGGCATAACTAAAATGACTGGAGAAGAGTCAGCAGGAACCAGTGACTTCTCCTGAAAATGTGTTTTTAATATAGAGGGTAATAACAACAGACGGCAGAGACTGTCAGGTGGCGACCTCTGGCTATCTGTAACTTAACTAAAGTGATTTCATATTTAGTATGGTTTCATATTTATCGTCTGAACTAGCATCCCGGTACATGTACTATCTGCGTAATAAAGGCATATTTTGGGCTAATTTCAAATGGTGGAAATGCAGAAATAAAAACAAAACAACAACTATTGATTTATAAATTTGTACTTAACTGGATAGTACCCGCCCTGTTATTCTCCACAGACTCTGGTCATTCAGTAAAATTTACATATTTGTTCGTAATTTCATAACACTGCGAGTATTCTCGAGGGTAGGGTAGTGAAGGTATCGCATTCTACACGAACTGCGATCTTGCAGTTGGTAGACCCTGCCTGTGCTGCCGCTCAGGAACACGTTGAGACAAGAATTTGAAATTTTCATTTTGTGTCATTTTTTTCTGCGAAATTGCAGCTAGGGCGTTTTTCGGCAGTTGTAACAGGTGGAGGAATTAGAGAAATCCTTTTTTTTTTCCGTTTGGCAATTCTTTTAATGAAACTATGAGTATTCTCGAGGGTAGGGTAGTGAAGGTATCGCATTCTACACGAACTGCGATCTTGCAGTTGGTAGACCCTGCCTGTGCTGCCGCTCAGGAACACGTTGAGACTAGAATTTGGAATTTTCATTTTTTTCATTTTTTTCTGCGAAATTGCGGCTAGGGCGTATTTCGGCAGTTGTAACAGGTGGAGGAATAAGAGAAATCCTTTTTTTTCGTTTGGCAATTCTTTTAATGAAACTATGAGTATTCTCGAGGGTAGGGTTAGTGAAGGTATCGCATTCTACACGAACTGCGATCTTGCAGTTGGTAGACCCTTACTGTGCTGCCGCTCAGGAACACGTTGAGACCAGAATTTGGAATTTTCATTTTTTAGCTAGCTAACTCATGTACCAAAAGTCAAAAAGCTCGGCTAACAGATATGACATTGATAAATGAGATGTTAAACCGGCTGAAGCACATGTCATTTGCAGTCGTCCTAGTTATTCTCCACGAACTTTGGTCATTCAGTTAAATTTACATATTTGTTCGTAATTTCTTAATGCTACGAGTATTCTCTGGGTTAGGGTAGTGAAGTTATCCCATGCTAATGCAATCTTGCAGTTGGTAGACCCTGCTTACGCTGCCGCGCAGGAACATGCTAAAACTTAAATTTAGAATTTTCATTTTTGGTCAGTTTTTCTGCCAAGTTGCTGCTAGGGCGCATGTAAGTAGGTGTGGATGGGAAAACAATCCGCCGCTTGGTTTCAAGTCTAAGGCATCAATCTTTCATGCCCCAGCAGGGACTCAAATTCAGACAGGGTTGAGAGACAGATAACAGTCATTGGCAATGCCGTAGTCCATACGGCAGGCCACGGTCAAGGTCAGAGGAGCGTATCGGGGCAAACCACCGACACACCCTCACCCTATGTTAGCATCCCCCTCTTGCTCCCGATCTGATGACAAATCGAGAGGAAGCCCGGGAAAGCGCAACAATCATCGATTGTGCTTACCCTACTGACCTAATGATGCTACTTATATAGGTAGATTGGAGTACAGTAATGTGCTTAGTAGTTGACCAAATGTTAACTTTTGCAAGTTTTTTGATCAAATAAAACTGTTCAACTTTAACTATATCGAAAATGTAAATAATTTATAATATTTCCATTGAAAGAAATATTCTTAATTTTGTCACATTGCCGAAGTAGGTACCTTATAGACCTCTGTGGGTGTATTTGCATCTTGTTATGTCGCCGCTCATGGCTATTAATAGAGCACAGTTCCGCATTTGTCATTCGTCGACCGTGATTGGGTCACATTTTCAAAAAATATTTACTTTGCGTATGCCTTGATATAAAAACACATTTGAAGTTAGTTAGTGGTATACTATTTTTATCTATCTATTAAAGTGTTGATAACTGTTCTAATGTAATACTTTTGTTGGGAAATGTTAAGAGCTGGTTCTTCATCTCATTTGAGGCATAACTAAAATGACTGGAGAAGAGTCAGCAGGAACCAGTGACTTCTCCTGAAAATGTGTTTTTAATATAGAGGGTAAATACAGTACCATTTAATTCCTGTCAGTGCCAGTGGTTGTAGAAGCACTCAAGGATTACCTGTCAAAAAAATGAGACAAGCACATAAATGACCCTCGTAGTTTGCGAATCAACGCTTTGATCAGTTGAGAGGTCATCCATGCATCTATGCCCAGAAAACTGGGTGTCAAGCGGGCGTGCAATCGTGTATTATGCGTGGGTTGCGCAGGCATTTAGTGAGGGAATTAAATATCGGCACTGTGGACTAGTGAATTTCCACTAACTTTGATAGCGATTCACTAGTGGAAACTCACTAGTGACGTTTTCGCAAGGGCTAATTTATGACCAGAACGTTTGAAGGAGAAACGTTGTTCAGAATGTTATGTACAAATTTCCTTCAAAGAGTATGTTAATTTATGCATAATTTCATTTTATGTTTGAACCATTAGCGTCACTCGGACATCTATTTATTGGTCAAAATAATTCCCTTTACGTAACAAAAAGGTGATTTTAAGCATGACATTATTTGTACTGAAACACATTTGCAGGTCTCAAATCAATTTAATTCATGTTTTTTTTCAGATACTGTCTTTGCAAAGAAATCAGTCTAAGATGCGTCTGAATTTCATCAACTTCTTTTGTGTCTGCACTTTCCTACATGGACCCTCCTTGTTGAAGGCACAGCCTACCACATGGGAGGAAGAGGAAACATGCTCGTCACTTCAGACCGTGTTGATGAGGGAGGAAATTCTACTGTTGAAGGAACAGTTTGCAGCCAGTCTCGTGGTTCAAAAGGAAATGTTAAAAAACATACAAGAGTTATCCCATGATAGCCATGACAACGCCCGAAAATTGAATGACAGTCTCGTGGTTCAAAATGAAATGTTACAAAACATAGACGAGTTGTCCCATAATAGCCATGACAATGCCCAAAAAGTGAACGACAGCCTCATGGTTCAAAATGAAATGTTAGAAAACATACAAGAGTTATCCCATGATAGCCATGACAACGCCCGAAAATTGAATGACAGTCTTGTGATTCAAAAGGAAATGTTAAAAAACATAGACGAGTTGTCCCATGATAGCCATGACAACACCCGAAAGTTGAATGAAAGTCACATGATTCAAAAGGAAATGTTAAAAAACATAGACCGGCTGTCAAATGATAGCCATGACAACGCCCAAAAGTTGAATGACAGCCTCATGGTTCAAAAGGAAATGTTAAAAAACGTAGATCGGCTGTCAAATGATAGCCATGACAACGCTCGAAAGTTGAATGACAGTCTCATGGTTCAAAAGGAAATGTTAAAAAACATGGATGAGTTGTCCAATGATAGCCATGACAACGTTCAAAAAGTGAACGACAGCCTCATGGTTCAAAAGGAAATGCTAAAAAACGTAGATCGGCTGTCAAATGATAGCCATGACAACACCCGAAAGTTGAATGAAAGTCACATGATTCAAAGGAAATGTTAAAAAACGTGGCCGAGTTGTCCAATGATAGCCATGACAACGCCCGAAAGTTGAATGACAATCTCATGGTTCAAAAGGATATGTTAAAAAACATGGACCGGCTGTCAAATGATAGCCATGACAACGCCCGAAAGTTCAATGACAGTCTCATGGTTCAAAAGGAAATGTTAAAAAACATAGACCAGCTGTCAAATGATAGCCATGACAACGCCCAAAAGTTGAATGACAGCCTCATGGTTCAAAAGGAAATGTTAAAAAACATAGACCAGCTGTCAAATGATAGCCATGACAACGCTCGAAAGTTGAATGACAGTCTCATGGTTCAAAAGGATATGTTAAAAAACATGGACCGGCTGTCAAATGATAGCCATGACAACGCCCGAAAGTTGAATGACAGTCTCATGGTTCAAAAGGATATGTTAAAAAACAGGGATGAGTTGTCCAATGATATCAATGACAGCGCCCAAAAATTGAATGGCAGTCTCGAAATGATTCAAGAGAAAATGTTAAAAAACATAGACGAGTTGTCCAACGATAGCCATGACAGCATCCAAAAATTGAATGGCAGCCTTAGAGATCTGCGTAAGTTATTGGAAAATCAACACATCTCACTCATTAATCCACTTGCTTGTTTTGAGAAGCCTGTTCCAATTGACATTCCATACTGTTTAGCAGGATGGCTGGTAATCCAGAGAAGAATGGATGGATCAGTGGATTTTTATCGAGGCTGGAGTGACTACCGTCAGGGATTCGGCATTCCTGCAGGCGAGTTCTGGATTGGGTTGGAAACAATGCACAGCCTCACGCAGAGCAGAACCTACAAACTACGAATTCATCTCGAAGACTTTGAGGGCAACACAAGGTATGCTGAATACAGTACCTTTGCTATATCTGATGAGGCTCATAACTATACCTTGTCTATAGGGACATACAATGGAACCGCTGGAGATTCCCTCATCTTACACAATCACCTACAATTCCTCACAAAGGACCATAGAGGTGATATTGGTGGTTTTGCTCATTGCCCTGTGAAGTGCAAAGGTGCTTGGTGGTATGGTGCATGTCACCATTCAAATCTTAATGGACAGTATCTTCGGGGAAATCATATCACCAGTGGTGATGGTGTCAATTGGGTGCACTGGAAAGGATATAAGTATTCTCTAAAGACTACTATCATGATGATCAAGCCTGTTGGTTGATATATAATGCATCATTTGGAAGTTTGTTTATTGTCACTTCTTAATCTGATATATTAATGCTAAATCGTGACTTGCTAGTTGGAACTCCATGTAGTAGGCGGTGCTGTTATTCTACTCTTTACCAAATAAAGTACTATAAAGTAACTACTCTCAGAACTACCAAGGAATTTGAAATAAATGTAACTATATCACAAATTTAAAATGCATGGTTCATATCCATGTCAACCGTAAAAGATAGATTATCTCATATTGAGATATACAGCTGTAATTTGAAAGAAAATGTTCAATTTAATTGGATTCTTTACAACAGGAACCTGTCTTGATGGGTGTGTGGTCTAAGAACTTGCTACTGACTGCTATCTGTCTCTAACCTCTCCCCAGGTTCGAATTCCTAGTCAGAGCATGTGAGATAGTTGCCAGTGGATTGGAGTTGGGGGATGTTTTCTGCTGGGTACGTGGATTTCCTCCACCAGTTATAACTGGCTAGTCACTATTTAGCTGCATTATGGTAGAAGAAGTGCAGACAATCAAATTCAACTTTGATTTTGTGCTGAGTGATATGTAGTGAACTTTGCTGTATTTCTAGTACATGATGTTTTTTATCTATATTCCAAGTGTAATATCTCTCGATGTATATCCTTGTGTATATTTCTGCAATGTTGTTTAGTTTTTTGGGCATTCTGTAATTTTTTTTTTAAATACATGGATATGTACAAATGTATTTATATACACAAAGTACAGACAAATTAATTTCTGCACTAGTCCAGAGGCTCACGTCTATCAATCCTTATTTGCACAAACACCCATGGATAACATGTCTAGAAGATAAGCCAAGCACATTGATGACCCACGTAGCTTGCGAGTCAAAGCTACTTTCAGTTGTGAGGTCATTCATGCATCCATGCCCAGATGCCGGATTCTGCATAGCCCCCATCATATCCCTTCTTTGATTGCACTAATCAAAAAGTAAATCAATATTTAGAATTCATACATTTCACATATGTTTTACTTAATCACAAAAGGTTAGGTTAAGACGGGCTGATTGAATCATGCATTCAAAATATGAAATTAAAATTAAACTCTCTTGTTTGTATTTCCCAACAAGTACATGTATTGAAAATCTGTTCTCTCAAAAAGTTTAAGCCGATCAAATGACATACTTTCTTCTGCTGATCTGTATGACAAAAGCATCTGTAGTTAATATTCTAATGCAATTGCTTATCAAAAACTTTCGCACAACTCCTCATTGAAACGTTTTGTTTGTAGTGGCTAGGATATTTCCACATAATTTTCAAAAGTATAGTACCATATAAACGGCAATTATATAACAGAGCCACTCTAAGCTCTTCTTTGCCAATAGTGTATGCTAATCAATGGAAGATATTTTCCTTCTCAGTTTGCAATTGCTGGAGACAAAACTTTGACACTAGCTAAAAGTGTAGTATACTTAAGCAAAGCGTAAATATCTCCACATTAATTGTACTAAAAGCAATTGACAGAGCTACTCTAATCTCTCATAGTGTATGCCAATCTATGGACGTTATGTTTGCTAGCTGCTTGTCACCTCTGTCCAGGTTAGACTCCCAGCTGTGGCATGTGAGAAAGTTGCAAATGACTTTGTGTTAGGTGATGGTTTTTCGACAAATACCCCGGTTTCCTCACCCAGCTTAAATAGGCTAGTCACGACTTGGCTGCAATAAGTGGCGTAAATCGAAATTCCAAATTTGATTTTGTACTCAGTGATATGCAATGAACTTTACCTGTATTCCAAGTATACGATAAGGTTTTGTTATCTATATCCCAAGTTTAATATCTCTAAATGTATATGCTTGTGTATATTTCTTTAATGTCGGTTAACTTTTCTGTGCATTTTGTAATTTTGCTTTGTATCAATATATATATAATTATAGAGTTGAACCTGTTTGGATTGTGTATTGCCCTATCCTAGCCCTTTTTTGGTTACACCAATCAATATGTAAATAATTTTATACAGTTCGTACACCTTGCATACGTTTTGCTTGATCACAAGAAGATAGGTTAAGACGGGTTGAATGGGATTATGTATTGAAAAGGATATTGAAATAAAACTCTTTGGTATATATTTCTAAATAAAATAGAAAGTCGGTTCTCTTACAAAGTTCAAGCCGTTCAATTGGCATGGGATCTTTTGCTCATCAATCTGACAAAAGCCTGTTTAGTTACTACTGTAAATCACTTAAATATAGCGTGAACATTAAATAGCGCAATAACGATGCTTTCCTAGATAGCGTGATCTATGTATAGCGGTGAACGGGAACTGCAGCAGCAAGTTTTATTAAGAATTTTATAAAGAAGGGAATTTTACAATAGCGCATATCGGCAGAGCGCTATTATCGCTATCTTATTGTTCCCGCTATACTTAAGTGATTTACAGTATTTCAATGAAATTGCTTATCAACAACTTTCGGACAACTCTTCTTTGATAGGTGTTGTAAGTAGTCCCTAGGGTGTTTCTACATAAATTGTAATACACACAAGTGACAAAGCTACTGTAAGCTGTAATAGTGTATGCCATTCAATGGAAGATATCTTCCTTCTCAGTTTGCTGACATTAACTAGAAGTGTAGTATGCGTAAGCAAAGTGTAAAGAAATTTACATATGAGCAAACATATTGATGCGTTGCTTTATGCTAAAATCTGTAGCTTCATTCCCTTTAAAAACTATTTGATTTTCTTTCTATATTATCACATTCGTATCATAATCATGAATGATTTGATATTTTGCAGGATATTCTCATTGGAAACATATATATATATATATATATATATATATATATATATATATATATATATATATATATATATATATATTTGCTGCTAACCTTCAAGAGGTGTTTTGATTGGAATTAAATATGAATTTATATATGATATTATCTATACGTATATCGTTGTGATGGGTTTAAAATAAATATTTCCTTAATTTCAACCTCCATTTAGGTGTGACTAGTCTATTTTCCTATCTTATCAATCTTTATTACAGGTATATACCGCCCTTATTATGATACCAGCTTTATGTAAGACACTGACAATTATGTCCTCAGATCAGTGTCAAGGACAACCCGTTTAGGAGGCTGCAGAGTGGAATGAATTCAAGGTGGCAGAAACAGTGGACTGTTGAACATACTTTGACAAAATACAGAGAAAATGAAGGGCTGGGTTAAAAGACAGGGAGCAACTATTCTTAGGAAAAGACCATGCAATCTATGGAGACACAAATAATCTGAAAAGTCTTTTGAAGCTTTAATATAAAAGGGTGTTTCTAATGGTATTGATTTTTGCATGATCTATAACTTACAGCTACATCCACCCACAGAAATGTATTGTAAATCTGCTATTATAAATTTCACCCATTTTGCATATAGTTCTTTTCCCACAAAGTAGGTGGCGCCATGTGCTTTGAATAAAACACGTAAGATTTGTTTGCCTTAGCCACCCTTCTGCAAGTTACGTTTTCTTTAAAATTGATTATGGTTTTGCACCTGTCCAAATCTCATTATATTGTGGATAGTTATATCATAAATCTCCAGTATCGAATCCTCTGAAATACACACAGTCACAAGGTCTACTATGTCGACGCCCTCTATCGGGCGAGCAAGTAACCAACAACCATTCTAGTCTGTGTACTAGTTTAACTTCTCTCGAATCTACTGGCTTACCTTGTACACCTCATCAATATATGGGTTACCAAATATATTTTCCATTGAGCGATCAACCAATTGACATTTTAACGTACAAACGGCCTGACACGTACGCAACTATCTAGAGGTAGACATGTTACTGAACAGATGGATAGAATAGAAAAGACAGAAACGTGTGAATTTTTAGCCATTCTCAGTTTAAAAAACACACAAAAAGTCAGTCAATCACCCAAGGAATCTTTTTAAATATTGGAACATTCTTTATCGGGTTATGTCAGGTTTTGTGTCATAACACCAAAATATATGACAGTCCTTCACAAATACCTAACTCAACTTTAATGTATTTGTTGTTGAAAGAAAACAGGTATTCAGTACTTTTTGGCAAACATTGATTACTTTAACTGGCCACAATAGAAAAATAGTGGTAAATTACAAAGATCACCTGTTTTAACTATTCTTTCGTGATATTGGCCCCACAGATGTCAATATGTCTTGTAAGTCATGTTATCATATAAACTGTCATTATAAGTCATTATTGATAGATTTAGCACCTCTCAGAAAATATTCATGACCAGCGACCCATAGAAATATATGGTAAAGCTCCTATCAAAATGTTCACCTTTTTCTCATATAGTTGTGTTCGTCGTTAATAGGTGGAGCCTAAGTCCGGTGTTGTGTTTACAGATTCAGAATGGATTTTTACACATGGAAGTATATTTCTGCCAAGTTTCACGCTTATAACAAAAAAATATACGATGTTTTGCCTTTGCCCCAGTCACTCTAGGGTCCGACTATCGCTCGATTTCAAAGGTGGGGGTCGTACCCGATTATTTTACCTATCGTGGCATAGACCGATGCGATTTCAAGGCCAAAAACGGAATCGGAACCGTCTATAAAAAGTCGGTAATGGCTTGTGGTCCCATTTACAATTCAATTCCCTGACTTGCGATTTCCGTACGATATTCGTACAACATTTGTATGCACGTCGGACTAGCCGCATGTCAAGTATTAAGACGTGTTACACGAATCTCTTGCGATTACCGTGAGACATTGATTTGCGATTGACGAGCAATATAATCGGCTCCAAACATCGTCCGATAAGTCGGGCAGGTTTGACTGCAAATTCATCTATTTTCAAAATGGGAACGTTCTGTTCCGATTTTAAAATAAGAACAATCGGGGCTGATTTCGAAATCGTACGATAGTCAGACATTAGTGTGACTTGGGCATAAGCCGACCTTCGGGAAGTTACTCGTGTCTTTATAAAGTGACTATGGTGTTGCACCAGCCCAACACTCATTCTGTTGCGGATAATCTTATTATAAATCTCCACCATGGAATCCCCTGAAAAACACACAGTCACAAGGTCTACTATATCGACGCCCTCTATCGGGCGTGCAGGTAACCAACCAACATTCTCGTCTGTGTATTGGTTAAACTTCTAATCGACTGGCTGGCCTTATACACCTCTTCAAAAGAGTTCCTCTCTCGTCGCTAAAGCCCAGACACGGCTAGATATATTTAGCCATCTATGCATTTTCGTTTATTTTGTGTTTTTAAACGAGGCAGATTCAACTATTAAGTTCAAGCCGAAGTATAAATTTTGTTTTGGAATATATTAATCAATACTGAGTTTGCACTACACACCCTTCCATATGTACGTATGTTCCATGTACATAACTTTTTATTAAGCATGTACACCCACACACACACACACACACACACACACACACACACACACATATATATATATATATATATATATATATATATATATATATATATATATATATATATATATATATATATATATATTATGACTATATATATATATATGTACACACACACACACATATATATATATATATATATATATATATAAATATATATATATATATATATATATATATATATATATATATATATATATATATATATACATACATACATACATACATAGAAGCGCAATCTATCGGACATATGTTTCATAAGGGGAGAAGCAAAAATCATGGTTCTTCAATCAACTTTACGGAAGCGGGCGTTTTTCTTAATACATCCCATGCCCACTGAAAGAGTTATAAAACAAACTCTCAAGTTTCTGAATTCGATACCTGGATAATGTGTGAACATTAGAAGTGCAGTGATGACATCTAATTCCTTCTCTAAATGTGCGGGCAGGCCGGGCAATTTGCACGACCGTGTGCCTGCCAAAAAAAGCGGCTAAAATAAGTCTACACGTCCGTGACGTCACAATTAAATATCAAGTCAGCAGCTAAGTAGGTGGTTAATGTGCTAACCATTTCAACCGCGTAGCTTGCCCAGGCGACCGATGTAGCGGTTACTGGCAGGCGACTGGTCGATTGGTGCAGGAATTAAATATCTTTATTGCAGTTTGTAGCAAACACGCTTGACTCAAGACAGCTACAGCTAGAATCTTATTGATTATAGGATATCCCTCACGAGTAGATGTGGTTAAGTAGAACATTTAGAGGACGTACAGGAACGCAGAGATTGTGTATGTGTGAGTGTGTGTGCATGTATGGATGTTTGTATGTATATATATATATATATATATATATATATATATATATATATATATATATATATATATATATATATATATATATATATATATATATATATATATATATTGGCCCTTCGATTAAATATTTTACTAGTTTGGCATTTTCACAAGCCATATAGCTGACAGCGGAAAACGCTAGTAGAATATCTGTGGATTGTGGATTGCCTCATCATAGCCCATCTTTGGTTACACTAATTGATATGTAAATCAATATTTTGAGTTAATCAACCTTGCATACCTTTTGCCTGATCACAAGAACATAGGTTAAGACGGGCTGAATGGAATTATGTATTGAAAGAACTATTGAAATAAAACTTGTTGGTATGTATTTCAAAACAATTTAGAAAGTCAGTTCCCTTAAAAAGTTAAGTCGGCCCAATGGCATAGGCCTAAATGGCATCATTCTGACAAAAGCATGTTTAATAACTATTTCAATGAAATTGCTTATCAATAAATTTCAGGCAACTCTTCTTTGATACGTGTTGCAAGTAGTGTATAGGGTGTTTCCACATAAATTGCAGTAAAAGCAATTGACTGAACTACTCTAAACTCTCAATTGAACATATTTATCAAAGTTTCCTATGGGGTTCAAAACCCGCTAAAATTTAGCAAAAGCAATTTTGCAGAAACCTGTTGAGCAGGGGGGGCTCAAATACTTGAACCTATTAACTTTTGATAAAGCTTTAAAAACAACTTTGGTCAGACGAATTCTTAAAGAAGAAGAAGGATGGATTATCTTTCCCCATCATTATGAAATACATAGAATATTTCTGTTTGGAGATATATATTTTAACACACTTTATAAAATTGTAAAAATCAATTCTGGAAGGATGTAGTTACGGCCTGTAAGGAATTGTACGATAGTATATGGGATACAGGGAATGCCTATTTGGTATAATAGTAATGTGTGTACATATTCTAACAGAGACTGGTTTGAGAAAGGCGTTATATATGTAAATGATCTTTTTGTCAATGATACTTTTATGTCCCTAGAAAACTTACAAGGGTTGAAGGGGTTAAGATGCATTTTCTTAGAATACGAAACACTGAAACAAAAAATCTTGCATCTAAATATACCAATGGACATATATCCGTAAATGGTCCAGCATTGCCTGTCATGCTAGAAAAGATATCATTAGGAGGAAAGGGGTGCAGTAGAGTTTACAAAAAATTACAGGCAACTTCATATAGTGTTTTATTAAACATACAGGACAGATGGGAAAACATATTAAATGAGGAAGTATCTATAGCAGAGATATCGAGAGGCTTTTTTAATGTACAAAAGAAACAAATGTATATATAATAGATATGTGCAGTTTAAGATCCTACATGATAGGCTGAACACAAGACAACTGTTATGCAAAATGAAAATTTTTGATTGTTATTACTGTCTCTATTGTTTAACTGAAATCGACACAACAGCACATGCATTAATTGATTGCCCATTCACTGCTCTACTTTGGAGAGATATAGAACTCTGGTTAAGGGGAAATGTTGATACACATATAAAAATTTTGAATAAAGAAAAAATCTTTGGCTACCAGGACAAAGACCCTGATGCATATATAATAAATCTATTAATTATTAGCACAAAAATTGTCATCTATAAAAGGAGGACGGAAAAAGGAGAATTACGAAACAATGAAGTTCTTAGATTTACATATAATGATATGATAGATGATGAATGTGAATGTGAACTATCTCAAAAAACAGAACTTTTTGAATATAGATGAAGGAAATGCCAGGTGAGCCCACGTTCACAATTTGAGTGAAAATGGACTCTTTTGCGATTTCTTTCTTCATATTAACCTTTTGGTTCAAGAGGGATTTAACGTCTAAGAAACAATACTGTCTATATAGAAATTACAGATAGATATTTAGGGTGTCATATGTGTTGTATATTTTGCCTTCCTGTGGTGTTCGTTTTAAGGAATATCTATAATTAGAATCCTGATATTTGTAATTGTAATTGGTTATACGTACATGTCTTGTCTATGTCATATATGTTGTGATGTCCAAAAAATGAAAATAAAAATCGCTTTACACATGTGTGTAATTTCAAAATTTAAAAAAACTCATAGTGTATGCCATTCAATGGAAGATATCTTCATTCTCAGTTTGCTGGCGACAAATAGGTGACACTAGCTAAAAGTGTAGTATGCGTCAGCAAAGTGTAAACAAATTTACATATGAGCAAACATATCGATGCATTGCTTTAACATACTATTTGATTTCTTTCTATATTATCACATTCGTATCAAAATCTTGAATGATTGAATATTTTGCAGAATATTCTCATTTGAAAAATATATATTTGCTGGTTATCTTTAAAGAGGTGTTTTGATTGGAATTGAATATGAATTTCTGTATGATATTATCTATGTGTATATCTATTTGATGGGTTTTAAATAAACATTTCCTTAACTTCAACCTCCTTTTAGTTGTGACTAGTGTATTTTCCTTCTGTCATCTGTCTTCAATCTTTATTACAGGTATATACCACCCAAATTATGATACTGTATATTCGGAAAAGATTGCGTTAGTTTAAATTTTGCGTTTAGCCTCGGACACAAAATTAAAATTCGCAATGAATAGTGCTGCCACTTTAAGTGTATAGCTGGCACTCCATGTTGAGGCCAATTCGCAAAGTTGAAAAACGCAAAAATCAATTTTCTATAAATTCACAAAATTTACTCTACACTTGCTCCGTCACATTTGGTCAATCATATCGACGCGAGTTTTACATAAATTCCAGTTCTGCATTTTAGAAGCTGCCGTTTCCAATAATAGATTAGACAAGTGGGTCAATCCGCTATGTTTGCTGCCTTGCGAAAATTATCCTTTGTTCTTATAAATGGCAATTTCCTTTGAAAAGTAACATTTGATATTATTTTGATATTATTGATATTATACAATGTATTATATATTAACATAACATTGTAACAGAACTACTTGCATACCGCTACGAAAGGTTTGGAAATATAGTGTGCCACTCTGTGGCTTTTCTAAACATTCAATAGTATAAATGTGTAAAGAGTTTTGGAAGTTTGAAAGTATAGAAATACGGCTATAATCTCATATATTCAAACCCGTTTGAAAGTACGGAAGTTTGGATATATAGAAGTTTGAAAGATTGAAAATACAGATATTTGAAAGATTGAAAATTTAAATTATCAAGTGTACCACTGACCATATATATATATATATATATATATATATGTGTATATATATATATATATATATATATATATATATATATATATATATATATATATATATATATATATATATATATATATATATATATATATATATATATATATATATATAACGTACAAACGTCAGTGGCAGCGCCTTAGACCACAGTACTGTACTGGAGATCAAGGACACCCAGTCAGTGGTGAGAGACAGCTAGCAGTCAGTGGCAGTGCCTTAGACCACTCGGCCAATGGGGCAGTACTGTACTGGAGATCAAGGAACGACTTATCTTGAACTACTTACATCTGGCATGTGAGATAGTTGCCAGTGACTTGGGGTTAGGGAGTGATTTTTGCCAGGTACTCCGGTTTCTTCTGTCAGCTACGACTGGCTAGCCACGACTTAGCTGCAATATGGCAGACAGAGTGACGAAAATTCCAAACTCTCTTCATCGTAGCTCTATACTAAGTGCAGGAATAACAATATGAACGACTTCGTGTCAGATACTCATTTTGACAGCTTTATTAAAGTATAAAGAACAATAATTCCAGATAAAAATATTCCAGCTATTTGTCTATAGCTTACCAGGAAATCAAATAGTCACCTCAGTGTGAAACCAACCCTCCATCTTCCCACTGGCCCTATGCATACATTAGCAGGTTAAAGGTCGAGAAGGTCAGAAGTCACGACCTTGACCTTCGATCTGACCTATCTTTATTATGGCTAAGTGCAAAAATGTAGTTTGTCGACTCCATAACTTATCACAGGGTCAAAAAGGTCGGAGGTCTCAAAAACGTGAGACCTTGACCTTTGTCTTTGGAGAGCCAATGGGATCGAAGGAGAGATGTCCACGAGCAAACTTATAGAATTTTGAGCAAAACAAGAAATTGCACAACAAAGTTCTGGCAAGAAGTGGCAGGTAAAATAGGACCCTTTTAACCTCCTCCATCAAAAATAAACCTTTTAGGTCAATTGAATATTTTGTCTGAAATCGTTATCAACCGAAGAATTCAAAATTCTCCTAACCTGGCATGGCATTTTCTTCCAACATTGCTGAAGAAATTACTGATGCCTTATGTTCTTCATGTTTTTCGAGAAATACAGTCCAATCAGCTTGCACGAATTCACCACTACATAGAGTTTGAGAGAACAACAATAGAACATAACAATAGACGCATTGTTCTCACATTGAAGAAAAAAGATAAATAAGAAACAAAGCAAGCTTCTTCTCTCTATAGAAAACAATTGTTCATTACGATGGAACTGTTCTGGATGTCATTGTCTAGACGAAAAGAGTGTACTAGTAATAAAAAAAACATCAAGAACAATAGAATATAACAATAGAGCCATTGTTTTCTGGAGGAGATCAAAAGGGACACCTTTACTGCCACTGTGGCATCATGTAACCACGAGTCTAGATACAACAAAAACAAAAAATACACGCAAGACTATATTTACAAAAAGTAGGCAATGGATTTCAATTGATTTATCATCATCATCATCATCATCTCCCTGTTAACAAATCTTATTTATTATGCATCTGCCGCTTTTCACCCCTTCTGAGGGCAAGGGTCAAGAATCAACCGGAGGATTTTGCGTCGATAGCCAAATATCCTTTTTTGTAAGTTTGACATATTAACATCTTAGGTACCACTGCTTACAATTTTTAGTCAAGAGTATATATATATATATATATATATATATATATATATATATATATATATATATATATATATATATATATATATCATTATTCAAAGTCATCAGACCGTGTATGCACTCCCAACAGGTAAAGGGGTATTTTTTGGTTATCTATTGGCTAGCAGGCAGACGCTGTTACGAATTTGTGGCGGCAAGATCGATTGGTTGACGGGCCCTGAGTGGCGCCCCCTGGAGCTCGCTTGGGGTATCAACAAGTGAGAGAGTGGTGCCTTGTTTACAAACAAGTGCAGGATGTTCGTCATTGTGGGCAAACAAACCAGATCACCCGCAGGGCGGCATATGGAAAATTTTGCATTTCGTCACTGTTCATGAAGGTCTGTAATATTACGACGAACCAATCAGTTTGGATTTCGAAATTTTAATGGCAAATTGCAATTTCGATTGAAATCACTTTTTCTGCAAAATTGCGATGAAGTCGTGACTAGCCATTTGTACTTTGGAGAGTGCGAAATTTGCTCTGTATATTCAAAAGTACTTATTCTCATTTCTCAATATCTCCATTTCAGCGAGATTTTTGTTCACTCTATTTTTCGCTGCCCTGCAAGTTCGTGAAGAAAAGACAAAGTGTTGTGAAGATTCAGCCAGTCCACCCCAGTGCAAAGAGGTCAAGAGGTCGAGAGATCAGAAGTCAAAGTTCACCACAGCCATATCCGGTGATTCCCAAGCTCGCCACCAGGGGTCCTACGCATCACTTCGTATAAGTACAACTATGACATCATCATATATACACAAAGCCCAGAGAGACAGCAAGATGCTCAAAATGGCTTGATTGAGGGATGGCTAGGTACAAAACGTTCCGACCCGTTCCCGGGATAGAGTGCATGAAAACGTATCGTAGCACCTTGCTCGAAATACCAACGACCTGATCAGATGCACAGTCTTTTTTTATCAAATATTCAGAGGCTTTTGCAAATTCTTTCAGAAAAAAAGTCACGTGTGAACATTTTGCATTAATCAGATAAAAAAGTTCAAAATTCAAAATCATTAGTGACTTTTTCTTGATTTGGGAGGCCAATATTATTCAGTTAAAAGAAGTTCATGTCTATTGATTTCAAGATGGTTGCCTGATTATCAAAATAAAAAAAAATTGCAAGTCCAGATTATTTTCCACTTGTTTTTTTTTCACATGATCAGTGATCAGAATAGAAGTATCATTGTATCATTGGAAGTTATTTCAAAATTGTCTTGATATCAAAAAAAAATGCAAGCACAAATTTCAGGTCGTTTTTGCTGGTCAAGAGTGAAAATGGTGGCAACAGTGGTACAACAGCTATTATCAATTCATTATACTATGTACAACATTTCCTAATTTCTGTCTTTCTCGGAGGAGATCAAAATATCGTACTTCAAGGGAGGAGTTAATTAACCTTGACCTTGAAAGGTTAAAGGTCACTGCCAGAGGTGGATACCGAATCTGGGGTTGGAAGCGGGGTCATGTAAAGTGTGGTGATTCGTTGGCATCACAAAATTTTAAGATAATCGGCTTGAAAATGACGATAAAAATGTAAGTTTTGAACGAGAAGTATTTTATTTTACACTCGGTAGTTTGAACTTGCCGAACCTGCCCATATATTGCCACCGATATCCACCTCTGACTATATGGTTTATGAAATACACCATGCCAATCGTTGTGACTGTTTCCATAGCAACAAGAAGTAAACATCTCTGAGAGGTCTCGAGTTTCCGTGCGATACAGACGTTCGTCTTATTCTACAAAGCCATAACAAACATTGGGCAAGAATGGAGGGGAAAATATGAGATCAACCTATAAATAAGATGTAAAAATCGATATCATATGTATTATTACTTTTTTCATTATTATCATTATCATATTTGATAATAATATCATTAAGTACATATTGCATCCAGCACTCGCTAACCCATGGCAACAATACTGTAGTTCTATTATAGAGGGAGCCACTGGTCGCCCACAAATGCTTGCGGGATTCTTGCATAACAATGTCTCCCCTCCCAAAAAATAAAATGAGATATATTATGAACAAACGTAAGATGGCTCCCCTCCATATCTCACTGATATCCTGCTGGCAAGAAAAGCTTGGTGTGATACGGAAACCATATTCGTACCCTGTTACTTATTTATACCACTCGAGGCGCCCCTTCCAGACACCCAACCACCCCTCATTTGCATATTGGACAAAGGGACTTTGACTACAATGTAAGTAAAGCGCCCCCTACTACTAGAGATAAGAACTACCACGTCATATGGAATGTCAAATCCAAAATGCAAAAATGTACCACCAGGGGATTTGGTAACCACGGCAACAACGAAACTTGTCTACATTATAACATAAAAGATAAAATAACCGATAACGTCCAAAACTGTGTACAACTTTTAAGTAGGGAGGATGGTCACAATCGTAATCATCATCATCGTCATCATCATCACCAGGCTATGCTAAATAGATACTTTACATAGATATGTAAAACATGGCCGACTGGCACATCATATCGGCAAGATCGGTTTACTCACAATCTCGCTCCTCAAAAATGCATCTACACTTCTTAAGAATCATTCTTATAATTGTCAAGTAACAATAAAAATAACTTATTGTAGTACATTTGTACTTTTCAAGTAGCATTATAATAATAGTATTATTACTGTTTTTTCTTTTCATTTTTTTCTTTTTTCGTTTTTCCCGTGACATCGCACGCAACAACCAACAAGTTCATTCATTTCGCAAGTCCACTGTTTCTCCCTGTCCTACCCTAGGCTAATTACAAACAGAAATTAACGGCATTCTTTTACAGCTTCCCAGGTCTGTATTTAAATAAAGTGAAAAGTACGACATAACTCTTCACACAATTTCCTGTTGCGACAAAGTGACGCAAAACAGGAGCGGAAAATATCACTACTAATCGGCCCAAAAGGCGCGCTACATTCGGCCATCGCTACATTAAATTAACTTCCTCTCTCTCTGATATGTACTGTAGTTCCGGCCCTTACCACTAGATGGCCATTTTAAATACTTACAATTAATTCATACAATGGTCTTGAAAAAACCCAACTCTGACCACTCCTCAAGCTATATAATATCAAAAGGTGTATATAACATTATCATTCTGTAGATTCACAAACAAAAACAAAGACTGGTCGTAAAATAGAGTCCGGCCAGGCCAAAAAATACTGAACAACTAAAATTTAAGCAAAAGCAAATTCAGCAACAGAGCAGGGTCACACAAAGGTCGTGTTCTCCATATATGGCCATTCCTGCATGAACAAACGCCATGCGCCAAGAATCTTATGAATCTATGTTTTCAAGAAGACCTTTAAACACCATTACCTTTTCCAATAGGTATGTAAAATTGTATTTAGATAGTTAGCAAAAAGCATTGGCCTCACTATCATCTCCATAAGTACAAACATCTTGTAAATAAATTCTGATTGGTTGTCTTTTTGCTAAACAAACTGCCATCCAATCAAATCAACTCTGCTCTGCTGCTGAATTTTCCCCTGGTCCAATCAAACCAAAGCAAGTGTGTGTTATGCAAATTAACCCTGTGTCTTGTGATCACGAATACAACGAAAAGCTGCACCCACAATAGGTGGCGCCACCTGCACAAGGGGCAGATGGTTGCGCCCCCTAGTGTTCGTGCGTGCTTCTCGCGTACAGGTGATTTCCATTGTAGATATGTAATATAAACAGGAGCGACGGAGAACGTAGAATTAGTCCTCGACAAGATTTCCTCCTTTCTCCGTATTCCTGCCGAGTACGGCTGATATGTCCATATTCCTCCTCCTCCTCCTCCTCCTTAATATTCACCTTCCGTAAAATTTGTGTACTTTTATTTCACATGTGCATACCTTGGAGTGAGAACAAAAAAAACCTGTTGTGGCATCGAATAATTACAATTATATCTCGCAGACCTATATAATCATCATCATCATCATCATCATGTACAAATGCGCGGATATGTACTGCACTCTAGATATGTCTGTATTTCAATTGGACGGAAATAGCACTATATTTCCACACTCAGGTCGAGGCAAAAGGGATAAAGAAGAAGTAGGAATCACATACTACTAGGTGTCTAGGACATCGGCTACATTTTTTTCTAAAGAGCACAAGATTTCACAGGGACGAATACCATATTCTACACTAGAAGAGCTACGTAGCTACCAAGGGGGGTTCTACACACATTCAAGATATGGCCTCTCTAGTTTTGGAAACCGACAAAGTAGTTCGTATCATCATCATAGCAGTCATTTCACTCTACTCCAATACCGGCTAATAAGTTATGCAATAAGTTACACATTTCAGGATGCCCATATAAGGAGTACACCTTTGATCGTTTATTGCTTGAAGATGTCGCCATGGCAACATGCGCCATGGCAACTTGCTAGGTCAAAGGTCACTAGAAGGTCGCTTGCGTGGAGATTGGGGAGAGCCCTGAGAGAGGGGAATCCTCTTTACGACCCTGAAAAACAGAAGAGCAAGGTCAAGGTCAATATCAAATTATTCCGAGGAAATGATTGGATATATGAGGCTTATTGGCAATCATTGCACATATATGTCAACTATACGAGTCTTTTTGCAAATGAATACTTGCACACCTTATTCACAATCGCTGCACATACATATTAAATTGAAAAAATGAAAAACCACATCCCCTTCAAATATTTTGTGAGTTAATGCAAAAATGCAACAAAAAAAACAAAAAAAACTTTATATATGATTTTCTTGTATGCCAAATGCTATGTAATACACATCGTACTAGACCGAATCAAATCAAATCAAATCAAATCAAATCAAATCAATGATTAATTCCAGAGTTATCTTCAAAAGTATCAAAATACCAGACGCCTCTTGACAGGGAGGTCTCCAGGAATTAAAGGGTTAAATTAACTTTCTCTGATGACAAAATACAAAAAAAAATCTGCTCAAGATTACTTGGAATTTACAATATGCCTCAACCCTCCTTCAAATATTTTGGGAATTATCGATTCATTTAAGGAGTTATTTTCAAAAGTATCAAACTACCAAACAGCTCGTGTCCAGGAGATCAACAGGCATGAAAGGGTTAACCCTCATGCTGCTGGTGGCTAATCTAGCCAATAGAAAATGATGCAAAAAACCTGAAAAATTACTGAAACCCTTGCACATGGGTACTCATCTGAGAGTACTCTACGAGAGCTATCTAATGAATACCAACATGATAGGGTTTAAATGTTTTTCAAATATTTTTGCATTTGTGTTTTTGGACGAAAGTAGACTAAGCATTGGAAGGGTTAACGCATTGACACTCAGAGTTTCTCTAGAAGGTATCGTCTGCTACTTTCATACTTTCAAAAATAACTTGTGAATAAAGCAAAAGTTCACAAAATATTTGAAGGAGAGTTGTTGTTTGGCATCTAATCTACAATTCTCCTTCAAATGTTTTCAAGAAAATGCTTTTGTGAGTAAATTATTCCCAAAATCGTCAGGCCTCTTTTGGCTGCTCTGAGTGTAAATGGGTTAAATTGTGGACTTTATGATTTGGCTCAACTACTTACCTACCTCTCCCATTTTGTTCTTTGCATATTCTATACGGATTCCTCCTCTCTCAGAGCTGAGCAGAACAAACCCCTGCAGGCGCTGCAACGCTTCATTAGAGAACCTGACATCCTGCAGAGAACAAAGGAAAACAACAATAGAACCATTGTCTTTATTGTATGTTTTTATGCAGTGAAGTATATGGTTGAATATGAAAATACAGATATGTGTGTGTGTGTATTTATGTATGTATATATATATATATATATATATATATATATATATATATATATATATATATATATATATATATATATATATATATATATATATATATATATATATATATATATGCAATTTAAAACATAACATTTATAATGAGCAATAGAAATCATGTTGTACGGCGTGTACAATTTGTAAATTTTAAAAAAGGTCAAATACGAGGATGGAATTTGTTCAAATTTTGCCAAAAAAACTAATTCATAAAAATCATGATAATCAAACAAAAATAAAGATTTGTATATAAAGCAATATGCTCAACAAGACATGATGAGCATAAAAATCATGATAAAAATGCATGATGAGCATGCAAATCTGAGCGCAAAAAGCACGATGAGCATGAAAATATACTTACTGTGTATTCAACAAAAGCTACTGGAGAACCCCCTTTATTATGCATTCGAAGTCGACTAAATCCTGGGAAACTGTAAATAAATATGAGATAAAATGAATATCATTTAGTTTTTTTAAAGCATCTTGCAAAGGAAATCTGGACTTGCCTATTGTAGATAGTGGAGGATAGGTTTCACAAATAAGGATTCCGTATCACAATATTTTCATATAAGTCAGACCATGTGTATGTTCCAGGGTGAAAGGGTTAACTCGGTCATGCCTGCAGTTCCTTTGACAAGAGTCGTCTGGACCTTTGATAAATTTGGAGATAATTTTGGGATAAATCTAAAATGGACAGAATATTTGAAGGGGAGTTGTGAATTGAGATACAAACAACATTTCTCCTTGAAATATTTTTTGAAAAATGCTCTGGTAGGGACGATAATAGCGAATTAGTCAAGACGCTTTTTCGGCGCTATGGGAATGTTAAAGATATCTTTAACTTTTTTCACTTATCTGATAAAGTAGTAGTAATAGTCATATTCCTGCTGCATCGTTTTAACCCATTGATGCCTATAGCAGCCAAATCCGTCTGACAATTTTGGTGATATCTTTTTTAAAAAACCCAACATTTAGAAAGTATTTAAAGGGGAATTGTTCAACTGAACTCTATCTACAACTCTCCATCAAATATTTTGTGAATTTATGCTTCATTCTTGAGTTATTTTTTAAAATCTGAAAGGTTCAGACGACACTGGTGACTGGTCAAAAGCATCTCCAAACATGAATGGCTTTATAGTTGTTTTACTGGCCAACAGATGGCAGCACTATTGTCACCATGGAGACAGACAGAGACATCTATATTGTGACAATACCATATTAAACTAATGACATGACATTTACTGACAAGTTTCGAGTGACATTTTAATTGTAAGTCGAAAATTTAGACACCAGGAAGTCTGATGCAGACACAAATTTAAACCATTAACACTCAGAGCAGCCAAAACAGGCCTTACATTTTGGGAAATAATTTACTTCCAAAAGCATTTTCCAGAAAACATTTGGAGGAGAAATGTTGATCAGTAACCCAACAACAACTCTCCTTCAAATATCTTTTAAAGTATATCTTTTTAAGTAACTTTATTCAAGTTATTTTCAAAAGTGTGAGAGTTGCAGACGATACTTTCTAGATGACTCTGAGTATTAATGGGTTAATATTTCAATCTTATGTTCACAGTGGAAGAGTTAGCATTAAAATTTCATGTCAATTACATGTTTGACATTTCGATACCTTTAAGGTGGACACATATACGTAATTATAATATGTATATATTAAATTATGCCAAGAAATTCGGACACCCTAATTATGGTTGACACACATTTTTTTCAAAGTGGACACTCCCTGCATCCACTGATGAGGATTATTCGAAATTTATTTCTGTAAAAATAATTGGAAATAATTATTTTCCATAGAGTGCCCGAAACAAATTTAAACAATACTCACCAACCAAAAAACTCCTTAAGTTCCTTAAATTTTCGTCGAATTTAATTGAGTATGATGAGGATCATTGATGAAAACCATCGCTTCGTCAATTTATATCTTGAATCTAAAAATACCATATTTATCCAAATAAGTGCACAGACTACTAATAACGCACCCCCCTTTTTTCTGAAAAATGTTGGAAGGGTCAAGCTATGGTTATTGCCAAGATGGGCACCGCATGTGGTGTGCAGCTTAACAGAAGATCGCCAATACCGCTTTCAGCGGATACCGCTTTCAGCGAATACAGCTTTCAGCGAATACCGCTTTCAGCGGATACCGCTTTTGGCAGATTTTTTCTCCTAACTTGCTACTTGTATGCGCGCTTATTTGGACAAATACGGTAAAAATTACGGAGCTGAAAAAGTTAAAATGATACTTACCTACCAAATAAATCCTTAAGTTCCTGCTCAGAGCAGAACGGTCCTAAATTAGCTACAAACAGGGTGGAACAGGGAGCATTGTGGGTAGGTACGGTGGCACCGGGGCTTCCGGTGCCAACGGGACTACCTAAAACGGGACTTGCGGCTATATGTGGGTGCGGGATTGTTGCGTGTGACGTCATGGTGGCCGGGTGGGCCATGGCTAAAGGTGCATGAACCTGAAACGACAAAAAACGAAAAAATTGTTAGATCGCTGCGCCGAATAAACGAAAAATAGCACAAAAATTATCCCTATAATTAAAACCCTTCACTAATCCATGAACACTGATCTTTCTAACAAAAAATAAGAAGAGAGCTGTTTTCTAAGCTGAAGTTTCAATAAGCACAACATAAAATTGGCATATCAAAAAGGAGCGAATCAACCAATCAGAGTCCTTTATTTTATTCATGGGAAAGACCCGAATTATCTTCCAGCTCAGTAACCAAAAATGTGAACTATTCGTTCATTTACTTCAAATTTTGAGATTTTCCACATAAATTCAATTTTACTTTTTTAAACCTTAAGGTTGAATAATTTACCAAAAGATTTGAGCTAAAAATTGAACGAAAGTGATGCAATTTTGATATGCTAGAATCTTGAGATATTCGATAAATGTTCCCACAAACAATTATCTAAAATATATCAAAAGGATCATTTTATCTAAGACTATGAGGAAAGTATTTAACCCATTCATGACCATCACTCGAACAATTTGGGAAATATCCCCATAAAAAGGGTAAAATTTCAAAAACATAAGGACAAACATTGTTCAAAGGAATTTTTGTCACAAAACTTTTGTTGAAATATTTTTCACAATAAGTCCTCATTTGCAAAATATCTGTTTAAGCTTCAGATTTAAGCGATTGATCTTTTTTTGCAGAAATCTTTTTTATTTCAGAGTAAATCAGGATTTGATTAATTTGTGAATAAAGCGAATTTATAATGAATATTTGAAGGGGAGTTTTTGCTTATACTCCATTGAACATTCCTGTGTCAAATATTTTCAAAATGAGGTTTATCCAAAAGGGTATTCTCGAAATCGCAAGACATTTTTTGGTTGGCATCCGGGATGGATGGGTTAATAAAGAAAGACGGTATACACATTCAAAATGTCAACAGGGAGCTCTCCACAACACTAAGGAAGGAAAGCACATCCTAAATAACAGTTGCCTAGCAACAAGAGGTGTGTCTTTTTCAAGTTATAGAATGATACTTAACAAAAAGAGGTCACTTAAGTCGGGACTAAAAAAGTCTTAAATATTTACAAGTTTAACCCTTTTATTCCCATAGTCCACCATAAAGAATCCCACCTTTTTTTTGAAGGAATCATTTTGTGGAGAGCAATATGAAGAAAATATTGAAAGAAGAATCATTAATTGCAAGCCAATCAAAATTTTGATATTCCTAACCCAAGATGGCAACTCCTATTTGTTTCTATGGACATGAATGGGTTAAATGAATGGGAACAATATTTATTTTGTTACAAATACTACCATGATATACATAAATATGTGTATAAATGCATATATATGTATAAATGTATATATATGTATATATATATATATATATATATATATATATATATATATATATATATATATATATATATATATATATATATATATATTTATATATATATATATATATATGTACATATATATACACACATATATTTATATATATATATATATTTGTATATATATTCTCAAGACACAACTTATGGATTACAATTGCTATCATCAAACCAAACAGTTATCAGACAATCCTGGTGCTCCTATCACAAGTTGGAATTTGACTGACTATAGAGCAAGTGAAGGTGATGAAAATTGTATTAGTGGTGAAAGCTGAATGCTGGCAGTTTCCTTGCCATGTATGGTCCATTTTGCCATATTTGGGCATTGGGTCCATATATGGATATTTTTTCCATATAAAGAAATTTGGTATTTTCCATATAAGGGTGTTTGGTCCATATATGGGAATATCTTCCATATAAGGAAATGTTGTCCCTCTTTTTGTATTCCATATATGGTATTACACCTCTACAAATCCCAATTGTGGTAAATAAAAATAAGAAGATTTCTCTGAAAGTAAGGAGGCATTTGTTTGTAGATCTCTACTGGTATATCACATACTTCAGCCCACCCCCTTTTGTATTTATTTGTTTGCTTTTTCCTCTATAGAGCTTGACCAACTATGACACCCGAGCATTCATTAATCACAAAGTGTCCTACGGAGAAAGGGAGCATGCAGTTATTATACTAAAGGGCAATATCGCACATGCGACAGACTAATAAGATATTTATCACGTTCACGCAGACAAGGATTGCTGTTATTGGGCGAGTGCGTCCACAGATAACATTTTGTGCTGGATGCTGATTGGCTAGCCCACGGGTGTGCAGATGGTCAGACAATTTTGCCGATATATCGTGAAAAAATCGGGCCAATAAACGGAAATATCTGAAGGAAAGTTATGCCTCGTCACCCTTGAAACAATATACCTTCAAATATTTCTGACTTGGCGTAGTCGCGATATTTCCGGCGATGTCCGAGCAACTGTACATCATGGTTCCCATTGCGCTAAAAAGATGTTGTCAAAAGTTAGTGCAGACGAAGGGCAGTTTGAAATAGTGCGACTAATATTTTTCGACCAATTTCCCTCGACCCCCCCCCTCCCCCATATAATGCAAATATATGCAATACTCTTGATGTTATATTTTGTTGGCTGCCTGGATTAAAGAGCCCTTATTTAAAGCAACTGTTGTCCATTGTTGTTTTATGTCTCTCGCTAAGAACCGAAATATCCTGATTGAACTGACATGAGAGAAAATATCTTACATCTTTAGAAAAAACGCATGCAAAATTATTCGAGATGCGGAGCAGCAAAATATGATGTACAAATTCAGAGCATATATTTTGCATATAATTTCTATATTTGTGTAATATTTTCACACATCTTAAACCATTCCTAGACTCCAAACTGGCAAGGTTTTATCATAGAGAATCAGGCAAATTTAACCTATTTATAACAAATTAAAAATATATCTATTTCATCTGAAAAGAAAATCACTAACTGGACGAACACTGATTATTATATGAAAAAATCTTATTCTGCAGTTTTTTTTTACAGAAACTATGTTTAACATTCATGACAAAACACAAAAATATCAAGGTTTTCACAAACGGGCGGTTAGTGCAAAAAAATCTGATTCCAATGAAAACTATTTTAAGACGCAGTTAATACAGTTTTACATCTAAGGGAGAACACACATGTTAAAAGCCTAGTATAAAACAATGCTTCCTAAGGGTTAAAATGCACCACTGCCTCAATTTACATAAATTTAATTGTTTATGACCATATATGGAATTTCCATAGCCAATACTTGGAAAGTATACTTGGATACCACCCCACCCCCCCCCCCCTCCCACCCTCCCAGGCCTACTAACTCAATCTACTCAACTTAACAAAATTCCCCAAATAAGGAAATTGCATACATTAACTGTAATCCAGTGCACAACATTGACTGGGAATTTAAAAGACCTAAACAATTTGCAGTGATATTTATTAATTATCAAAAATAGAAAAATTCACTGAATTATTCTAAGCCGATTCAAACTCAAATACTCTAAGTGGCTTACGATGCAAAGAGCATAGATTACGATATCTTGACGCAAAATCTTCAAAATATTGAGAAAAAGCCAACCGAAAGTTGGTATTCCTTTTGGGTGATACTGTTATTCTTAAAATGTTTTTTTTTTAATATTACTTGTTTTAATAAGTCAAAATCGAAGTTTTCTGATAGAGTGCATATGCCAAAATCCTTATAGGCTGAAATAGTATTTGAATCAAAAGAGTCTTTCGTCATGAACAAAGCAGCATTTGACTAATAAAAACAAACAAATTTCCAAATTTCTGAATGTGTCAGGGCAATTTTAAGGCTTACTTAATGTACAAAAAAACGAGTTTTAAATAAAAACCAAACTTTATACATTTAATACCCCTATTGTGCCCAAAATATTCACTCTAAAATTAGCACTAAGTGATCCAATGTCTATCGTCAGCCCAAGAGTTATATAGATTGAGAGTCTATTGTTTTCTGGTGCTGCTATTGTTTTTTTCTATTGATTTTTCTATTTTTTTTGCTATTGTTTTTTCAATTTTTTTTATCAATTTTTTTTTTCAATTTTTTTTTTCATTTTTTTTTTCCTATTCTTTTTTTTTCTCTTTTACCGACTGCGGGGATAGGGAGAGGGGAAAGGGGGGCCGACTATTTGGAGGTAGAGAGAGAGAGAGAATGCAGGCGTTTTCGAAGCAACCAATGGGCACATCATGATAGTAGTATAATTACTCGAGTGCATGCAACTATTGAGACTTTGTACTAATAGTGGTTGCAGTGCAAGAATGTAGAAAAATCGGGCCAAAACCTTGTGCCAAATTGCGTAGATTTGACGGGATCAGATACCCAATCGGCTGCGCTGGGATAACAGACCTGCAAGATATCAACGGAAGAAATTGCGACCCTGAATACAAGTCCAGTTTGGCTTAAAGCGCATATTTTGTTTTTGCGCATTCTTAAAATCAAAATAAGTATCACAATAGTCCCTGAATACAAGTCTAGTTTGGCTAAAAGCACATTCTTTGGTGCATTCTTAAAATCAAAATGAGATTATTACAATAGTCCCTGCATACAATTCCAATTTGGCTTAAAGCGCGTCTTAAAAACAAAATACGATTATCACAATTATAGAATTCCCCAAATACAAATTCAGATTTGCTAATGCTATTTTTTTCATGGTTCATGTCCAGTTCGGCTAGCATTTCTTTTTTGCGCTTTATTAAAATCAAAATCATATCATTACAGTAGAGTACTTCAGAAAGAAGTCCAGTTTAAAATCAAAATAACACTGTCATGTACCGTACACTACAGCACGCTAAATAAAGATCCAGTTTGGCTAGCGCAGAGTTTTTATCACATTCTTAAAATCAAGATATGACTTTTATTCTGCTCACAATGGCATGATATGGTGCAATGAAAAGAGACTCGCTCCGTTTGCAGGTAAAATGCTAAGGCCATATATGGAAATTCCATGGTTGAAAGTCACAAATATATATATATATATATATATATATATATATATATATATATATATATATATATATATATATATATATATATATATATATATATATATATATATATATATATATATATATATATATATATACACTTACACTTAGTAACCAATTCTACAGACAGGCATTGACGAAATCCAGAAAATATCTAACCTACATATTTCTACTTAAAAAGTCTGCTTAAAATGACACATAATTGACTATTACACTTAGCACATTAAAACCAGTATGAGAAGAAGACATTCATTTACCCATTTTACAGGTTTATACACAAATACTATAGTAAATGATGTTAAACTACGCTGGGTAGAGAAAGCTCAAACAGGGTACGATATGATTTTTCTCAACTTACTTGCCCATCAGGGCAAACAAAAAGCGTCACTTTTACATGCCATGATAAATGTCCATGTGCCCTTGCTAAAAACAGAAATATGTGAAAAACACTAAAAAGTGTGTCCTTGGAATATTTCATCAATCGAACCATTATATCAAGATGACGGTGTCAAAAAGTGCCATTTTTTATATCAAGCCCTGCAGGGCACGTAGAATGTAGCTTCCACTTCCACTTTTTAAATTTACATGCCCCTAGGACAAGTGGTTATCGGAACCTGAAAGTCATACCAAAGGACTTCAGAAAAATCCCTCTCCCTACCATTTATTTAAAAAAAAAACAGACACAATCTGAACCCGACAACACGACCCAACGACATATTTGCCCAAGGTCACAACCAAAGGTCAAGGTCACACCTATAATCTACAGCAAGCCTACAGCTGCTGTGCACTAGGAAATACTTGTAGTACAGGGTATCAAAACGGCCAGGTGCTATTAAACTGTGACTCCTATAATCTGCATGTAAATTGCATGGGATATATATATATATATATATATATATATATATATATATATATATATATATATATATATATGTATATATATATGTATATATATATATATATATATATATATATATATATATATATATATATATATATATATATATATACATAATTATATACATATATATACATATATATACATATATATACGATATATATATATATATATATACATAATTATATACATATATATACATATATATACATATATATATATATACATATATATACGTATATATACGTATATATATATATATATATATATATATATATATATATATATATATATATATATATATATATATATATATACATTATATATATTCATATAAATATATATATATATATAAATATATATATATATACATGTATATGTATATATATATATATATATATATATATATATATATATATATATATATATATATATATATATATATATATATATATTTGCATGCAAACCTGTCTATTATAAAGACATAACCTAAAGGTAATTGAGGAACATTCGTAAAAATGTGTTATTCAATCAGCCATCATGCACGATGATCGAGAAGAGCAGGATTTCTAAAACATAAAAAGATAACTTTTACAACTTTACCTATTTTGTCTGTCAATTTCATAATAACACACATTTGAATTTACATATATATATATATATATATATATATATATATATATATATATATATATATATATATATATATATATATACATATACATATATATATATATATATATATATATATATATATACATATATATATATATATATATATATATATATATATATATATATATATATATATATATATATATATATATATATATATATGAACGATATGACCAATGTGCTATATTAGTGTTGGTACATAAACTCCACAAATCATAAGAATATCGGTGAATGTTACAATGTTACAAGTGAGGTGAGCGTTATTGTCAGCCATATTTCTTCGTCAAAACGTTCGTTCACGGTGAGGTGGGGACCAATCATTGGCCACGTTTGTAGTATGAGTCAAGAAAAAAAATGGATATTGTTTAGTAGGGTGCATTTTGGCGCGGCATGGGTCGGCGGCGTTGGTAGGTGGCGTAGTGGGGTGGGGTGGGGTGGGGTGGGGTGGGGTGTAGGTGGGTTTAGATTGGTGTAACTGGCTCGTGTGTTGACCCGTCTCTATGCCATGTCATTCGTCTTACATTTTTTCCAATGCAACATTTTATATTTTATATTTGACCAATGAGAGCATATCTTCAAAGAACTTTGGGAATCCTTTTTAATTCACTATCATTTCATTGAGAAATATATTTAGGTATCTATTACTGAGAATTTTTTTTTTGATGTCTCTTAATGAAAACTAAGCCTCTTCCTATATAAACATTAACTTCTTAAGATATTTGGAATATTTTACTATTTCCATATATACATATATATATATATATATATATATATATATATATATATATATATATATATATATATATATATATATATATACATATATATATATATATATATATATATATATATATATATATATATATATATATATATATATATATATTTCTTTTGAAGAAACTGTTTATGAGCCGTCTTGATAGAAATCTACATGATGTCAAAGCATTTTAAAAGTCAAGGAAAAAATTACGTTCTCCTTAAAAATAAACTGTATCAGTTCAAAAGCTTGGTGAGCGAACAATATTTCCGAGCCGTAGTTTATCATATCGTTTCTTCCATATTAAGGCGAAAATGGGACTAACATAACTGACGCTTTACGATGGATGATACCGTAACACCTGGGGTCAAGCCCCCTGGTGGTAGGTTGATGAACTACTACCATGGCATAGAGTGCGGTGTTATACTGGGGAACTGAGGTGCGAGATTAGAGAGCGCCCTCTACTGTGAAAGCTGGGAATTAACCCTGTCCAGGCCAATCCGTCCAATCCTAGGGATTATCCAATCAGAGGAGAGTACTCACCTTCGACGTCTAACCAAAACAAAAATAAAAGAGGACCACATCATGAATCGCATCGATCGCAAAAAAGGGGAAATGGCAGGTTCGAATATCCAGGGGGCGCTGTGCCAGGTTAAGGTATGACAAAGAATTATTTCGTAATATTTCCTTCCAAAACTATCAGTTTTTTAAATATACATTCTTTAAGAGTTAAGATAAAACATAGGCCACGTTTTCAATCTTTCCATTATACTTCCATTTCTAGCTAAGCTATTTTCAGGCGATCTCTATCATTTGATCAACTTCTCTTTAATCTCCTATCTTTAATCCTACCATTAACATTGAGATTCCACCCCCCCCCCCCCCCCCCCCCCCATTAAAATGGCCAAAATGATCTTCGCCCCTCCCTCTACTGAACATCCCAAGGTGATACTTTTTTCTTAAGAAGCACAAAATAATTAAGCCTCCCTTGAGAGAATAATCGCTCCTCCCCTGAGAGGGTTGGACAATCACCCTTCTTTTATATGGTCTGATCAACTGCATCCCCCCCCCCCTCCCCACAGGGCCTTTAGAATAGCTCCCCCTCCCCCCTTTGAAAGAGAAGAAAAAAAATGCCCCTCCCTCATAAGGCCTCAACAATAGCCCCTCCCCAACAAGGTGTTTTATTTTACAAATAATTATCAATAACCCTTTACATGACCAAAATAATTATCCCTCCCTTATAAAGTATAATCAATAATCACCCCCCATTTAGAGCATGTACC
>OZ012701.1:23825005-23832505 GCA_963942565.1 Maea johnstoni | reverse complement strand
AGAGTTGACAAAAAACATCAACAATGTTATTAAGATGTAATTATAAATAAATGACATAATTGAATACTTTTTTTGGTATTGGTAAATAAAATAAAAAGACAACTTTTATTGAGAATTGAGATACTAATTATGCAGACTGAATTTGTAAATAAGGATAGATCAAAAGAGATGTATATAAAATAATCTACAGAGCATAAAGAAAGTGCTTTAAAAAGCAGTCTAAAAAAGAAAACTTTACACGCAGTTTAAGTGAATTTAGAATTAAACAGAATGGTAAACTAAAGACAAATTATATACAGAATTTAATTGTTTCCATACAAAAATGAAATAATTGAAAATTGTCAATGTAGTAGAGGTATGAATGCGAGAGATCATTGAAAAATTTAACATTTTTTTTTAAATGTTAAAGTTGCTCAAATTGACTTCCACTTAGAAAGGTCAAAGTGCATTTATTAACATCTAATATTTCTTCGTAATTCAGACAAACAAATTTTTAAAGGATTTTAGTTAATGCTAAATTTCACATGAAAAGGTCAAAGTGCGTTTTCATTGTTTTTAGTGGTTCTCATAAATCACACATATACAATTCTGTGGTCCTCGTTAATCGGACGTACACAATGTTTGTGGTCCTCGTTAATCAGATGTACACAATCTTGTGGTCCTCGTAAATCAGATGTACACAATTTGGTGGTACTCGTTAATCGGACGTACAAAATTTGGTGGTACTCGTTAATCAGACGTACACAATTTTGTGGTCCTCGTTAATCGGGTGTACACAGTTTTGCGCTCCTTGTTAATCGGGCGTACACAATTTTTGTGGTCCTCGTTAATCGGGCGTACACAATTTTTGTGGTGCTTACGAGCTTGTTGAATACGTGGCACAGTGCAATAATATATGAAGACAAACTAACCCGTACCGGTACCTGAGCGAGGGCTGGGTGGACGATGGTGGGTTGGTGTAGCGCGGCGGCGGCAGGCGAGAGTTCGGTGTACGCGGCCGCTAGCGGGTGGTGTGCCCATGCCTCTGCTGCACCAGGGAAAAAGGCAGGACCTAGCTCTTCTGAAAAGGAAGGTGAACAAAAAAAAGATAAAAACAAAGAAACGTTATATTACATGCGAGAAAGTATATATAACAAAAATAAGGCATTTTATGTATTCTATCATATTCTTTATCGGTTTATGGACTCCTCTATCATATTACATGCGAGAAAGTACATAACAAAACTTCGGCATTTTCTCTATTCTATCATTTTCTGAATCGGTTTATGTTATCCTCTATATTTTTACACGGGCAGCAAGACATCTTTACGTCATTTTCAATAATGACACATTTTCTCATATTTCTAGCATTTTCTGTATTGGTGTATGTTATCCTCTATATTCTTACACCGGCAGCAAGACATCTTTACGTAATTTTCAATAATGATACATTGTCTCATATTTCTGAACCTATTTTTACCACAGGGAAGACTATTGGTGAACTTTCAACTGAACACGGTCAAAGTTCAAGAACAAAGAAAGGGACATTCACATCCGTTCTAGGGACATGAACAGTGGAGGAGGGGGGGGGGCAAGTACTCAGTACTCAGTGAGGGCTATCCCATGAATACCAACATGACAGGGTTTACAAGGTATTCATTGGACGAAAGTAGCCCCAGCATTGAAAGGAATAATTAAGTACTCAGTACTTAATGAGGACTATCCCATGCATACCAACATGAAAGGGTTTAGAAAGTTTTCATTGGACGAAAGTAGCCACAGCATTGAAAGGGTTAATTAATTTCTTAGATATTTTTGAAATTAACCCAGTTCCAGGAAATCTCCAAGCATGAAAGGGTTACGCGAACGATTTCTGTGACATCCATCCGTCAAGAATCTCTACACGGATATATTTCATACCCTGTGCTCTTTGACTCGACTCTCGTAATGTATCATTCGTATGAATGATAGGGGGCGCCACAAAATACCCATTTGGCATGCGAGGCGGCCATTTCGTCTGCGCCCCGTACCATGATTGCATGCGTGAGTACCATAAAACAACGCAACTACCGCAATCAAATATTTATCAATTTCATCTTTCTACGGACGCAGAGAGATAACATTTTCTCATTTTTCGAAAGGCGAGACGGGTTCCCGGGAAGTTGTGATCTTTCTAAGGCAATAAAAAACAAACGTTTGAATAAATAATGAAATAGTTGCGGAATTCTTTTTTGTAAATTCCTTTGGAGAGAGTAATACACAGTAAATACATTCCATATCTGCAGTGGCTGAAACATACTGCACATTTTTGAGATGTCATTCGGATTTAAGTTTCTTTTAGAAAATATTTGAGGGGGAAATATTCATCAGAACTTATTTTATCACTCTTCCTGAAAAGTTTTGGAAACTTATGCTTTCTTTTTCAGAAAGTTTTCAAAATGTCAACAAGGCAATATACAAGCACAACTTTTCTTAACCCTTCCAATGCTGAGGCTATTTTCGTCCAAAGCACAAGAACGTAACGATTTTTGAAAACCATCTCAACCCTGTCATATTAGCATTCATCGGATAGCTCTTCATCGACCAATTAGTTATTTTCAGACAACATCGCGTCGTAGATACATCCATTCATAGAATTCTGAATGGACCAATCAGAAGCCAGGCAATCATAAGTCGGTATAAGAACCATCAAAATAAAATGACTGATTGAACTGAAAGCTGCAATTGTATTTACTTCTGAAAACGCAAATTCTCTGGAGCGAAATTAGCTGCAATTTTGCATGCTTGGCATTTAGTTTTATCCCTGACCTTTAAAATGCACGAGAGGCCATTTATAATTAGCCTTCAAGAACATGGCCAGTAATCACTAATTAGCTGGTGAAATACCTATCTGTCATGGGCAAGGCAGTTGTGTAGTTTAGTATTTTGCCAATAGGTGGAGACACTAGGATTTATGCCTCAAAGAAAAACCGTATCCTATCTTTCCTAAGCATTAAGGCATTGATTTCGTTCAGGGCCCGAGAGCTACCAAAATTATCAGGAAGCCCAGCAGGGCAGGTCAGACCCAAAATCAGGTTGCCCCAACAGAAGTCTGCACTCAGCACTATTTTAGGTAGAGTAAGTGGTGAGTTTCTGATCAAAAGATCTCTTGCGATAATTTTCCCGAAAAAAAGCTCTAGTTAAAGAGATATTGTTGAATTAGTGACTAAAATTTGGGAATGGAACCTAGAGCTAGAAATTTCCTGGAAAATGATAGTATGATAGACCCAAACATCAATTTCTCAAGTAACTCTAAAAAAAAATCAGCATGAATGGGTCAATAATAAGTCGCGATATCTTTATGTGCCTTGGAAATGAAATTACTGATTCCCTGAAAAATCATTTCTTAACCCATTCACACTTGGAGTTTCTCTAGAAAGTGTCGTCTGCTACTCTCATACTTTTGAAAATATCTTTTGAATAAAGCAAAAATTCACAAAATATTTGAAGGAGAGTTCTTATTTGGCTTGTGATCAACATTTCTCCTTCAAATATTTTTCACTACTTTCGTTAGAATTTTCTTATCAAAATTGTCAGGCCTGTTTTGGCCGCGGTAAGCATTAATGGGTTAAAAATGCTCTGATCTCTATGGTAGAACACTGGGTTAGAGACTATTTGGGCACCAAGGGCATGATCTGAATGACCTTGACCCTAACCTTAAGCGGGCAATCGGTTCTCAAACAAACAGAAGATCGTCTTTCAGGCAGTTCATCGGAAAGAACGGGTCCATGGAACGCGCATGAATATTTAATTCAAAATTAATAAGAAATTCCCTTTGAACACAGTCAAGAGAAACGACTGGTCGGAACATGAAATCCTCCGACATCAGTCGGCATGCAATCTCCTTAGCGATCGCCATAAACAACCGGTTGCCATGACGACGGGTGGAACCAGTCCAAAATGAGGATTCCGTGATGCCGGTAATGATTTGATTAGCAAGATGTATTCGGTGATCATTTCGGTTTATGATTGTAGCTGGCAAAGACTGTGTTTCTGCCTAGAGTTTGAAGGCCGCCACTAAATCATTGTGGCTAACATCTTGGAACCACGCAAAACGACCAGCGTCAAACATCTTTTCAATTCGTTATATACGATTTTCCGCCATCTTTAAATATATAATGATTTTCTTTAGAGAATCCAAGGACTTTCTAAGGAAATCTCAGCTACACATAGGAAGTGATTCTCCTTCGAATAATTTCCATAATATTCCGGTAAAAACTATAAAACCGAATTGTGTGGCAATTTTTAGCCATTACAGGCACACATGGGTTTCCCGTATATCAAATTTGCATTGCCCAGAAATATATATAGTCGCCCGAGTTCACTATGGATCAAACTAAGTCCACTCACGAGGGTCAATGGGTACAGAAGCTGGATGGTTGATAGCTAAGATTTAGTGTCTATTCTGTCCAATAGGTGTCCCCACTAGTCATGTAGTAATAGGTGCTAACATCAGCGAAGGAACAGTATATGGACACTCTTACATAAAAATATTTAACACTTAACTTATGCCTTAATGTTTCTCAGTTAAAAATATGCCTAGGTTACAAACTGAATAAAGGAACTTTCATTGTATTTTCACCAATTTTCTTGGCATTGTCAGTTTACAAGTATATATATATATATATATATATATATATATATATATATATATATATATATATATATATATATATATATATATATATATATATATATATATATATATATATATATATATATATATATATATATATATGACAAATATCAGTTGGTGTGATGATTTTTACTCGTTTGTTGTAAAATGTTTTTCACACTTATAATATGTATGAAGTTTATCTAATATGTCTTGATTTTCATTTTTTAAACATTTATTCATAATATTTTTGTTTTTAAACAAATTTGTTTGTAAAATTTTGATTTGAAAGAAATGCTTGAAACACATGCTACAAATTGTGCATGTGTCATGTGACTTGTCATGTGACTTGTGAATGAAAGAAAAGAAATCGTAGGATTTCCATGAATTTCAAAGCATTTCCAAGACAAATGCTTAAAAAAGAACGGAACAGAATATTAATCAAAAAGATCCCAGCAACGAAATTTAGGTAATAAAACGAAATGCGAACGCGAGATAGAAATTTGGTGGTGAGTGTAGTGTAGCAGTTGACCAGAAGGTGGCAGCACATACGTCCAAGGATTTCTGAGGATTTCTAAAGATTTCCAAGGATTTCTCAGGAAAATATTATTTTGAAAACTATTATTATTATTAACATATGGGAAACCACTTTTTTTCGAGGAAATCAACGTAATGCGCACAAGGCGAGAAAGAGTTTTGCCGGTGAGTGTAGTGTCGCGGTGGGCCGCCAGGTGGCAGCACGGAATACTTACGTCCGGTGATAGGATGTATAAGCGTAGGGTGCGTGGCCGCGGGCTGCGGGCTCTGTTGCTTAGGTTTGGTCACTTTGGTATTACTCTTGGCGAACTCTAGGCGCAGAGTCTGAGGCAGGTCGGGATCGAAACGGACGCCCTGCTGTGGAATGAAGAAATGCAGTTGCCAGAAAGACACTCAGAACTAATCCATGCGTGTCATGCACATACCCCGTGTCATAATCGTGTCATGCCAGTGTCGGCTAGCACACCAGTCAAGTCATACAGTACCTGTCAGTAATCAAATCGCACCACTCAAGTAATCCTACCAGTCAAGTTATACGACCATTCAATAATCATATCGCACCAGTCAAGTTATCCTACCAGTCAATAATCATATTGGACCAGTCAATAATCATAGCGCACCAGTCAAGTTATACGACCAGTCAATAATCATATTGGACCAGTCAATAATCATAGCGCACCAGTCAAGTTATACGACCAGTCAATAATCATATTGGACCAGTCAATAATCATAGCGCACCAGTCAAGTTATCCTACCAGTCAATAATCATATTGGACCAGTCACGTCCTCTAGTACTAGTCAATATTTGTATCCCACCAGTCAATAGTCACTCTTACCAGTCAATATCCATATCCCACCAGTCAAGTCATCCTACCAGTCAATAGTCAATCTTACCAGTCAATAGTCATATTTTTCAAATCAATAGTCACCTCTACCAGTCAATATTCACTCTTGTCAGTCAATTAAATCACCCCTGTATACCAGTCAATAGTCTCTACCAAGTTCCAACCCCGGTCACTATTAACTCGTAGTCAATAGTCTCATTCCATAGTCAATATTCACCCCCTCTGTTTAAAAGTGATTCAGTGAATAAGTCATTTTTTCTCATTCATTTCAAAGCCAATTAACTCTCTGAGTCATTTTATTTATGGATTTGAGTCAAGTAAAACCATGTGAGTCATTTTACTGTTCTGAGTCAAAAAAAGGCGGATTTGTAGTCGTGAAAAATAGTCTCTGTCAGTCAGCAAGTACCCTTTCCAGTGCTCAACACTTTCTAATTCAACACGAAACCAATAGCAGTTGTGTGCAGTTTAGTGTCAAAGTCTGACACTAGGTGACAGCGCAGCAGCCATGGGTGTTCGATCAGATATGATTCGAGTCGTATCAACCAAACAGTGAGAAACCGCAATTCTGCCTTAACCAATCAAAATTCAGAGAAATCAGGTGGTCTGACGATTTTTGCAATATCTCATATATTCTTTTTTAAATAACAATATTTCATATAATTTTTTTTAGATAAAAATATTTCATATAAATTGATGTTGAAAGGATTGTTCCTTATACAAGGAAAAAAGCTCTCAATCAAACAACTATAGAATTATTATTATTATTTTTTTTTAAATATCCATAAAGATCGTCAGGCCATCCCGATGCTCCAGGTCGGAGAAGGGTGAGATGTTTTTGCATGCTAATAGATGGCGCCATTTGCACCTCATTCTGATTGGTGAATTTGTGATTTAGCCGCAAGTGAATTCAGTGATTGTGAAATGTGATGTATGTGTTATGCAAATAAAGGATATAGTATACGATTCATATACACAGTAGAATCAAATCATAATTAGAAAAGTTTGAAATTTGGAATTTCATTTGTCGTCACTTTTTCTGCTGTAATCAGACTGTCTCCTAAATTATGGCGTACCAAGTACCGACTCCAAACTTTTTAGCATGGTAACTTATTTTTTAAAAAGCTGCAAAGTAACCAACTTCACTAATTCAAAAAAAATATTTTTTGAATGGTTTTCATTTTGGTGAGAAAAGGCCTTTTGATAATTGGTAGCCATTACTAAGAAAATACAATCATTTGCTAATGAAATTAAAGCACTATTTACATCCCAACAAAACAAGTTCAAAAATAGAACAAACAAATAAGTCTTTCCCAGCAGAAATGAGAATTAATAGGTTTTTATGAATAAGATAACGATCTTCGCTTAGTTCTTCAATGTCTCTGAAGATGGCGCCACACCCACCTGTAAATCTTGTTTCGCTGCCTCTGCGGAACATCTGGTGCTAAATGTGACAAAGCCTACCGGCTGTTGAGTAAAGAGAAAACA
>OZ012701.1:23805005-23820005 GCA_963942565.1 Maea johnstoni | reverse complement strand
GTACTTACGGAGGTATTTTTGCCATTTTTACTGGTGACTTTTAATAGGGAACCTTCGTACCCCTGCAAAACAGTGAAAAAGTGTAAGTGCGAAGTGCAAGTCAGCACTGCAACCTTGTGAGGTCCATATTTGGTCTGTGAGCATGCTTCGGCGATCCTGTCCCTTGTGGATGGCGGTCGGGCGAAAGACAGAAGGATGGAGAGGGGTAAAAGGGGGGAAAAAGGGGGGACAGAAAAAGGAGAAAGGTAAAGAAAAGGAAAGGTATAACGAGGGTGTACACCTGAATTATACAAAGCAGGCGGTGTCACTTACTCAAACCCTCCAAAACACCCCTTGTACCTGGCCTACGTACCCACTTATCTGTACCCTTAAAATACCCCTAACTGTCCCACTAATCTAGATTGTCACATACCCATTGATTTGTACCTTGAAAACACCCCCTAAAACACTTATTCATACCCTAAAAACACCCCTAGTTGTACTGCATACCCACTTAAAGTACCCTCAAAACACCCCCTAAAACACTTTCATACCCTAAAAACACCCTAATCGTCCTGCATACCCACTTATTTGTACCCTCAAAACACCTCTACTACTCCCATTTATCTACCTATTTGTACCCTAAAAAATCCCTACCAGTCCCCCATACTATAGCAGGATTTTTCCTTAATTCCTAAGACTGGATTTTCTAACTTATATGTACCCTTAAAGCACCCCTACCGCTCCCTTATATTCATATCCTCAAGACACCCTATCTATCCCACATATCTGTATCCTGAGAACGCCCCTACCAGCCCCTATACCCACTCATAAATACCCTACAAAATACCCCTATCTGCCGAACATACCCACCCGACCCACACATAAACAGAAATCAATAAAAACTAACCAAAATTTATGCAGAAATTGAGGAAAATATATTAGCAGTCTTTAGACTATATATATATATATATACATATATATATATATATATATATACATATATATATATATACATATATATATATACATATATACATATATATATATATATATATATATATATATATATATATATATATATATATATATATATATATATATATATATATATATGTAATGTCCTCTGTTGGCTATTTTCATCAGATACTAAGTGACTCATTTTTTTATGATTTTCTTTCTAGGAAATAATAAGGCCATAATAAGACACCTGATATTTACATGTCCTAGCAATAAAGACAACTTCCAATCCCTACTTAAAGACAATGGCTGGAGTTGTCTTTAATTCTCAAGACTGGATTTTCTAAGGAGTTGAGAATTTAAAGACAAGAGTTTTAAAGCAAAAAGGGATGAAGCGGAATGATACAGGTAAGACGTTGAGACATCAAAGGAGGAGATTTGGTTAACGAAGTTTGAACAGGTAAGTAAGCGTTAAGTTTAGTATTAGAAGCGAACGTATAGTCACATGGGGACTGAAATAAAATATAAACAAATAAAACTGTTATTCATATCACATTTTTTTTTGGAAAATGTGTAATTTGATTTTTAATACTGATCTGCAAATTAAACAAAACATAAGAAACTTGGACATTAATAACTAATAATAGATTTGAACTAATGTCCTCTACTTCTTGTGTAGCCTTCTGAATTCCTAAGGAAATACCCCCAAAAACTTCAAGAAACTATACTTTTCCTCTTCTATATGCTTTGAATAATACACTAAATAATCCTCACATTTCGAAAAAAAAGTATTAAAAAATGCAAATATAGAAAAAAATTATAGCTGTCTCATTGATTTCTTTGAATGGTTTGGGACTCTAAATCTCATTCTATTGATGTTTTATTCCTATTTTCGACAATATCATTATTATTATTATTTAGAAAAAAATCCTAATGAATCTTTGTAAAAATATTACCTTAGTAAGTATCCAAATATACTCTCTCAATTGGTATTAAGAAGAATACTGTACAATTTAGTATCTATGATAATTCTATTAATCTCAATAAATATATATATATATATAAATATGAAATTAATTAGCAATTACAAGTATAAGGGCTTCCTCCAATATTTTGATTTTACTATCCTGTTTTAATACACCTACAATAGCAGTGAAATGTTATATGATGAGATTTATACAAAACAATTGCCAATGACCACGTAGATCATTCTATCTACGTTAACCGTTATGCTGCTGGTGGCTAATTTGGCCAATACAAAATAATGCAAACATTCATAGAAATCACTGAACCCCTGGCACATGGGTACTCATTTGAGAGTACTCAGCGAGAGCTATCCAATGAATACCAACATAAAATAGTTTAGATGGTTTTCTAAAACTTGTGCATTTTCGTGCTTCAGACGAAAGTAGCCTCAGCATTGGAAGGGTTAATAAACTTACATTATTACCTAAACATATCTATCTAACTCACAGGTGATCCGCTTTCAATAGCTTTCAAATACCTTCGCGGAGCTTCCGGCACTGCTGTTTTTACCTCCCGAGGAAGGAGAGGGCTCTCCCGCTAGAATTATCGGCATGCAGGAATGTTTTTTCCGACAGGGGCCTGGTTGGGACGGCGGCCATAAATTGTGCGCAGCATAGATCTTCATTGCTTGCGAGGCTCATTTGTTCTAATTATATTACCGCTTTGTCTTCATACAGACAATTTCCTCGGCCGTCGCACAGATGCGCGAAAAGATCTATCGCTCCTTTAGGATCGCCCGCTAATCGCTACCTTTTTTTCTCTATTTGCGAAAAACAAGAATCTGTAATCACAGTTTGACTTTTAAGTGACCCTAACTCAGCCCTAGGAGAACTATGTCGGCCCTTGGAGATCTATAACTCGGCCCTTGGAGAACTAACTCAGCCCTTGGAGAACTAACTCAGCCCTAGGAGAACTAACTCAGCCCTAGGAGAACTAACTCCGCCCTAGGAGAACTAACTCGGCCCTTGGAGAACTAACCCGGCCCTTGGAGAACTAACTCAGCCCTTGGAGAACTAACTCAGCCCTAGGAGAAACTCGGCCCTAGGAGAACTAACCCAGCCCTAGGAGAACTAACTCGGCCCTAGGAGAACTAACTCGGCCCTAGGAGAACTAACTCGGCCCTTGGAGAACTAACTCGGCCCTAGGAGAACTAACTCAGCCCTAGGAGAACTAACTCGGCCCTTGGAGAACTAACTCAGCCCTTGGAGAACTAACTCAGCCCTTGGAGAACTAACTCAGCCCTTGGAGAACTAACTCAGCCCTAGGAGAACTAACTCAGCCCTTGGAGAACTAACTCAGCCCTAGGAGAACAAACTCGGCCCTTGGAGAACTAACTCGGCCCTTGGAGAACTAACTCAGCCCTAGGAGAACTAACTCGGCCCTTGAAGAAACTCGGCCCTTGGAGAACTAACTCAGCCCTTGGAGAACTAACTCGGCCCTAGGAGAACTAACTCAGCCCTAGGAGAACTAACTCGGCCCTTGAAGAAACTCGGCCCTAGGAGAACTAACTCGGCCCTTGGAGAACTAACTCGGCCCTAGGAGAACTAACTCAGCCCTAGGAGAACTAACTCAGCCCTAGGAGAACTAACTCAGCCCTAGGAGAACTAACTCAGCCCTAGGAGAACTAACTCCGCCCTAGGAGAACTAACTCAGCCCTAGGAGAACTAACTCGGCCCTAGGAGAACTAACTCAGCCCTAGGAGAACTAACTCAGCCCTAGGAGAACTAACTCAGCCCTAGGAGAACTAACTCAGCCCTAGGAGAAACTCGGCCCTAGGAGAACTAACCCAGCCCTAGGAGAACTAACTCGGCCCTAGGAGAACTAACTCAGCCCTAGGAGAACTAACTCAGCCCTAGGAGAACTAACTCAGCCCTAGGAGAACTAACTCAGCCCTTGGAGAACTAACTCGGCCCTTGAAGAAACTCGGCCCTTGGAGAACTAACTCGGCCCTTGGAGAACTAACTCGGCCCTAGGAGAACTAACTCAGCCCTAGGAGAACTAACTCAGCCCTAGGAGAACTAACTCAGCCCTTGGAGAACTAACTCAGCCCTTGGAGAACTAACTCCGCCCTAGGAGAACTAACTCAGCCCTAGGAGAACTAACTCGGCCCTTGGAGAACTAACCCGGCCCTTGGAGAAACTTGGCCTAATGGAGAACTAACTCGGCCCTAGGAGAACTAACTCGGCCCTTGGAGAACTAACTCGGCCCTAGGAGAACTAACTCAGCCCTAGGAGAACTAACTCGGCCCTTGGAGAACTAACTCGGCCCTAGGAGAGCGATGACACACCAAGCTTAAATCCTTATAATGTTTAGTCCACTTTCCTTCTTAACAACTTCAAACGTACAGCAATGGAATTCCAATAGAAATGCGCATTCACATAAGGAATTACCGTGTCCCTTAGAGATCTATATTCAATATCAAGAAGGTTGCTCAAATTTCTTGTCTGATTTAGTCTGATTGATAGATAGTTTGAACTGGACTCCATATCCTTGAAAATTATGATGAACGTAATACAGAACGATATTCTTCACACTTTAAGTGAAGGCAAAATGTGAAAACGGAAAGTACCTAAAAGTCTTCCTGCAGAAGTGAATCTTATTCGTGGTTTAATTAGGTTTTCGATTCAGCTGCAGAGGAACGTTGTTTTTCAGCTAAAGAATTTGGCTGTACTAGTAGCAGCTGTTCAGCCAATGACATTTATTGATTAAACGGCTTATTAATATATCACAATTAAGAGTAATTACATGATTACAATTCATCATTAGATTCGGATAAATTATCGATAAATTTTTAAAGACCTCGCTGGCAGGAGACGTATTCCTGGTTGCTAATATTTTCAAAACGGAAGCGAACTCCTCATTGTGCGCTTTAAGAAGAAAATTGTCTTGTTTTCTCTAAAAACATTTTCTGATTGGATTGTACTGTGTTATTGTCCTTCCGAAGAATGCTCTCCTACTCATACAAGGGAACTTCAGAAAATATGCGTGTATTTCATAAAACATAGAAAGATTCTTCCAATAATTCCAATCTAGTTTTATTTAAGATACATGAATGTAATGTATCTGATATATATTTTTCCAATGATTCCAATCCAGTTTTATTTTATGATACATGTATGTAATGAATATGATATAAATTTCCTCAAATAATTCCTATCTAGTTTTGTTTCATGATACAAGTATGTAGTGTATCAGATATACATTTCTTTCCATATTCCAATCTAGTTTTATTTTCAATATTAAATTTTCCAATAATTTCAATTTGGTTTTATTTTATGATACATGTATGTAATTTATCTGATATGCATTTCCTCCAATAATTCCAATCTAGCCTTATTCTTTGATAATCAAAAATCTGTCTTTCACCTGCCCACACTAATTATCTATATGGTTAAAAACCACATAATTCACTCAAATATGCAACTAAAATATGTGAAATATTATAAAAGAAAGATCTTTTCATTTGCCTAAGATAATTGATTATCTATATGAATAGAAAATAATTAACTGATATCATAGTAGAAAGTTCCTTTCATTCAACTAAGATATTCCATTCTCTATATTGTTAAAACAAAATACTTTACACTTTATTCTTTAAATGTATGTGTATATATATATATACATACATATATATATATATATATATATATATATATATATATATACATATATACATATTTAATTTAATATATATAACCTATACTAAAATACTTTCTGTCCTATGATAATCCATTCTATATATGAATAAAAAAACATCCCCCCCCCCTAAAAAAAATCAACATGATAATTAATAGAAACGTAGAGAATACCTGTATACCTGACAATACAGTATGTCCTCATTAGCATAATTGTCTCCTCATTTGCATAATGAGGTGCGTAGAGAAGAGGAAAGAGGATGAGTAGCGACGCGAGCCATCGTGGGTGGGACAGTGGCCCGTTGGGCGGCAAGATGGTGAGGCGTCGTGCCCGTGACTGGGCACGAGAAGGTGAGAGCCATGCGTCTTACTTACACTGGTATTTTTGCCTTGCTTTCCTGTTATTTTTAACAAGGAACTCTCATACCCCTAAAATAGAAACGGGAGGAGAGAGCATGAAGAGCAGGGAAGGCGATCCGGCAGTGGAAGGGGGCAAAAAGAGGGGGTGGAAAAAGGGGGTTGATTAAAAAAGGGGGCTGATCAAAAAAGGGGGCTGATCATAATATAAATCAATACAAGAAAATGAAATCATTATGCGATAAATAATATGAAAAAAAATGATAATTTAAAAAGAAATCCATTAAAAAAATATAAAAAGGGTGCTCTCTCTCCACCAATCAAAATGAAGTATGGATATCACTACAATATTACTCAGCACTGAAACAATATCAAAAGGGAGTATTCTTAATTTACCCTTTGAATATCTCTCATTAAAAGGAAATATGCGACTTTTTTTTTTTTTCATTTTTATTGAATTTTTTGAATTGATGCAAAGTTTTTAATCAGGCCATTTCAGGCTGTGGTATTGAATAAACTGATGAGGAAGTTCTAGTTTCTCTACTGACTTGACCAAAAAGTGTTATTTTCAATCAGATTTCTTTTTATGTATTTATAAACAATTCATACTAAGTAGGATTAATCAAAACTGACAAACAGTGAGACTGAAATTTCAGTGAAATTCTGAAGAATATTCATTCAATGATGTATAAATGGTAAATCTTAGGGAAATTTCATATAGATTCTTAGTTCCCAAAATATTAGTTACAAATATATACAAAGTTGGATTGATTAAAACTGACAAACAGTACGACGGTGAAATTTCAGTGAAATTTTGAAGAATATTCATTCAATGATGTATGAAGGGAAACTTTAGGGAAATTTCATGAAGATTCTTAGTTTTCAGAATATTAGTTAATGTTTTAAACACAGTTAAAGGACAGTGGGGTTGAGGGGTCATCTTATTTATGCCTGTAGTAACAAAAATAGTTAAACTATTTTAGTGAAATATTCAAGATATGAGTATTGTCTGGAAAATATTTGAAAGTTTTATGTTAGTTATTCCTAACAACTAACTGCTTCAAATATTTTACCTTTTAAGTTATTTTCAAAAGTTGATTTTTATAAAACTTGTTATGATATCTCCAGGTGTAAATAGGTTACAAAAAAATGTAGAAGAAATGGAAATGGAATGTACAGGTTATTTTAAGGATTACACACGCAATGTAGTCAAAAGGGAATGGGGAATATCAATCATACATATACATGTTCAATACACAGAAGTCAATGGGCATGGCCCAGAACCATGCATAATGAAAATAAACTTGTGTCCACTGCACCACACTCCAGCAGAAAACTGTAAACAATAAACAAGGCATGTTTAAAGCAACAAAGGCATGCTAGAAAGAAAACTACTTAATCAAAATATTTGGCAATTACCAAATAAGGCATACAAGCATAATATCCCAAAATTACCAAATAAGGCATATAAGCAAAATAATTAAGAAATACCAAATAAGGCATACACACAAAATTATCCCACAATTATTTACCAAATAAGGCATAAAACATTATATCCCATAAACAATTGCCAAATAAGGCATACAATCAATATATTCATAGTAAAATTACATGATAAGCACAAAAACAAGCAATATTTTCTAAACACTTGAATAATTATAATGGATCTAGCAAGAATCTATGAAAAAGTGCTTGCTTGGATTCTGGACCCAAATAATAAAGATTTACATGATTAAGTTCTTAAGAAATATCAAAGTTTAAGAACAATAACTAATGCAAAAAATATTTCAAGTTCAAGTTAGGCAAGAAGGAAAAAGATTTGAAGTAAAAAGACAAAAAAAATATCAAATGTTGTTGGACTTTAAATATCAAATGCTAAAGGATAACACATTTTAATGCAATGATCATGCTAGTAGAACATTGAAACATTCTTACTATTTTGTCTATATATTTCTAATCAAAGATTGAGCCAACCCCCTCCCCCAAATAAGGTGGTAGCAAATGAACTAAAACAAAAACACAGCAAATTGCCACAGAAACTTCTCATAAGAAATGTTTAAATTAAAAGTCACAAAATTATTTTTCATCAACATTTACAAAATCTCCTCTAATCAAGTAATTTTGAGTATTTTGTTTCTATGGCAACATAAGACAATCAGCCAATCAGCATGCAGCTTACCTTATAAGCCCTGAACAATAGATATAATTCTCTAGGTTTGGCGTCCATCGGGAGCCCACTCACGAATAAGGTTCGAACCTAGAAAAAAAGCAAAAAAGAAATTAAGTTTGTTATTTGAAACAAATATTACAAATACAACCAAACACTCATGAAATCCGCTCAAAAGTATAAGAAAAACCATGTTTTTATCAATTAATCCTAAAGTACTCGTTAAAAAAATCATGAGTAAATTATTATCACTTTCCAGTTTCAAAATATATCATCATAAAAGACCTGTTTTAAAAACCACCCCCTTCTTCCAAAGGGCACCTTGAATTGAAATGATTGTTCAGATGATATTGTTCTTTTGAAATACATTTGGAATACATTTTGCCGCTTAGTTCATACTCTATTTCGAAGTTATTTCTAAATGTACCATAATGCATGTAGGTACAGTACTTCACAAGGGAGCTTAGGTAATATCTGGAAAAAGGAAGACCATTATTATTGTTGTTGTTTTTATATTGCTGTTGTTGTTGTTGTTGTTTTTGCTATTACTGTTGTTGTTTTTGTTGTTGTTTTTGATGTTGCCATTTTCTTGTTGTTGTTTTTATTGTTATTGTTATTGTTTTGTTATTGTTGCTTAGCAACCACTAATTACCACACAGCATTGTTTGCTGTGTTATGTTCATAAGGCCTAAAAAAGTTGTTTGTTTCCTGTAAGCCTACCCTAACAAGTTTTTATACAAGTAAATCCCTACCCCAAAGATTTTTCCGCCCTCCCAACTCCCAATCAACATAAAACATGCATAAAACACACATTTTTACCCAAAAGAATAATCTAAAAAATTTCTTTTACCAACCTACCTACTCTGTTTTTTAGACCGTTACAGGAAACAAACAATTTCTTTTTTTAGGCCTAAATGATGATAAAATCCATAATTTTCTAACATCTCTTATTCCCCGATAGAATCATTAAATAAGTGTGAAGAAAAAACTGACTCCACTCAAATAGAACTGAAGCCATAAGAGTTCTTCTGGAAATTGTCGTCTGGATCTGTGAAATATTTGACAATAACTTGAGAAATCAGAATGATCTTAAAGAATATTACAAGGAGGTTTGTTGGTAAGGTTCTGTTGAACATTCTTCCCTCAATTTCTTTCTCCACGCACGATCTCGCTCTAAGATTTCGCCCAAATTGTCCGTCTGCTTGCGGCCGTTGGGCCCACAGTTACGTTAAACTAATTAGGTGAGGTCCTCGGGGAACAGAACAGTCTTGCAATGAGACTTATGGTTGGCAGCGCACGGCTATGTTCGACTTTTGCGGCAAAGTCATCGTTGCCCCAAAGCCATATTGGTTGGAATTTGCGCGCAACCCGAAGCAGTAGACATTCAACAAAAAGATAATTGAGACTTTGGTAACGATCCGCCCCTCCCTCCTCTTTTATACCCCCCCCCCCCCCCCTCAGTGCCCCCTCAGGGTCATATTTATCATCTGATGCCCCTCAGTCCTTAACCCATTGATGCTTAAGAGTTCCTCCAGAAATTGTCGTCTGGATATATCTTATTTTTGACGATAACTTCAGAATTGAAAATTATTTTACAAATTTTTTGAAGGAGAGTGGTAGGTTATGTTCTGATTGACATTTCCTCTTCAAATATTTTGCTAACTTTGCTTTTGTTTGAAAGATTTCATCAATATTGTCAGCGTATCTTCATACTTCTCCTTCCCCTCTTTCACATGAATTTTCAATGACACATACAGCAAAAACCATTTAAAAAGTCAACCCTGAACCAATTATACAATCTAAATATGCAATATTCAAATATATGTATTTCAAATTGTCACATACAGCAAAAAAAGAATAAAACTACAGACCATAACCATAACCAAGACCATAACAAACCATAAAGTCTATGTATTCAAATTGTCTTAGTCTATAAATTTTGGGAACAACCCCCCCCCCCCCCCACCCCCCCCCTCCTCCCTCCATCATTTTCCCTAATATTTCTTTACAATATCACTATCCACCCCCTCCCTCCCCTTAAGTTTAAAAGGGTAATAACTTTTCATAATTTCCCTTTCACCAATGTCCCTATCCGTGATTTGAGGGTACCACTCCCTCCCTCCCCCTTAATTTTTAAAGGGTAATAACTTTTTATAATGCCCCTTTCACCAATGTCAAATCCATGATTTGAGGGTTCCACCCCCTCCTGCCCCCTTAATTTTTAAAGGGTAATAACTTTTCATAATGCCCCTTTCACCAATGTCCCTATCCATAATTTGAGGGTTCCAGCCCCTCCCTCCCCCTTAATTTTTAAAGGGTAATAACTTTTCATAATGCCCCTTTCACCAATGTCCCGATCCATGAATTGAGGGTTCCACCCCTTCCCTCCCCCTTAATTTTTAAAGGGTAATAACTTTTCATAATGCCCCTTTCACCAATGTCCCGATCCATGATTTGAGGGTTCCAGCCCCTCCCGCCCCCTTGAGTCTTAAGGGGCAATAACTTTTCATAATGCCCCCTTCTACTACATGGGAGGGGCTGGTGAACAATGAACAATGCCCTGCCTCCTCTTCCTCTTCCTCCTCTCTCCCATTCTGAGGGGGCAATATTTCTTCATAATGCCCCTCCCCTACTCGCGAAAGGGAAAGACGAGTGAATTGTTACCCTCTTGTTTTTCCGTAAAGTGGAGATTTATTTGAGAGGTAGCTCGCCTGATCTATCGGCCAATGGGGAGAATTCGGAGAGACTTTTCTCATCCATGTCCCGGGGCTGCGTTTTTAAGAGCTGAAATCCTCTCGTTTCGGAGAAAGAAACGAAAACTTACGTGGGAAATGATTATAATTTACTGCGCGGTTTGGAATGATGGGTAATTATCTGCAGAGATTTCTGATTGAAATTTACTGCACAGTTGTTAGCAAACTTCTCTCGGCAAATGGTGTTCTAGCAGCATCAATTTTTGTGAGCGAAAACATTTAAACAGGATTTTGTTGTTATTTATGTTTGCTTCTATTTGTTTTTTTACCAGCGCTCAATTACAATAGCCAAATTTACGGTCATTTTATGACACTTAATTCTGAAACAACTTGAACTGATAGAAAACGATAGAGTAACATATAAAAATGCATCTTAAAACCCTGCTGATTTTTCACCGAATGCAGAATTTATGTTAAACTAGAAATTAACAGGTTAGTCAAAACACTTATATTGAAAAGGAAATACTAAAAGGTCATAATTGTAAGAAGAGATAGATGTTAATGATTCACCAAATGCAAATTTTGTGTCAAATTAGAAATTAACAGGTTAAATAAAATACTAATATTGAAATAAAAATACTAAAATTAGGTCACAATTGTGCGGAAAAGATAGATGCCGATAGTTCACCAAATGCAGAATTCGCGTCAAGCAAGCGAGAAGAAGAAATAACTGCTGACTCATCAATTCATAGCTATGGGAAGTTGCATTGAATGGGAAAATAATGAAAAAATCCTTGAATTCAATCTCGTCCCTAGGCCCTCGTCGCGATTTTAATTTACTCTTTCAGCGACTGACGATAACTAATGATAAATCACTCCGAGTTTCCGGCACCTTCGGCAAAAATCGCGGAGGGTGCAAGAAAACTTTTGCGACGCAACAATGTAGCCCTTCTTGCCGCTGATTTGACGTGAACGGAATTAACGCGGACTCCGTCAAACGCTGGAAGGGTAAATAATTGACAAAGACTAGGCATGATGGGAAGGCTGTCAGATGGAAGACGGAACACATTATGATATTTATCGGAAAACATATCTTCAGATTGAACTGATACGATGGGAAGACAAAGTAATCGGGCTGGAATGTATGTGTTATAATAATTAGGGATAATGGCACCTGTAAAATTTATACAATACAATGAGATATTGATATAAGAATGTGTTAAAATAATCAAAGATTGGCAACTTTAAAATGTTCAAAATATGATAAGATATTGATATAGGAATTTGTTATAATAATTAGGGATTGGCAACTTTAAAATGTTCACGATATGATAAGATATTGATATAAGAATGTGTTATATAGTAATTATGGATTGGCTACTTTAAAATTTCCATGATACAATAAGATATTGATATAGGAATTTGTCATAATAATTAGGGGTTGGTACCTATGTCTTTTTTGCAAAACGATAAGATATTGATATATCCTTAATGATATGATATTGTAACGATATCTTTAATGATACTGTCTGACTTCCAGGGATCCAAATTTCCTAAATTTAGCACTGTCATCTTCGTAAATTTTGCCAATAGATACTCCCATTAACCCATTCATACTTGTAGCAGCCAAAACTGCCTGACTATTTTGGTGATATCTGCCCAAAAAAAGCAATATTTAGAAAATATTTGGAGGAGACTTATTCATCAGAATTCTATCTACAACTCTCCTTCAAATATTTCGCAAATTTATGCTTAATTCCAAAGTTATTTTCAATAGAACGAAATCTCCAGACGACACTTGTCAAGAACATTCTTCATCATCCATAGACATCAATGGATTAACCCATTTGCATCTGAGATGTATATGTGAACAGGATCGGACAAACTCAAACATAATTCATCAAATGATGTAATATTTGAACAATATTTGAAGAGGGATTGTTGAAACCGATGTTACAACAAATTTCAATGAGGATTTCTTGGAAAGATTTCACTGATATAGTTATTCGGGTGATTCTGGTCATGAAAGAGTTAAAACCTCGGAGATTTCAGTCGCATTAATAATTAAATTGGCAGGTGACAATCTTAAGGAGTGTCGGCGCTTCCAGACACTTCTATTTAGCTAAGGATTACGAATTGATTCCTCGTAAATCAAGGCAAAATCTCGCAAAATTACCACTTTGACGGCAACAGCCTTGTATTGTGTGCTGTGTTGTGGCCGGCGCTTAGCGTCCGTCTGAGTGCGCAAATTAAACGTGTCATTACTGCCATTAAACGCGCAACGACCGAGGATCATCTAAAAGAGTGAATCACAGATATGGGTGCGTATAAAACACAGAATCACAGTCAGATGGACTGGAATGACCAAATTAGTCACCCATACCATTAGCCGCCACATACTTTAACCCATTAATGCTCACAGCGGCAAAAATGCACCCTCGAAATATCTTCGCATAGTCTTATTCTGAGAAAATGAATTAGCTGAAAATATTTCTATTTGGTTCAACAATACGACTTCAAATTTTCTTTTCAGAAATTGATCAATTTTGATGAGAATAACATTAAAAGTTGTGAGACTATGTGTATACACACAGACACCCGAAGCATAGTTCAACCAATGTATACCCCTAGACCCCTAAAACACCCTAAAATACCTGTTTTGGTGATATCTTCTTGATAAGAGTATTTTTCAGGAAATATTTGGAAAGAAATACGTTGTTTGAAACAGAACCAACAAATCCTTTCCAAATATTTCATGAATTTCTGCTCAATCCCAAGCTTATTTTCAAAAATATCCCAGATGCAGAAGATACAAGTCAGAGACCCGATCTCTCGGCATGAACTGGTTAATCCATTCACGCTTGGAGATTTATTTGAGTATTGTCGTCTGGACCTGTTATACTTTTGAAAATAACTTTAAAAATAAGCATAAATTGGAAAAACATTTGATGGGGATTTGTTAGTTAGTTTCTGATTCACATTTATCCTTCAAATAATTTCCGAAAAGAGCTTTTGTTAGAGAGATATCGCGAAAATAGTCAGGCAGTTTTCGGCCCTCTAGGCATAAACAGGTTACGCAAAGATCGTCAGAAACGGCCGGCTGGCCAACTCAGTCCAGTTACTCCTATAATTACCCAATCAAAGCATGTTTTTAATTTAGCGCGGAATTCTATGGGGGTTTCTAATTAAATTTCATGGCCCTCAGGTCAGCAGCCAATCAGACTCTAATACGGTTGCCGTTGGACGCGGGGCGGTCGGAGAAACTGATTGGTTGAGAGAATGTAGTCGGTCGAAGGAATGTACAATTACTTCCAGGAACACACAAAATGGCTGTAAGCCTTTTTTCGAACTACGTTCAAACAAACATGTAGCGATTAGTACGCATATGGGTGAAAAAAGGCCATACGCGATGGGCTCTACGAGAGTTTAAAGGTGGGCTTCGCCAGGTACCCGGGCGAAATCAACGAGCACCTTAACATTTCTTTAACATCTTTTGCCCGTTCAAATAGTAGTACAAAATCCAATCAAATTTTTCACTATGGAAAAGAAATGGGATTTTCTATTCTTAACGGCATTTTTTCAATCTTGCCTACCAGGTAATTTCAAGACAATGACTTTTCGTTAAAATAGTAATTTGGAATTCAATCAAATTTCTCCTCGGTGTGAAAGGAATTGCATTTTTCTAATGGCATTTTTTCAATATTGCTACCAAGGTAATTTCCAAGACAATGATTTTCAATAGATAATGCCATTATTATAATTATTGTATACTATATCACAGCCCACGGGTCACACCCTAATCTTGCTATAGTGGGATTGAATTTGGGGGGGAGGGGGGGGGGGGGGGGTAATTGAAAATGTATTCCCATCCTATTCCTGAAAACTTGTATAAGTTTGACACCTGTAAAAGTTATAAAATAATAAAGAGAACTTACTCATAAATTCACAAAATATTGGAAGTTGAGTTGTGTTGGGTTTGACTCAGATCAACCCCTCTCCTTCCGATACTTTTGACACTTTCTTTAAAACTAAGATTGATCTAACTTACAAAATATTTTCAGAAAACTCTTGGATATAAGTGTTCTAGTAAACATTTCTCCTTCAAACATCCTAACTATCGTTTCTTTCACTTGTATGATTTCTAGAAAATATTGTCAGGCTGCTCTTGGCCACTGTGAATATT
>OZ012701.1:23776233-23799805 GCA_963942565.1 Maea johnstoni | reverse complement strand
GAACAAAGCCCTTGGGACCGATGGGCCTGGCACAAGACAATAGATTACAATAGAACAGTGGCACAAGACAATAGATTACAAGAGAACAATGGCCAAAGGCCAACAACTGGTCGGCTGGACAAAGGTTGATGCGAAAAAGTACCAGATGACCAGATTATCGACAGGGAGGAAATATTGCAGATCACAGGCAAACTGAACCCAATAGTTCTTCTTCTCTTCCTTTCTTTAGCACTCTCTCTCTCTCTCTCTGTCTCTGTCTCTGTCTCTGTCTCTCTCTCTCTGTCTGTCTGTCTGTCTGTCTCTCTCTCTCTCTCTCTCTCTCTCTCTCTCTCTCTCTCTCTCTCTCTCTCTCTCTCTCTCTCTCTCTCATCCTATGTCTTTCTTTCCCTCCATCTTTCATGGAAAACCTAGGATTAAGTGGGTTTCCCAACTCATACCAGTATCAACCAAAATTGCCAGAGCATGTTGTATATGTCTATATCCTGTAAGAAGCATATTAGGCTAAATATTTAACAGAATAATGATAGTCAGATTCCAAGCAACAACTCTCCATCAGAATTTCTTCCTTATTTGGGCATATTTTGGAAAATAAATGATGGGGATATATTGATTGACACTAAATCAACTAATCTCCTTCAAATACTTTGAAAATATATGCTTTATTTCCAAGTTATTCTCAAAAGCGTTGTAGATCCAGACGTAACTTGATCTCTACATATGAACTCTAGACATGAAGGGGTTAAGGTGGTGTGTGCACACAGGTAATGAACTTCTTATGTAATAAAGGAATCAGGTGCTCAACTTAACCCATTCATGCCTGGAGATCTACTTGACGAATGTTGTCTGCACCATTCATATTTATGACGATATTTTTTGAATGAAGCACAAATTCTCAAAATATCTGAAGGAGAGTTGTAGATTAAGTTTTAATGAACAACTTTCCTTCAAATGTTTTGTCAATTTTGCTATTGTATGAGAGATATTACCAAAATAGTCGGTTGGTTTTGGTTGCTGTGTGCATTAATGGGTTAATGTACTTGAAAAGCCATCAATTCTGAACAGCAGGCCGCATATGCTAGGGAAATTCACTCTTCACTCAGGAAATACCTGGCTTGGGTATTTTGATTTTACCTGGAAGCAATTTGACCTCTAGAGTGGGGATGGATATACCTTTAAGAACGAAATGGTACAGTACGGTATCGGTACCAATGAAACGGTTCGATATTCTAACGGTAATGATAACGGTATTTTCTATACATATTGCCAATTATATATCGAAAGAGATCACCAAAATTGTCAGACACAGCTGGTTTAAGAGAAGAGAGAGAGAGTTCTGAGCAAGTAGATCTATATTATAATTTGTAACGGGTAAAGGGGGGGGGGGGGGGGGGGGGGGGGGTTGCCGAACCCTTGAACCCCCCCATATACCATCAACTGACTCAATCAGCATCACTAAGGCCTAGAAAAAAGTAGTTTGCTTCCTTGTAAACCTAGCCTAACAAGTTTGTACTCAAAAAAATCCCTACCCTCAAGTTGTTTCTGCCCTTCCAACTCCCAATGAACATAAAACATGCATAAAACACACATTTTTGAACAAAAAAATAATCACCCCCCAAAATAGCGCAGTTCGATATCATTTTCTTGGACTCGAGGGAGCAGAGCGCGGTATCATATCGGTCATGGAGGCATTTTCTTGGACTCCGTGGAGGACGCCCAAGAGAATCCTCCAGGAGTCGTCGGCCCGCTCGGTCTCCCGAGACGGGCAACGAAAACTCCCGACTGCTGTGCCAAAACAAATGATCCGTACAGATCTAACGAGTCGCGATTCCTCTTCCACCTGAGACGAAATGACCACATGACTCACGCAGGATGCGCGGGGTGAGCCGATTTGGCTAGTGTTACGGCCATATTGTTTTATGCTTCGCTGGTGCGGGTGCTTTAGCCGAGATTTGTGCATTCGTCATGACGTCTATGGCAATGCCGTTGACCCCCGGTAACGACCCCCGATCAAAAAGATTCTCGTAATTTGTGCGAATCTCGAAAAAATATTTTCTTTATATCTAAGCTTATCCAGTGATCTCGACTAAGCTTGTGATCAATGTTATTAGAATCTATTAAATACTGTGGCTATTTTCAGGCTCAACTAAGCCAGCAAAATTATCAAAAGCCCAAAAAGCAAGATGTATGAAATGCATTCCTTCGCTATCGAGATATTTCCAGTAACATCAGGATTTTGAAATATCTCATCCAAGAGAATAGTTTATGAGAAATATTTGAAGAGGTATTATTAATTATTACATGAACAACAACTTTCGTTGAAATCTTTAGCTAAATATTGCTTCCCTATCGCAATATTTCCAGTAATATCGGAATTTCGAAATATCGCATCCAAGAGAATGATATCTGAGAAATATTTGAAGAGTGATTGTTAATCATTACAAGACCAACAACTTTCGTTCAAATCTTTAGCAAAATATTACTTCGCTATCGAGATATTTCCGTCTGCGTCAGATCGCAGTACAATCCGTCTGCCGATGCTGAGGACCATGCACAAGCAGTAGCATCAGCGCACGGGCCACGCACAAGAAGCCACTCATTAACACACATGAAAGTAATTGCTTTTCTAACAATCAGATTAACATCTTATCTACCCCATCTACGCCGATTGTCCTCAATCAGGCAGAGAGCCCTGGGCTACCGGAGAACTGCCGAACCTCTGATCTCCGTGCCGTAAGTGCTCCAAGAACTGCCGGAGCACTGATCTCTGTATCATCATGCTCCATACTCTTAGCAGGTTGTCTGGGTGGTATTTGGACACCCTAACCCTCAAAAATCATCTTTCAATTTTTTTCTGAAGAATTTCTAAAAAGGTCAATTTCAAGCATATAATTGTACATTTTTCATCTTAATATAATTCACATGGCATTGTATATGGATATTATGCTTTATTTCATTGTGTAAATACCTGTTTATGGCTGTAATCTGAGTATATTGTCGTCTCCATTGAAAAATAGGACACCCCAAAATTTTGCATTGCCAATTTTGGGCACCCAGTTTCTAAATCCTGGCCATGCATTTAGAATAAATGCCATGCATTTAGAATAGTCAAATGCATTTAGGTATGGATAACAAATGAAACAGTACGGAATGGTATCGGTACCAATGAAACAATACAGTATTTTAACCCTTATGCTCCTGGTGGCTTATTTGGCCAATACAAAATGATGCAAGAAACCTGAAAAATGATTGAAACCCTGGCACATTGGTTCTCATCTGAGAGTACTCCGTGAAAGTATATAGATATATAGAAAACACTTAACTTTTTTGATAATCTTTGAAAAAGCGATTTAAGGAAGTGGATTTCTGAATAATATCTGGAGGAAGGTGTCTCAGAAAAAGACGAACAAATTTTGATCAACTGTTTCCTAGTAAGGGCCATGATTTACAAGTAATTTCTGTAAGTATCACATGCCCTAGGTGGCCATTCGTATGTTCGTCAACAGGAAAGCTAGCTCATTACCTTAGTGACTACCTATAGCTTAAGGTATTGCCGGATTACCACAAGAACAATAGACGTATTGTTTGGAGGATAAAGAGATTAGGCTAATCACTTAGCGCAACAATAACAATAACTACCTAACTACCTAGGAGCAAAATCTGCAAACAAAAATATTTTTACTTCTACTACAACACAAAACTCCATCCAACTAATTTCATTTTCTCTCCTCTTTTCATTCTTGACTGACCAGGAAAAATCTTTCATTTTTAGGGCTTAATGGTTTCGCTGGTGGCTAATTTGACCAATACCAAAAGATGCAAATAGAAATTTTCACAATTTTTTAAACTTTAGGTTTAATGTTATTTCTGTATATTTTTCTCGACAATTTTATTTCTGCCTTTATCCTTTATGACTTTTCAAGTTTGCTGTCAACTACATTGTTATTCAAAAGTTTGTGTAATGAATTCACTTTCCATTCTAATGGTAGATAGTCAAGTCGGACAAGTTGAGGGCTTGTTCAGCTTACCCAAAATGCTGTTTTTCCACGATTAGATAGTCACGACTATGGGGCTATCTGTATATATGTATATATATATATATATATATATATATATATATATATATATATATATATATATATATATATATATATATATATATATATATATATATATATATATATCCAAGTTGAAATTTAAGGTCACATAGGCTAAATATATTTTTCAAAATATTTTTATCAGGATAATCATCAGAATATTCTTCTTCAAGAATGTATGTAAGAATATTTTACCTGCACCAGCATCTTACTGCAAGACAATTTCATGGTACTTTCATACCACTGTAGCGTACAGCACAATTTCTACCTGGACATCTTGTAACGTAATCCCTAATCCCTAACTACTAATCCTCTTTTAACAGCAGGTAACCACGGTGATTAATCCTCCTATCTGTCTCTTAACTGCATAAGACCTCTAGGCTGCCGGTAACAACAGAACCACTCAAGCCAATCCCTCAAAACACCCCTTTTAGGCTCACAGTGTACCACAGGGTGCCATTAGGAAAGGTGAGCACCCCTTTACGGACACATGAACATCCTTTGACAGGGTACCGTACCCAGAAAAGGGTGTTATTAAAAGTGTGATCTTGTGAAACCCTTCAGAGATCTACTTACACCCCATCATTGACACAGGGTACAGAGTACCCAGAAAACGGGTACATACATGCATGACGCCACAGCACCCTTTTCACAGATAAGCAGTAGCCTAAGTAGGGTGCAATTGATGACAACCCAAATTTAATTATAGCACCCTGGGGTGCTGAGGGGTGACCTTATCTGGTCCAATCGCGGGTACAAATTAGGGTACAGACAGGTATGCCCAAAGGGGTACACCTGAACAGCGCAGCAATTAGGGGTGTAATGAGTTGAAACAAGGCTATTGTACGGTTAACCCTTCCATGCCTAGTGGGTACACAATGAGCAGGGTCTTTCACCCTTCAGATGCCAAGGCTACTTTCAGCCAAAGAACAAGGACGCAAAGATATTTGAAAACCATCTTAACCTTAACATGTTGGTATTCATTGGATAGCTATCGCTGAATACTCTCAGATGAGTACCCATGTGCCAGGGTTTCGATCATTTTTCAGGAGTTTAACATGATTTGGATTGGCCAAATCTGCCACCACCAGCATTATGGTTAATTAAGCCAACAACGTGTCTCGGTGGCATTTTGACACCCAGACCCTCAGAAATCTCACAATACTAGAACACCCATACTGTTTGTGATGAATTCCAGGTTATGCCAATTTCAAGCAAATACTTATGAAATCTTCACTTCAATGTGAATGCAAGGACATTATTTTAAGGTATTTTTAAAAGTTGTTTGATAATAAAATTATTGTTGTCTGTTGAAGATATCATGATCTCCCAAAGAATATTGGACACCCAAAAATTTTATAATACAACATTTTGGGCGCCCATCTTACAAATCCTGGCTAAGACTTCGCAACATGTTCTGACATATTTGGAAATACATCACTAATTTGAGAAATATTTCACCGAAATTTGCTGTCCATGTTTAGTTTAAGCTATCCATACTTAAGATTCCTAAATCCCGAAATTGTCATCTGGACCAGGGATGATTATCAAAATAACTGAGCAATATTTCACTAACGTTTTGAAGGAGACATTTTAGCATAGTTCTGATAAACATTTGAAATCTTTAAGGCGAAAGCATATTTTGAAAAATATTTGAAGAAGAAATGTAGATCAGAATATTTCTAACAACTCTCCATCAAATCATTTGTAAAATCATCCTTAATTCCCAAGTAATTGTCAAAAATATTATCGATCCAGACATCAATTTCTTGAGGTACCATAAACTTTCTTTTGTTTGTTCTTCAGTTTGTCCTTGAAAAGCCTCGGCTTTGGCCTTTGGCGTCCAACCAGAAAACCGAAGAGAAATTGAGCGTTTTTCCGAAAACTGGTGACAGGATGTCAGCTAATCCATTGTGAGTAACGTAGAGTACGATCGCAATAGACCCCTTGGCTGGTCAGTCCGGAAAATTCCGTAGCGGAAAAATTGCAAAATCAATGCAAACTCGGTTAGATCTTGCGGACCTTCAAATAAGACGCCGTAATTGAAAAATATTATTATCATTACTTGTTGTGTGTCGGCCAATTTTTCAATTGAAATTCCCGTCTAAAACAATTACTGTTGTACTAACGGCGGATTCTTGGCTTTTTGGGGTCAAACAGTACTAGGTCAAAGGTCAAAGATCACATAATGAGGATTTAGTGGCAGCTTAGGAAAAGAATTCCGAGGTTTATTGCTATTATTACTTACATACCTACGGGCACCCCAGAGAAATGACCAACCAAATCTTGAAACAGGCATGCCACTTTAATGGGACAAAAATGAAATTACTCCAGTAGTTAACAAAATATTATTGGCTGCATGGGCATTTCAAATTGAAATGAAATTAAAGACATTTACATCTAATACAGCATGGAGATGAGAAAAAAATATATGATAAAATATAATAAATTCCCTACCTAACTACCCTATTTTTTCTAGCATAACATATTTTTTGTTTAGGCCTAAAGGTTAAACCAAATAATTAGGCGCAATCAGGAGCGAACCTCAACATTCAGGAAAGGCTGCCCCTTTGCATATCTTACCAAATGTAATAGATACCACCTAGGAAATCTTTGGATTTTCCAAAGAAAATCCTAAGAATTCCTTGGTATTCCAAGGTTCATTTGGTAATTGTAAGAATAAAAGGATGATAATCTGCAACATCTCATGATTTCACAAACTGGAAAATCCAGGAATTCTAAGGATTTATCTAAGAAACCCATGACATTCACCCCACCAAAAGACAGTATGTCTTACGAAATCTCAGCTCAACATTTGGTTAAGGTATTTTCTATGGAATTCAGTTAAGAATAATCATAGTTGATATTTTACTCAATCGAAGCTCTGATCTTCACCTTGCCAAGTAAAGAAGAGGATGGAGCGACCTCTACTTTCTAAGGAATGCCATTCAAATAATCAAGACAAGTTTGATAAAAAGGAAAAGAAATATCTTCTTTTTCACAATCAAACAGAACACAATGGTCATCAAATATATGGTTTACTACAAAAACGATGGTTATAATCTGTTACAACTCACCCACTGCTTTTGTCAAACCGTTTCAGGAAATCTTGGCAGAAAAATCTTTGAAACTTACCTGAAAAAAAGTAAGAAACATTGTTAGAAACATAAGCAATTTCATACAAAAATGGTATATGAACAAATATATATATATGTACATATATATATATATATATATATATATATAAATATATATATATATATATATATATATATATATATATATATATATATATATATATATATATATATATATATATATATATACATATATATATATATAGTTATCACATATTGTATAACCCCTACATGTACATTCATTCTTAAAGTTCTTTAAAATCAATACTTTGGAACTTAAATTTTTAAATTTAAAACTCATTTTTTTCATTATCTTTTCAGTTTTTTGACCTATGAATATCATCATTGAATATAAATGATTTTTTTTTGATTTTTTAAAATAATTTTATTTTCTATTTTTTCATAATCTTTTCAGTTGTCTTTTCATAGGATCGGGATTAATTTCTCTGCAGCACGCACAATAGCTTGATGTATCATCGCGTCTACCTGATTGTACCAAGTGGAGAGAACAGGAGAGCGATAATATCAATTACTTCTATAGCATCTATCAATCTCCTTCATTATAATAATATCACTGTCAACTCCAATTTCATATCTCTTCGTGGTTACATGTGGCCCTACCCAGACAAATATATACATGTTCCCGGAACTGCATATTTCAGTCAAAAACAAAACATGTATATCTAAAATCACAAAAAGATATCCATTTTTTATCACACCTGATTAAATAGTGGCCGGGTAATGAGGATAATGTAAAGTGTAATGTAATGTAACATGTGGGTCAGATATGATTTAGGAATGAATAACATGAAAAAGTCTAACGACTTATTTGATTGAAATATTATTTTGTTGCTCATGTTTAACAAGACATTTATTCTGAAGTGTTAATTAGGAGTAGCAGCACTGATTTTTTTTATCCGTTGACCCTTTCATCCTCGCTGCACACAAAAAAGACCTGGCTTTCTGGGGAAAGTTTCCCTAAGAAAAATATGAACTGTTTTTCTTATATCTTTCTGAGGAAAGCATCCCTAGGAAAATAGTTAAACATTGTTTTAGATATATCTTACTTCGGAAAATATCCCTAGGAAAAATATGAACTATTTTGGTTATATCTTTCTGAGGAAAGTATCCCTAGGCAAAACATATGAACTGTTTTTCTTGATATATCTTTCTAAGAAAAGCATCCATGGGAAAATATCTGAATTGTTTTTAGACGTGTTTCTGATGAAGGTACCCCCAGGAAAACATACTAAGTGTTTTGCTTAAAGCTTTCTGAGGAAAGCATCACTAGGAAAATATTTGAACTTTTTTGGTTATATCTTTCTGAGGAAAGTATCCTTATAAAAATACTTAACAATTATTTCAAAATAGAGCTTTCTTAGGAAAGTATCCCTAGGAAAGTACTTGAATATTAGGAAAGCATCCAATGGATATTATTATACCTCACTTGAAGATCGTAAGCCGTGATTGGCTGACTTAACAGTGAACAATCATCATGTTGCCTGATGCCATCAGTGAGGGCTTCATGTTGCCCGTTGCCACTAGCGACACCCAGCGGGGAACGTGTGAATCACCAGTCATCTGTGACCTTGCTTTGTTTAAATTACAAATGGGGTTTGTTCGGTATAATAAAACAAATATGCCATGCCAGTGTGGGTAACATGATGGAATGTCTCCCCTCAGGAGGATGGTTTTCCCTCGGGCTCCGCCCTCGGGAAAACCATCCTCCCTCGGGGAAACATTCCATCATGTTACCCCCACTGGCATGGCATATTTGTATAATATATCAATTGTTCTGCTTATATCTTTCTAAGGAGAGCATCGCTATGAAAACACATGTACTTTATGGTTATATCTTTCTAAAGAAAAGCATCTTCAAGGAAACATTTAAATTGATTAGGTTAAATCTTTCTGATGAAATTAATAAAAGTATCTTAAAGATATCTTTGAGGATAATTTGGAAAAAAAATGCATTTAAATAATTGTTGCAACAAGGATGAAGTTTTGTTCAGTTTAATACTTCTCCATCCAAAACTTCCCAAAATACACTTAACCCTTATGCTGGTGGTGGCTAATTTGCCCAACACAAAATGATGCTTCAATGCTGAAGCTACTTTCCCCCCAAGCACAAGGACGCAAAGTTTTCCAAAAAAAACATCTAAACCCTGTCATGTTGGTATTCACTGGATAGCTCTCAGATGAGTACCCATGTGCCAGGGTTTCTGTTATTCTTCAGCATTTTTGCATCATTTTGTATTGGCCACATTAGCAACCAGCAGCGTAAGGGTTAAATGATGAGAAAGATATCTTCAAACTAGCAAGATGTGCATGTTTGCTGGCCACAGAGGTACCCTGAGGGAATAGCCCCCTTTACCTCTGAAGAAAAACCTGGCAACTTTAATTATAATTCATCAAATAGAGTTAATTTTGATAACTATTTGGAAATTGTCAAACCCAACAGGAACTAAAATATTCAATCAAATATTTCTCAAAATATTGATTTGTTATCAAAATATTTCCGTAAGTCTCAGATCATGTGGATGCTTCAAAGTTAAAAGGTTAAAGAGTAATCTACAACACTTTGAACAAGAATTGTTAAACCCAACAAAAACTAAAACATTCAATCAACTATTTCTCGAAATATTGGTCTATTATTCAGATATTTCCGTAAGTGGACGCCCCAACTCTGTGAAGAAGAAATGTTAAACCCAACAAAAACTAAAACATTCAATCAAATATTTCTCGAAATATTGGTTTATTACTAAGACATTCAGATCATGTGGACGCCCCAGAAGTGAGAAGGTTAAAGATTAATCTATTGGCAGGATAACCGTCTTGTTACACAGTAGGATCTCTATCTTGAATGGATTAACATTAATCCATTAATCCACTAAAACCGCTGCGCCTGTTGAGTTCATCTTCTGGCTGGATATTGGGATTAAAGCGATGAAAGCTACAGGCAGTAATCTTGTTTAATCTTCCAATGGATTAGCTGGCGATTCCGCAGGGGAAGATCGCGGAGTTCATGGCGCACTAAATCTCTCTTTAAGAAAGCAACGCAATCTTTGCCGATCAATTTCATCACCATCAAGTCTACAGTGCCGGCAAGGCGCGCACTAGATCAGCGGGCGATGTTTCGCGTGCCCTCAGACGAACAGACAGACAATCTGCAGGGTTTTCATTAACACGGCACACAGGGGGGAGGTACTACTGTGTTTTAAAGGAAGCTCAAAGCGAGAGGGGAGATTTTCCTAGTCAACCTGTAACAGAATTCACAAACTCATTCCATAAGAAAACAAACATTCTTTTCAGTATGAAAGGTTGAGTTTGAAGAGATAAGTTAAGGGAGGGAGTGGGGTGAGAGAGAGAGAGAGAGAGAGAGAGAGAGAGAGAGAGAGAGAGAGAGAGAGAGAGAGAGAGAGAGAGAGAGAGAGAGAGAGAGAGAGAGAGAGAGAGAGAGAGAGAGAGAGAGAGAGAGAGAGAGAGAGAGAGAGTGAGGACAGAGGGAGAGAGAGAGAGTGAGACAGAGGGAGAGAGAGAGAGGTGGGAGGGTGGGAGGGAGGAAGGGAGACGGAGACAGAGAGAGAGAGACAGAGAGAAACGGAGACAGGATATCCTACTCAACTCAACTGAGATTGAATTACATCAAAGCCTAAAACAAATGTGAGTACAAAGACACATAATTTCTCCTCTCAAAAATATGCTCTAAACTAAGCCCACCATAGTTTCTCCTATCACCACTAGGTGTCTGTCAATTTCATAGACTAGCACATTCACGAGCCTCCCGATGAAGTTATCGATTCCTGATAAGTGACAAAAAAATATGCTCAGACGCCGATTGATAAAAACAAAATCAATAGACCTGGGCACATTCCTACTCGAAAGGCGGGCCATAAAGAGAATAAAAACATCTGTGTTTGACATTCCAACTCGTCGGGCGATACAACAGATCGCGGGGAGAGGGCACGGGAGCGTGTATCTGGCTAATCATCGTAAGTCTTAATTACCACTATGGATTAATAAATCTGCAAGCTCAATTAAACTTTCAATCAAATCAGAGTTGTCGGCGAAGTCCCGTACAATCAAATCGCAGTCGAGTTAATCTCGAAACCGGTCGCCACTCGCCGTAAGTGGCACTTAAATGAGCGGCTCGGGAAACTATCGTCGGTATTGTGTTCGCACACAAAAGACGCGGCTCTTAAGACATCCTGGCGAGTTTGCGGAAAATAAAGGGGGGAAGTCTCCTCTGAATGGAGATAAAAAGAGTGACGCGCTGGATAACTTGATTGATCCATAAACGATTTATCGGAAGTGGATTGTATGCTAGTGGGCATCATTCAAGCTGCTTTCGCGGAAAACATAAACACAACCCAGCTTTTTCGCACCTGCAGACCACGTGCGCGCCTGATCTGACAACTTTGACCATAACTCAAAAAAACTAGTAATATTTAAAGAACATTTGAAGAGGACTTGTTTAACCCAACTGGACGAATAACTTTCAATCAAATTTTTTCCGTCAAAGTTGCTTGTTACGCAGATATACCCATATGTGTCTGACTATGCATTGTGCTGAACAGAAGAGAATGAACACATAAAATTTGCCGCCTAATAGATTAGGACGTAAAAACAAGTCATGTTCCACCATTACCTTTCTAATAGGTCAATAGAGGGGTTGCTTAACCCTTTTAATCCTAAAAGAAACACCAGAACATTTTTTGCGCTATCTTTAACACAAGAGTATATTTTGTAAAATATTTTTGAGCAGAAACGTTGGTCAGAGCCCAACTAAAAAATCTCCTTCAAATATTTTGCGAAGTCATGCCTGTATAAAAGGTTATTTTGAAAAGTATCATAGATCCAGACAACATTAACTGTCAAGAAATACTCAAGGAGTTAAAGGGTTAATCACATGCAATATCCTTAAAAGGAAAGGATAAACTATATGTATCATACCATTAATACTCACAGTGGCCAAAAGCAGCCTGACACTTTTGGCAAGATCTTTCAGGTAAAAGCATAGATGGAAAAAATTATGAAGGAGAAATGTTAATCAGATCATTTCTAACAACTCTTCTTCAAATATTTTGTAGAATCATCCCTGATTCCAAGTTTATTGACATAAGTATCATTGATCCAGACACAAATCTGCATCAAAACCCTTTAAAAGCATGGATTGGTTAAAGTTCAGATGGGTCAGCTGGTAGGAAACTGGTAAGGAATTCTGCTTTATAGTGTCATTCCGACCTGAAAATATTCTCAAAGTAACTTTGATTTACAAATTTGAAGGGGACTTTAACGTTAGATTCAAATTGACATTTCTTTTACAAAAACTTTCTGATTTAATGAATAAATCTCTGGTACCAAACACAATACCATATTAATGTCAATATGTATTATTAAGTATAATTATTAGTTTAAATATCATGCAATAAATTACCATTTTGGAAATCCCCGTCAAGGAATGACCTGATGGATCATCCATCTTCTATACAAGATACTCCAACTTTTATTCATATATTTTGTTAAAATTTGCTTTACTTTCAAGGATGCTTGTAGGATGTATGTAGATAAAGGATTGATAAAATTGCAGTAAATGCTTTTGAATCCATGCATATTCCTACTGGTCTATTTCAGATTTTAAGTTTTGAATAGAATAACTCTTCAGCACTAAATTGAGCATACGCTTCTATTGCAGTGAAAAATAAAGGCTTTTTTCATTGTGTTTCTGTTAAATTCACACTGACCAATTGCCATAATAACAGAATATCTTTTAGGCACTAAATTGAGCATAAGCTGCTATTGCGTTCCAAAATTCAGGCGTTTTCATCGCGTTTCTGTTTGCACTGACCAAATGTTTCTTGAGGATTTATGAATAAGCGTAATCCTTCTCGACAGAGAATAGGAGTCGAAGAGCTCCTCTGAGCGCGCTCAGTGAACCGAAAAATTGCACATCGGCCGTAGTGAAGGTATTTCCCCAAACCAGCCAATATTGGGCAAGCCGAGAGCGGACGAACAGACAGACATAATTAGCTTCCTAGCCTCAATTAAGTGTCCTTTGTTTTACGTTTTAACCATTCGTTGCCCATTTCCGCCCGTTTCGCCAGACAGCTACTATGGTTTTGACGAAGAATCCTCTCATTTTGTTTAGACATCTATAGAAATGCGCATCTCATTTTGTTTTTTAAAGAAAGCTGCACATGTGTGTTGGCCCACTATATGAACGCGTTATCAACACTTTTTTAACACCATACCAACACAATATCAACAGATATGCTAACACTTGGCATTATATCTAGATATCTGAAAACTCTAAGAAACTTCCAAATAAAAGACATTTTTGAGAGTTTTAGATAGTGATCATTTCTCAAAATAATCAACAATGCTTTGATTTATTTTACTATTTCATTTTTCCCATCAAAGGAAACATCCATGAAAAATTATTTTCAAATATGTATCAATTGAGTTTGATATTCTTCATCTAAAGAATTTTAAATTTCTTCAAATAAGTTTTTCCTATCAAGGGAAGTATCTATGAACGATGATTTTCAAATGCAAATCCTTGGAGTTTGATATTCTTCACCTAAAGAACAATGTTTCCTTAAATATTTCCCCAAATTTTCCCCATCATGGGAAATATCCAAGGGTAGATGATTTTCAAGTACAAATCCTTTGAGTTTGAAATTGTTCATCTAAAGAACTAGGTTTTTCAAATGTTTCCCAAATTTTTCCTATTGAGGGAAGTATCCAAGGGTAGATGATTTTCAAACACAAATCCATTGAGTTTGATATTCTTCATCCAAAGAACAAAGTTTTCTCAAATATTTCACCATATTTTCGCTATCGAAGGGAAATATCCATGAAAGTGTCGCAAGACCCCAAGGTCAAGGCCATTTGGGAGTATGTACGGCATCATGAAGTACTCTTGACGGGATACGTCTTATCCTCCCTAGGAGGTAAGCGATAAGTGACAGATTGAAACCGAAGTTTACGATCACTTCCCAACCTATGATTGGTCACCTGGCTCACTAGAGCTATTTGTTGGCCCGGGGTCGTTCCAAAACTCTGTAACATTTTCCGATCGCATCGCTTAACGTCACTGGTTATTTGTCTCGCCGCACCTTCGGGTGACGAGATGTCACAAACCTGACGATCTCGTGTTCCATCAATGTCGATTCGAAAACAACCCCTTGGTCGAAAACACGGAAGGTGAGTGAATATGTTGTACACAAATAAAATTATATCGCAGGCTAGAGTATCGGAATTGAATTTTAGGTGGAAGCCGACATGGTAACGATAGAGGAAGAAGGTGTTAGAAGGTTTTAGAGAAATTGGTAGCAGCAAAAAAGATTTCTTTTTTTCGCTTCAGTATACATAAACATTGTCACCACTCCAAACCTGAAGGCATTCATATACTTTTGAGTTCCCTTAGGAAATTTATCAATTGGATCGAAAAAAAAATTTGAAATATAAACTTGGAAAAAATAAAAATTTCCGAGGTTTTAGAGAAAATCGTAGCAGTAAGTATATTTCTTTTTTTCACTTCAGTATACATAAACATTGTCACCACTCCCAACCTGAAGCCATGCATTTATATACTTGAGTTCAGATTGAAAATACTTTTTGAAATATAACTTGGAAAAAATAAAAATTTCCATAAAGATATTTAAGGATAGGATGTAAGTAGGTTGTTGATTAACATATTTCATATTGTTTCATATTGTTTCAAATTGTTCTGGGATTAATTTTTGCCATGAATTTTTTCAATTAATTTCAAAAATGTTATAGCAGATAGCAATATTCAGCAGCCTTCCTCTATTTAAATCTCGCTTTTAATTCTTAATATTCTTCTTATTTATTGGCATGTTAATCTTCTTTTTCCAAAAATCATCACACACAGGTTTTATTAAAGAGATAGAAAGGTGTATCAAATTGTATTCTAGATCAAAACATTTCCAGGATCGACTTTTCACAAAAAAAGAAAAAGAAAAAGCGTTCGAAGATTGCTGAGAAATCACAATCCGTTTGTCCGATTTTTTTCGCCTTCGATATCCCATAATAGTTTGATCGCGCAAGCAGCTGCAGCCATCAGGCGTCGGAAACTTTGACGAGCACCCGCTTCCTACAGGGGCTTCCCAGCATGCATTGCTTTTGTCAAGGCAGGATGCAGTTGCGTCTTTTAGCCATAAAATGCTGGATTTTAACGAATTACTAAAATACACCCATGAGTATCAAGTCAAGACAAACTTGTAATATGAGACCGTTTTATATAGAAAATTGAAAAGAATTGAAAGGAAAGTTCTTGAATGATTTCTAATTCATATTTCTCTTTTAATACTCTTTCTGTTGTCTTTCAGAATATATGAATGGTTTCTAATTGATATTTCTCTTTTAATACCATTTCTGATTTCATCAAGAAAATATGAATGGTATCTAACTGATATTCCTCTTTTACTCTTTCAATACTTTTTCTGTTTTCTTACAGAAAATATGAATGGTATCTACATGTAATTGATATTTCTCTTTTAATACTCTTTCCCTTGTCTTCCATAAAAATATCGTCAAAATACTCGGGCCATTTTTGGGCGTAATTGGACAGAATGAGTTCATAGACATGTCAGCCATTTTCTTGCGACCAATTCATCACAGAAGTCGCAAGAGTGACATCCAAGTGCGTCGTCTTTCCGCCGCGATTTCTCTCGATAACGCGCTCGCTTTTCTTCGTTACCGTGTCGTGTGGACGCACAGACAGACCCTGTTACTGCCTCGCTCGCGAGCCAACGCACGAACATGTCAAGTGTAAAATATAATTTGTTAAATTGTGGCAAGAGGAGAGCCCGAATCAAGAGGACCAATTAGGGCCAATCACGACACTTAGCGACAGATTCTGCCCCAATGATATCGCCTCTTAGCGCGTATTTGTCTGTTTCGTTCAGGGGAAATGGCCGTGCTCTCAAGCTGCTGAGACACGAACACGTCAAATTATTCCTCATCATTTAAGAGTTCTTTAATCCCCTGCAAGAGAGGATCCTTCTCTGTTCATGTAATATATGTATGCATGTGTATATTTATATATATATATATATATATATATATATATATATATATATATATATATATATATATATATATATATATATATATATATATATATATATATATATATAATTTATATATATATATATAATTTATATATATGGTCTGATACAATGCTAGATTTTGATAGATCCCACATGATAATCTTTCCTATAGTATGTGCATAATGTACCTCACCAACCCTTGACCAGTGAACTTACAACTTAATTGTTTGCTATGTCTTGGCTGACCACACTGGAGGTACCCAATAAAAGCAATCAGTGGGGGATTATCCATGATCAGGGGCCACAGCTCTTTGACCATGTACCAGTGAACATGTATACTATAACCCTACCAAGAGGAGAGCTACACCAACACACTTCATATTAAAGACCTCTAAATTGCATGGTGGAAAAAATCCATGTTATCAGCTCCACAGGTTTTGCATTGGCCAGGAAACATGTATATGAGCCCAGAGTGGTCAATATTTGAGGTAATAACATCAACAAGCATGGAGGATTTGACCATGTATGTTAAGGTCTCAGACAATCTGCTCTGACGGGCAGCTTTCACAGATTCTAACATCGGGGCTGGACCCTCGAAAAATGTGGAAGGAAAATGTGGAAGGAAAATGTGGAAGGAAAATATGGAAGGAAAATATGGAAGGGATCTGTGGAAGGAAAATGTGGAAGGAAAATGTGGCAGGGGGAAATATAGATTTGTAATTAGTGGTGCATTCATTTTCCATGTGGAAGGGCTTATTTCCAGGAAAAAAATGAGGAACTGCAATCATACTATATAGCAATACAACCATATTTGATGTATTTTTTTCTTACATGCTTTTAGTCACTTAGGGATGAAAAGGGTTAAGAATAATTCAAACCAAAGAAAAATGGGTGTACTTCACACCAAATTTCAAGCCCTGTGCTAAGAAACTGATATTCAACCTTAATTATTGTATCATAAAAGCTATGAAGGTTTAACCTGAGAATCTTGAAAATCATAGCAAAAGAAAATGTGTTCTTCTTCAAGACCACATTTTGACCTGTATGCTAAGAAACTGATATTCAACCTATTATTGTATCGTAAAAGATATGAAGATTTAACCTGAGATTAATGAAAATCTCAACAAGAAAAAAATCATAGCAAAAGAAAATGTGTGTTCTTCAAGACCACATTTTGACCCCTACCCTAAGAAATTTGATATTCACCCTATTATTGTATCGTAAACTCTGTCAGGTGGTAACCTGAGATTTCATATACTTGGTATGAGTCACAGACGTGATATGGTCAGTATCGTGATACGGTCAGCGTGACGTGACTCGGTCACCGTGATGGTCAGCAGGCCAAAACAGGTAGGGGAGTAATGCTGTATTGAAGTTAACCCTTTCTTGGCAGGAGTTCCCTAGGAAAAATGTCATCTGCATTTTTGATACATTTGAAAAAAAGACTACCAACTGTAGATGATAAGATCAAAGATGAAAAATAATTAAAATTATTCTAAATTCTTTCTAGAAGAACTGTTAAAACTGTGTCCTAAAACAAGCAAATATTCCCCCCCCCCTTAAATATCCCACTCTCTGTGAGACTGAATTGCTGACCAACCCTTCTGTATGTTTCCTAGATCATACCAATATCCCCCCCCCCCCCCCTCTGTCTATCTCCCTCAATGTGAGACTGAATCACTCGCAAACCCTTCCAACCTCTCCCAGACCATAACAATATCCCCCCTCCCCCTCTCACTATATCCCACTCACCCCGTGAGACTGAGTAGTTGACCAACCCCTCTTATGCAATATGTAACTTGAGAGGTTTAGGTAAGATTTGGCCTGTCACGAGATCAAGGGATTTCGCTAACTTTGCATAATCCTGCGGTGCAATGCATGCTGGGTAATTGAATGAACCGCATGCTTTCTGTTGCATGACTTCGGGGTTTTGGCAGCACCGAATGTGCCCTGGAATTTCTCTGTCACATGTTTGGAAATTAAACCACAGGTAACCAACGGCGACGCAATTAGATATATACGATTTCTACTATTCTAATTTATTATGATCATGATTGGGGCAGGGGGCAAATAGGAAAATCACAAATTGTTTCAATTAATATTTTCATAAAGAAACATATGATTATGAAAATCCAACATAATTGAAGAAAACAACAAACATTTCTGATCAATTGTTTGGGTAATTGGCTCAGCAGTTTTGATAACCCCCTCATATTGTAAATCCATGTTGCAGCAAGAGTTTCTAGGCCCCCATTAAATAGTACAATAAAACCAATAAGACTTTCCATTCATGTTGCTGCAAGAGTTTCTAGATCCCCTTTAAAATAGTACATGAACCCCTTTAGACTTTCCATCCATTTTGCTGCAAGAGTTTCTAGATCCCCTTTACAATAGTACCCCTTCCGACTTCATGTAGCAGTAAGTTTCGAGCACCCCATCAAGAATGACTGACAGTGCCGATGTTTTCCTGAAAAATGCCCTTCATCCGTCAGAGACCTGACAGTTGATTAAAATCACAATCAGCGGTAAAGTCAGACGGACAGGAGAACAGACATAAGAAATTGACACTATATCAACCAATCAAATTCATTACGATAAATGTTTCATTTACGAGCGAAAAGGGGATCTCGCCAAACTGAAATAATATACAACTAAATCATTCTCAAGAGAGCACTTAGAATTAGAGACTGCATGAAAGATGTTCACATCTCAAAGGTTAAATTCTCAAGACATCAGAAAATTAGACTATATATATATATATATATATATATATATATATATATATATATATATATATATATATATATATATATATATATATATTTATATATATATATATATATATATATATATATATATATATATATATTTATATATATATATATATATATATATATATATATATATATATATATACATACATATATATATATATATATATATATATATATATATATATATATATGTATATATATATATATATAGAGAGAGAGAGAGAGAGGGGTGAGAGAGAGAGAGAGAGTCAGTATGTATATATATATATGTGTGTATATATGCATGTGATGTGCACCCTTCAGAAATAAATGGGTTAAAATTTCTGGCTTTTTCTCTTCTCAGCTATCTGTGCACTGATTTGAAACTGAACTGAATCACCACAAATAACCCTGTTCCCTGAAATCCTGTAGTCGCATCTTTAAATTACCCCTCCTCAAGGTTGATTTTGTCCGTAGAATGAACCAATCAGAATGCGGACGCATTCTGCTTTGCAAACGGGAGGCGATTTTGGTGAAAGTACGACGGTCATCACCACTGCGTTTAATGGCCGCCTTGATTTGTCGAGGGAGCCGGCCGGATAATCCAATAGTCCGAGACAACATTTGCGAAGTGAGTAATCAGGACGACAGAGGGGGGCTGCGTGATTGATTCAACAGCAACAGCATCATTAAAGTAATCAAAGCTACTGGGGAGAAGAAAGAGGGGGGTTGTGCACGGTTGATTCAATAGCGCATTGTCTTTTTGTATGGTTCAACAGCTGAAGTAATCAATGTTTTTCTTTTTTTTTAGGGGGGGGGATGTACGGTTGATTCAATAGCACATTACCTTTTTATATGTTGTGGCAACACTTGGGCAGCTATTGAAATCATTGCTTTTTTTTGGGGGGGGGGGGTATAGGATTGATTCAACAGCACATTACCTTTTTATATGTTGTGGTAACACTTGGACAGCTAGAGTAATCATTGGTTTTTCAGGGGGGGATACGATTGATTCAAGAGCGCATTGTGTTTTTATAAGGTTCGGCAACATTTTGGGCAGCTACAGGAATCAATGTTTTTTTTGTTTTTTTGGGGGGGGGGTTACATTTGATTCAACAGCACATTGTCTTTTGATATGTTCTGGCAACATTTGGGCAGCTACACTAATCATTGCTTTTTTTTGGCGGGGGGGGGGTACGCTTGATTCAACAGCACATTGTTTTTTAATATGGTGTGGCAACATTTGGGCAGTTACTGTAGACAATGCTTTTTGGGGGGGGATGTACGATTGATTCAACAGCAAACCCATTGACCAATATTGCGAGGCAACGTTTCAGAAGTGAGTAATCAAAGCCGAGCAGAAGGGGGGGGGGGGGACACACACAATTGACTCAACGGCACAACATCAGCGTAATCGCGGAATTGTTGCCGCTCTCCACAATTGGAGGGAGAATTGTACAAGAACTCCTTCCCACTACGTCCGCTAACTCTACTAAACACACCCTCGTAATCAAACTACTCTGGAGATCAAGGCCCCCGTTTCGCCCGTTACTCCTGTTTGCCCATTTTAGTTCCCCGTTAAAGCGTCGACAACGACTCTAACACTCGCGTTGGTGAAATCTTAAATCTTTATTCAACACCTAGCGGAGAGGTTTTCGGAGCGACAAGGTTATAGGATGACCTTGAACTTTTGATTGTCTTAGGACTGATATGAAGGAAGACGATTGTCCATTTTTGGCAAAAAAGAAGGATATTCGGAGTTTTCTTTAGAATTTAAGTTTTGAGGGAAAATACTATGCCGCAAGTTTTGGATAACTTTTTAAACAAGACCAAATATTCATAAACTTTTTGCTTTCTCATATTTAAAGAAGAAATGTTAGTAAGAACCCTACTGACAACTGTCAATCAAGTATGTATTGTAATTCAGGATTGCTTAGTTTTGACAAAGTTTCATACATCCAAATAGTTGTATTGATAGTAACTCTAGACTTGAAATGGTTAAGAAATTAGATTTTCAGCTTTTGCGTCCAAACAATTTGACTAGAAATTAATTGTGTTAATCAATTGTGTGAAAAAAATCTGACTCATTTTCTCATTTTGAAATATTCTAAGAATCTTTAGAAAATCTTGAAAATAGTTGAAGGAGACAGGTATAGGAGAACCCAACCGACAGCTCTCACCGAAATATTTCTTAATTGCACGCTTCACATCAAAGCTATCCTCAAAAGTATCAAAGATCCAGAAGAAAATAGTCAAAGAAAACTCTATTTGAAATAAACCTGCAAGAATTGGTTAACAAAAACAAAGCACAATGGTAGATTACTCAACATATAATTATGGCGATAACTGACAATTCTACTTGAAATGTTTCTAGGAAATAAAATGCCTCCAATCAGAATGGTCCTCAAAAGTATCAAAGATAAAGACGAAAATAGTCAAAGAAAACTCTATTTGAACTAAACCTGCAAGAATTGATTTATATGAAGAAAGTAAAAAGGTAAATTCCTCGACATATGATTATGGCGATAAATAACTGACAATTCTCCTTGAAATTTTCCACTAAATGCCTCTGTTCAAAGTTGTCCTCAAAAGTATCAAAGATCCAGACGACACTTAATTGTCAGGGAGAACTCAACATACAAATCCACATGAAAGGGTTACAAACAAAAGTAAAAGAGTTGATAACTGGACATATAATCACGCCGATAAATAACTACCAACCGCCCGCCAACCAGTCGTCAATTATACTACCCACTAATTAGCTGCATCGCTACATCGCTGCTGCTTCCTGCGCTTTGACGGTACGCATCTGGGGAGCGGTCATTGTAGCGGTCAGCGGCGCTGGTCTTCGCTGTCTCTCCATCATGATTGTCATGTGACAGGGATTATATGCTTAATGCTCGTAAGGAGATTAACCGACTGGACGTCCATCCGTCAGTCTCCGGATTAACCAATCAGTGCTTAACCCATTCCTCCTGACAGATTTCCTTGCTGACCATGGTCGTCTGGAACTGCGATACTTTTGTAAATAACTTTGAAATTAAGCATATATTGGAAAAATATTTGAAGGGGAGTTGTTCATTAGTTTCTGATTTATATTTCTCCTTCAAATAATTTCTGAAAACAACTTCTGTTTGAGAGATATCACCGAAGTAATCAGGTGGTTTTGGGCGCTACAGGCATGAATGGATTAAGAGTCATGCCTGGAGATTTTCTTGGCAAGTTTCCTTTGGACCTGAAGTGTTTTTGAAAATAACTTTGAAAATAAGCATCAATTCTGGAAATATTTGAATAGCAGTAGTGTGTTGGGTTCTGGTCAAGATTTCTTCTTCAAATATTTTCAGAATGTTGCTTTTGTTAGAGAGATATCACCAAAATGGTCAGGCGGTTTTGGGTGCAAGAAGAATGACTGAGTTCAAACCATCATGCTGCTTGTTGCTAATTCTGGTAATACAAATTAATGCAAAATATCTGAAAAAATGACAGAAACCCTGGCACATGGGTAATCATTTGAGAACTATCAAATGAATACCAACATGACAGGGTTTAGATGGTTTTCAAAAACCTTTACATCCTTGTGCTTTGTACTAAAGCAGCCTCAGCATTGGAAGGGTTAAGAATGCATAATCTATCAATAAAACTCTATAAACAAATGTAAAATGGCTGCTTGATTAACAGGCCATTGGGGAAGTCTACGATTAACAGAGAATGTGCGATAAAGAGAGGACTATTAGTCAATGAGTTTTGCGATCATGTGTAAAATGGTTCACATTCTTTCCCTCTATAAGGAGATTGGGCGTAATCTGATTACGAGCCGTTTTCATTATCACAGAGACTGCCCGAGACTGCCCGGCTGTTAACGAGTTGCCACGGCGATCATACTCCGCATGCCTACGGTCCATGTAGATTACAGATTCAGGGTTTGACAATTAACACATAGTTCTACTTGCCTTTAGGGCTAGTGGGGCCAGTAGTTCCAGAAATCCACAAGCCCTTGTCAATTCCCTGCCTACGATCTTTATCTTCAAAGATTCAGGGTTTGGCAATTAAGAAACAGTTCTACTTGCCTTAATGGCTAGTAGGGCAAGTAATTCCAGAAATCCACTAGCCCTTGCCTATAAATGGTCTACGACCATCATCATCACAGAGCGCGAGTTATCAAACAGTTCTACTTGCCTTAATGGCTAGTAGGGCAAGTAATTCCAGAAATCCACTAGCCCTCAATTGCCTATAAACTGCCTACGATCTTCATCATTACAGAGCTTGGGTCTGATATTTATCAAATAGTTCTACTTGCCTTAATGGCTAGTAGGGCAAGTAATTCCAGAAATCTACTAACCTTCAATTGCCTATAAACTGCCTACGATCTTCATCATTACAGAGCTTGGGTCTGCTAATTATCAAATAGTTCTACTTGCCTTTAGGTCAAGTAGGGCCAGTAATTCCAAAAATCCACTAGCCACAGAGTGGATGTCTGAAGATTATCAAATAGTCTTACTAGACACAGGCAG
>OZ012701.1:23725504-23776033 GCA_963942565.1 Maea johnstoni | reverse complement strand
TAAAATGTTGGTTACTGTATAAATAGGAGATTAATCCGAGGTGCAAATTAACCGAAATTGTGATTATGGATTTTTCCGAGATTTTTTTCCCCGAAAAGCCAACATTGAAGGTTGATATTCTAATGGCAGGAATAATACATCCAATTTCCATTTAGCGAACTGACCCCACTCGGAAAAGTTCGGCAGAATAAACCACTCAAATTAATTTCCTATTCTACAGTAGATTCAGATTGACCTGTCTGCGTTAAACATTTTTCGGAAAATCATTTTTGTGAGATGGGTATAATTAAAATACTCTGTTGGTTCCGGGCACTACAGAAACTGTTTGAAGGAGTTGTTGTTTAGTTTCTGATTGATATATCTCCTTCAAACATTATATTTTCTAAACTACACTATTGTCTGAAAGATTTCATCAAAATTGTAAGACCGCTAAAGTCATCGATGGGTTAACCCTGATGCTGCTGGTGGCTATTTGACCCATACAAAATGATGTGAAAAACCTGAAAAAAAACTGAAACCCTGGCATATGGGTGCTTATCTGAGAGTACTCAGCAAGAGCTATCCAATGAATACCAACATGACAGGGTTAGGATGGTTTTCAAAAATCTTTGCGTCCTTGTGCTTTGGACGAAAGTAGCCTCAGCATTGGAAGGGTTAAAATGAACCCCCCCCCCCCCCCCTCATAATGAACAGGGTCTGAGACTTAGAGTTCAGGCTAGGGGCCCGAAAAGCTATTTTAATAAATTTAGTGGTCAAAAACAGTATTTCTGTATTATCATACATACTATTTCGGGCCCCTAGTCTAAAAAAATCTAGGGGCCCACAGCAAAATCTAGGGGCACATGCCCCTGGGCACCTGGGAAAGTTGAACCCTGAATGAATGTAATCACAGCAGCTTCACATCCCTGTACTGTCCACTACCTCATAATGCACTTAATGACCTTTCCAGCAAGGGTACTTTATCGGAAAGTCTTACCTGCGTAAATACACCAGTAATCCACCACTAACTAAGCAGATGAATTGTTTTGTTTCTCTCCACTAATCTTACTATTTAAGACACATAATAGGATTATCCTGAATGGGATTAGGGTAGGGGATTTGTTTTGGCAGATTATGTATGTAAGACCTATAAGCACCTAAGAGTATTCATTAACCCATAGATATGGAGTTCGCCCTGTTAAGTATTGGATGTGGTCAGTTTGGAGATAACTTAATCAATAAATTATCAATGAATTGATAAAAACAGTTGAAGATATATATATATATATATATATATATATATATATATATATATATATATATATATATATATATATATATATATATATATATACATATCTATATCTATAGACATAGACATAGACATAGACCTAGACAGATAGACAGATAGACAGATAGACAGATAGACAGATAGACAGACAGATAGATAGATAGATAGATAGATAGATAGATAGATAGATAGATATAGATATATATAGATATATATATAGATAGATAGATATATATACATACATACATGTTTATACACACACTTATATATAGCCACACACACTACATATATATATATATATATATATATATATATATATATATATATATATATATATATATATATATATATATATATATATATATATATATATATATATATATATATATGGGTGCCAGACCTTTTACGTAATATACACTTCAAAAGACCCAGTGTATAATGAGGTCTACAGGATATCATTAACTGTAAATACCACATGTGCGGGTGAATGCTCTTCTATAATAACCCGTAATTGGATAACAATAGGATTAAGAAACTAAAGAAACCCAGGAAATAACTAAAGCAAACCCTTGAACCCTTGAGTTTATGCTGGAAATGGGGAAAGAAATGCTCATATTTCAGATAGACGATAAATTCATTCTCATTTTCCTGAGCAGTGGAAAAGTCAAACACAACCCTCTCCTTCTCTCTCTCGCCCTGTGTACAATACCTAGATGAACCACAACACGTAAAGTACAACCTTAGAACTTAACTTGAACTTAACTTAACCCTTATGCTGCTAATTTGGCCTTTTCAAAATGAAACAAAAAACCTGAAAAATGGCTTAAACCCTGGCACATGGGTACATATCTGAAATTACTCAGTGAGAGTTATCCAATGAATACCAACATGACACATACCTGTCAACCCCAGACAAAAAAAAACAGGAGATTTTCTCACGCGGCAGTGCCGCTACCATATACGTTAGTTTACCAACTTCCCACCAGGTGCCACACCTATATATATAATTTACCAACGTCCCACCAGGTGGCTCCTACCTAATGTAGTGCCAATACTCTCAACTCTCTGCAGTAAACAGATGGACATAATAACAACAAATCCATTTTAACATGACCATATTTATTATTCCTGTCAGTCCATGAATTTCATGAAACCTATTCCTTTTTTCACTTTAAACAGGTTACATTACCTGGACAGGTAAATGTTATCATAATAATTAATGTATTAAACTACAAGTAGATCTGGGCTAAACTTGAGGAAAAACAGGAGATTATAGTCGCTTTAGACTGGTTTTCTAGAAAAACAGGAGAAAAACAGGAGACAAGAAAAAAATAGGAGAAAAACAGGAGACAGCTAAAATGAAGTCCTTAAAACAGGAGACTCCTGTTAAAAACAGGAGACTTGACGGGTATGATGACAGGGTTATGATGGTTTCAAAAATCTGTGTCCTTGTGCTTTGGAGGAAAGTAGCCTCAGCATTGGATGTTTTAAAAATAATTATGGCACTAAAGCATTAGAGCTTTGATATTACAGAAAAGCACAATGGCTTTTGACCTTCATTTCTCAACCAAATTCTTCCTAAAAAAACAATTTCATGTGACAATTATCTCAGTTCGTGGACGCTATAGAAAAAAAATGGTATAAAAATCCCTACTCCGTAGTATTCATTCCTGCCCCAGGCTTGATAAGGAGGCTCAACCCGTGTCACATTTACTGTTTACCATTAATTCTATCGCCGCCTATTAAATAACCAATCATTTCCTGCCGATTTCCAAGACGTAGTTTACCTAATGCTGCTGCCCTATTGTCATCACAGTCTCTCACAGGTGAGTGTTGAGTCTATTTGAACAGAAACCGCGACCACTCAATGAAACGCTAGCCCTATTGACTCCTCACTAAATCATGTGTAATTAATCGCGTTAAACAAACAATCCAACAAGATTTTTGCTACTAGGCATTTCCTGGCTGTCTATCGAGGCACAAGGCATCGCTCTGGCACTTGAATAGCGATTGGAGGTAAAGTAATGGTCCGTCATTAGCTATAGCTATGCAAATAACGTCCTATGAAGGCCTGTGATGTCACGTCTCATAATATAAGTGAAAATTGAAAATTATTCAATTATCGGGGGATTCAGGACCACTAAAATGATTAAATGTTCAAATCTATAACGAAAAAAAACCAAGGGGGCAACTATTTGGGAAAATCATAAAAATAGTTATCCAGCTCATGATGATGATGATGATGATGATGATGATGATGATGATAACAGCCTGTCATTAAAGGTACCTATGCAATGGTGTCATATGAAACCCATTGATGTCATGTCTCATATTTATCAACAAAAATTGAAAATTACTCAATTATCAGGAGACTAAAGGACCACGAAAATTGTTAAAATGGTTCAAATGGTCAAATCTATAACGAAAGAAAATCAAGATGATGACTATCTGAAAAATCATGAAAATAATGATCTTGTTCATGATGATGATGATGACGACAACAAAGACGACGGAGGTGGTGGTGGTGATGATGCTTTTGATGATGATAATGGTGATGATGATGGTGATGATGATGATGATGATGATGGTGATGACGATTTTGATGATGATAATGGTGATGATGATGATGATGAGGTGGAGGAGGAGGATGATAATGATGGTGATGTTGGTGATAATGATACTCCAGTAGGGTAGGATCTGATCACAGCCCAAGCAATTTGGATGGGTTCTGAAGAGCTCAATCCACCTGGTGGATGATTCTGTTACTATTCTGTTAAAGGTAAATTTGAGAATGATCATTGTTGCTGTTGTTGTCTTATGTAGACTTACAGACCACCTACATGTATATTACAAACCCTATGACCCTATTTAGCAGGGTAATTGATATGCGAGTAATCACCCAACTAAGCCAACAACAAATACGGCCATAGGAGGAGTACCATAAGCAGCACTTACCCTCAAGTATAGGCAAATATTGGGCTGGGTCCTGACATCCATTGTACCAGGTTTTCATTAAAAACAGGGGGAGGTACAGAGTTTCTTAACCCAGATGTTTATATGTATATATATATATATATATATATATATATATACATATATATATATATATATATATATATATATATATATATATATATATACACATATATGTACATATATATACATATACATATATACATATATATATATATATATATATATATATATATATATATATATACACATATATGTACATATATATACATATACATATATATATATATATATATATATATATACAGTCATATATATATATATATATATACTGTAGAACACAAAAATTCCGCGTGTGTTTATATATAGCGTACTTAGCGTGTGGTTCCGCTTCGCTATATATAAAAACGCTGTACTTTTTTATTACTGTACTGGCGCTGTCAGCGGCAGCTATCGTCGCTAACATAAAGATACGTTATGATGCAAAACTCCCCAATTCGCTATACTTGGGACACGCGTGAATTTCGTGTTCTACAGTATATATATATATATATATATATATATATATATATATATATATATATATATATATATATATATATATATATATATATATATATATATATATATACTAGTATATATATATATATTTATATATATATATATATTTATATATATATATATATATATATTACACACATATACACACTTTAATGTGTTTTTACAGCAATTTACTTGAAAAATGACTACCTAGAATGAAAAAGTGTTTCCTCCCTGTTGTCAGCCACTTAAAGCCAATTATTGCCAACTTGAATGTTTCAATTTTATTGCCTTAATGGGTATTATGCAATGATGGACTGCGAGACGGCGAGGTGTCTATTAAAGCCAGGAAGCAGTGGGAGGATTAAGATAAAGTACACCTTTAATTAGAAAATTACCTTAACTGCTCTTTAAAAAAGATTTTTACCCTTTCATACCGAAAAAATCCCTATGCTTTTGATTAAATTTGATTTGATTTGATTTTATTCAGTCTAGTAGGATGTATATTACATAGCATTTGGCACATAAAAAATCATATATAAAGGTGACTAAATTTTCCACAAAATAATACTCCTTTTGAAAATTATAAGAAATATTAGTTTTTTTTCTACCATGTTAGAGAATAGCCATTCCCTTCAAATATTTCCCCATGTTAGGGTTGTCTGAAAGATACATCTAAAGTAACCGAACCTGCGAGCAGGACTGATGTCATGTTGAACTAATGCTGATTGCTGCCTATTCCATTTTTTAAAAGATTCTTACTCCTAGCATTATACGGTAGACCATTATATTTTGCTAAATTTAAAGCTTTTACACACATCATCCATGTTGTTAAAGACTTAACACACTTTCCATGTTATTTACTAGATTTCGAAACATTTAAAGGTTTTACAAACATTTTCCAGGTTATTCACTAGACTTGGCCAGATTTAAAGGTTTTACACACATTTTCCACAAATTCAAGCACTTAGAATGAATAAATAAAGAATTTGAAAAGCGTAGGTCATACTGATGATAAAACTACTAACAGCAGGGATGGGGATCAACGCCTTTTTCCGATTCCACCACGACCTGCATGGGGGCGCTATAGGCAAGAAAGGGTTAACCCTTCTAATGCGGAGCTACTCTCTTCCAAAGCACAAGGACGCAAAGACCTCTTGAAAAGCATCAAAACCCTGTCATGTTGGTATTCATCGGATAGCTCTCGCTGAGGACTCTCACGTGAGTACTCATGTGCCGTGGGTTTCAGTCATTTTTAGGTGTTTTGCAAAACACCTAAAAAATACATCATTTTGAATTGGCAAAATTAGCCACCAGCGGGGATGGAGATCGACTATGTTTTCCGATTCCACCACGACCTGCGTGGGGGGCGCTGCAGGCAAGAAAGGGTTAAGACTGAAGCGGTGGGAGGAAACGCAATAAAGTATCTCCTTTAATTACCTAATTACGCTGATAGCCCAAAAAGGGGTACTTAAAATCCGGCAATTTGTTTATCCATTAAGGGGAAAGTAATGAGGTGAGATATAACAGAAAGGGGGGGCACCAATCTGGATAGGACAGCACAGCAAATTAGGGGTAAAAATAGAAGGGGTTGCGTTCGTTTCTTGATAAGACGGGTAAAGGGCGAGATGATACATCTTTATATAATGAGATTTTATGCGATAATTAAGTTATCATAATAGGGGGGTTTTAACCTGTTTATGCCCGAAGTGCATGGAAATGGTCAGACTATTTTGAGAATATCTTGATCATGAGCAAAATAATATTCAGAATATGTCATAAAATTTTATAACATAATTAAGTTATCATAATAGGGGGTTTTAACCTGTTTATGCCTGATATGCATAAAAATGTTGAATCTTCATGAGCTACATGATATTTAGAATGTATTTGAAGGAAAGGTGTAATAACTTAACTTACAATTCACCTTCAAATATATTTTGTGAAGTTGTGAATTTATAATTAATCAAAGATCGTTCTCTAAACTACATAAGTCCAGTTGATACTAACGTCCTTCCAATGCTGCGGCTACTTTCGTCCAAAGCACAAGAATACAAAGTTTTGAACCATCTTAACCCTGCCATGTTGGTATTCATTGGCTAGCCCTCTCGCCGAGTACTGTCAGATGAGTACCCATGTGCCAGGGTTTCAGCATTTGTCTCATGTTTTTTTGTATCATTTTATATTGGCCAAATAAGCCACCAGCAGCATGAGGGCTAAACAATAAAACACTCAAAGAAATGAAGATTAAAAAACATAATATCCTTTCTACACTTTATAATAAAATAATATCATTCTTATGGTGAATGGGGTTAAAAACATTAAATCAATAAACTAAAATAAACATTTTCAATATCATTCTCTCAGGTAAATGAAGTTGAAATGTACATGAAATGAAATGAACATGCGAGACTAATTTGCATACAATGATTGAACCCTACATTCCCACCAAATTAGGGTGTTTTATTTGCTAATTAAAATTTTCCACAACAATGACCAGGGCGTATGCACTCATTGTGGATAATCATTGTAATAGCATTGAATATATTCAATATTCCATGATAATGACCAATAAGAATGTGCTAATTGTTCATATTAATCATGATATTATGGCTCAAGTGCAATTTTCCATTCAATAATCTATTTGAAAAAGAGAGTATGCCTATAAGTGCATATGATATATTATGGGAATTTATATTCTGTCTGGTCACAAGAGAAACCAGATTTGTATGTGGGTGTGTGTATAAGTATAAATATATATATATATATATATATATTAATATATATATATATATATATATATATATATATATATATATATATATATATATATATATACATGTATGTATGTATGTGTGTGTGTGTATGTATGTATATATGTATGTATGTATGTATGTATGTATGTATGTATGTATGTATGTATGTATGTATATATATATATATATATATATATATATATATATATATATATATATATATTATATATATATATATATGTATATATATATATATATATATATATATATATATATATATATATATATATATATATATATATATATATATATATATATATATATATCCCTTATCCCGCTGGTCACGACTCTGAGTCGTGATGAAATGTAAGTAAACTCACCGCTGGTCACGACTCTGAGTCGTGATATTTCTTCAAATTGGCTGAAAATCGCTTGTCCCCCCAAAGGAAAAAATATACTCAACCGAATCTTATGAAAAAAAGATATTCTGATAGGCCTGATGATTCTGAACAGAAATGATATAGGTTTTATATAGGTTATCATGGCAGAAAATAAAGAAATCTGGTATGGAATATCATGGTACAGCCTAGATTTTTCGACATAAAATTATCTTTTTCAGCGGTGGCTGTATATTGGTGCTATATATATTATAGCGGGATAAGGGATATATATATATATATATATATATAGTTCTAACTTATTCCCTGGGGCTACTTGGTCCATCAGGCAAGAGGGACGTATTTATTATCAGTTAGTTATTATCAGAACCAGCCCAAAGTTTTTCAAAGGTTTCCGAAGGTATACCTGCCTCTGATGAAATATTACTTTATTCAGTGTAAGTGTGACTTTTATGGCAACTGCGAGAGCAAGTGGTTTATTTTATTAACTGTTCTGTTTACTGGTGAGTGCCTGCAATAGATCCGCGTCTTTAACTTGTCTGAAGGCAATATTACCTATGTAATAGACGCATTCTTCATCATGTCTATTTCGAGTGCCGACCCCATCCCCAGCATTCCCGCAGACCCGCTCTTTCCTACCTCAAGCAATTAACTCTCTCTGCGGGGGTCGAGGAGCTCTTCAGTCGGAGATGATCATTCTACCTTCAAAACTGAAGAGTGATTATTCGTCCTCCAGAGATGGCGAGTAATCATTTCTCCCCTCACTTGCGAAGAGTGTTTACCTGTGCTGGTTTAATTGCCGGGGGAGGGATAATCGGCCAGGTTGCACATCGCGGAGGTGAATAGCGCTATTATAGCTCTCGCACGTCGGGAGAATTGGCCGGAGAACCGTCGAGAGGTAAGAACAGCTGAGACCTCGCTTAGCGACACGATAGCAACGCATCACGCCGTCCCTTAGTGACCAGCAGGATGCTACTTAAAGCTGGAGATTTCTTGCGCAAAATCAAAGGAATGAATTATGATGGTGGTTTTTGTTAGTCATCCTTTTATTCTTTTCAAGAACTCTATCTTTCTCTCTTTCTCTCTCTCTTTCTCCCTCCCTCCCTGCCTCTCTCTCTCTCTCTCTCTCTCTCTCTCTCTCTCTCTCTCTCTCTCTCTCTCTCTCTCCTCTCTCTCTCTCTCTCTCTCTCTCTCTCTCTCTCCCCCCTTTAGCTTTAACATTTTTCACAATATGATACATTGATATCTCCCTAACGATACAATATCTTAACAAAGTTCTTAACAATACTTCCTGCCTCCCAGCAACTTAATTTTGTTAAATTTAGCATTACCAACTTAAAGAACTTTTGCTAATGAATAATGCAAAGATGTCCAGGTAGCAGTCAAATCCATTTCATATGGTTAAGCAGTATCGGTATAATAACTGAAATGATACCATACCGTCTTCTATACAATATCGGTATCTGGAATCTTATTGAGTACCGGTATACCTATCCCAATTCCTAATCCCACTTTCCCTTTCCCCTTTTCTTTTATTTGAAATATGAAGAAATGTCTATAATCCAAAATTAAAAGTTGACTGATCCTTTTTTACCAAATATGCTTTATTTTACTATATAGCATTCCATACTAGCGGTATGGTCTGCTAAACCAGACCTTAAACACAGACAAATTTCAGATAGCATCTTGAATTACACACAATATGTCTCCTGTGTTTAAATATCTATAATTTTACAAACATGGCTGAACACTAAAAATGTGACAAAAAATTATGACAAGTTGTATAGAAACATAATTCAGCTTAACCCATTGATGCTTAAGAGTTCCTCCAGAAATTGTCATCTGTAGCTATGATACTATGATAATTTATCAGAAATTAAGAATGACTTCAGAAAAGCTAAAGAGATTTGTTGGTAGTGTACTGATAATACTTTTCTGTAAATTATATTTCCCAAGTTTTCTTTTGCCTCAAATATTTCACAAAAATTGCTGGCTGCTTTTCACCGCTGCAAGCATATATGGGTTAAAAAGACTAAAACTTGTTTCATTTTGTTTATTTCTGTCCCGTAATGTTACCAAAACAGGTTTGGTTTTGTGTCAGACACAAGAAGGGACCCTTGATACTGTGGTTATTGGGTATTCAGGTGTTCACATGATAAGATATGATTTTGAGGTATGTTGGGTTGGGGTGCACAGAGTCAGACAGTACAAGGACAAGTAGTAGTAGTAGTAGTAGTAGTAGTAGTAGTAGTAGTAGTAGTAGTAGTAGTAGTAGTAGTAGTAGTAGTAGTAGAAGTAGTAGTAGTAGCAGCAGCGGCAGCAAGTAGTAGTATTATAGAAGTAGTGGTAGTAGTAGTAGTAGTAGAAGTAGTAGAAGTAGTAGTAGTAGTAGTAGTAGTAGTAATCGCGTAGTAATCGCGTAGTAGTAGTAGTAGTAGTAGTAGTAGTAGTAGTAGTAGTAGTAGTAGTAGTAGTAGTAGTAGTAGTAGTAGTGGTAGTAGTAGTAGTAGTAGCAGCAGCAGCAGCAGCAGCAGCAGCAGTAGCAGTAGTAGTAGTAGTAGTAGTAGTAGTAGTAGTAGTAGTAGTAGTAGTGGTAGTAGTAGTAGTAGTAGTAGTAGTAGTAGTAGTAGTAGTAGCATCAGCAGCAGCAGTAGTAGTAGTAGTAGTAGTAGCAGCAGCAGCAGCAGCAGAAGTAGCAGTAGCAGCAGCACTAGTAGTAGTACCTCTACTACTGCTACTACTTCTACTCATACCACAAGCTTCGCCCCAGCAGACAGTGACCAAAGAGTACAACAGCTACACGTAGTAAGTTTTGATCAATGTTGCGCCGTACCTGGTCCCCATCCAGGTAAACATGAAAGGAAACGTGGCAGTGTACCTGAGTGCATTGTTCTACATCAACCGCTAAACAAAGAAACTCTGCACACCCCCTGCACACGCCCCAATGGTATGTTGTTCATACATTTGTGATATATGTTCAATAATTAATCACCATATCGATCCTAGATATGTTTATCCTGCATATGTTTTTCTAACGATGCCTGCGAAAGAACACAAGTTCTAAGAGAGCAGTTCAGGTGAAAAAATACATATTGAATAGGTGCATGTAGCCTGTATAATTATTTCATTACAATTCCTATTGTTCTCTTAACCCTCGCATGTCTGTGGCACCAAAAAGACCCTTACTATTTTGGCGATTTATTTCACTTTTTTTTTTCACAAAATATATTTGACGGAGATATGTTGATCAGTTAGAAGTTATAAATTTGAATCATAAATTGGAAAAATATATTCCAAGGGAATTTGTTGATTAGTTTCTGATCAAACTTTCTCCTTTCTTTTTTTGAAATTGATTTTTTTGAGAGATATCAAGAAAGTGCTCTGACTGCTTCAGGTAGTAAGGCCCCTGTAGGGGCAAGTGATTTCTACTTGTCCTACAGATTTCTAAACCACCTTACTAATTGTGCTGCCTTTCAATTGCACTAGTAATAGTACTTGCCCCTAAAATTGTATCTACCCTGTAAGGCAGGAAATAAAATATTGCTTAAAATCTCTCTACTTGCCCTACTCTGACATACAGATGTTTTACCTGCCATACTCATTGTGCTTCTTTTTAATTGTAATAAAATCTGCCCCTAAATTTGTACCTGTTCTTTAGGGCATGTAATTCCTTGCTTTTAACTCCTTTTACCTGCCCTTCACTGAGTTTTACCTGGTTAGGTATAGAGACCTGGTATATATAAGTGTATCCTCAGACTGGGCAATGCCAAATGGTGTATAGCCCATTTTTGCTTGGAGATTTAATTGACGATTTTTGTATAAACCTGTCATACTTTCGAAAATAACTTCAGAACAAAGAAATAATTTGAAAACTATTTGAAGGAGAGTAGTAGACAGAGATTTAATGAACAACTTTCCTTCAGAATTTTTCAAAATATTGCTTTTTCGAAAGAGATATCGCCAAAATAGTTTGGCGGTTTTGGCTGCTACAGACATGAATGAGTTAACGATGGATTTTTTCATGGTTCAATGGGCGTAAATGGCTGCCGATTGTAGGGTCGAGTGCACAAACTCAGACGGCCATCTTGTTCGGAACAAAAAATACACTCCACGTGGGCAGCCCTCGATCGAGGGCAAGAAAAGTTTCCAGGTCAGAGCACACTATACTCCCGTACACGACAATGGGGAATTCCTTTTCGAAACAATGACCCCCTCTGGTGGGAAAATCATGAACTAATTCATACAAACAGTTGCTTTTTGGATTGAATTTATATATTATGATATTTTGGCGATATCTTTCTGATTAAAGTTATTTTTAGGAAATATTTGAAAAAGAAATGTTAATCACAACTTACCGTATAAATCTCCTGCAATTTTTTCCTCTAATTTATGCCCAACTCCCGAGTTATCTTCAAAAGTATCATAGTTCCAGAGAACCATTGTCAATTAGATTTACCGGCATGGAGAGGTTAACCCTTCTGCTGCTGGTGGATAATTTTGCCAATACAAAATGATGCAAAAACTCTAAAAACAATTACTGAAACCCTGGCACATGGGTACTCATCAGATAGGATTCAGGGAGAACTATCCAATGAATACCAAAATGACAAGGTTTAGATGGTTTTCATAAAATCTTTACGCCTTTGTTCATTGGACAAAAGTAGCCTAAGCATTGGAAGGGTTGTGGTCTGAAATCAGCTAGATGTGAAATGAAATTATATCCTCGAAATAAATTTGTTATACAGGCCTCCCATAACTAAGATCTCAGGCATATTTCCTAAAGGGATTTCCTAACCCATTTACAGACTGCTAAAAATAGAACCACCCTCTTCCATGAAAAATTCACATTCCAGAAGCCTAGTTTTACAAGCAACCACTTCTCCGTCGCATGTTGTTTCAGATACCTTGATACTCTCAGCTCCGGGTTTTACATTGACCCATAACTGGAACAGCCTCTGTATAAAAACAGAGAGCCTATCACTTTAACACTTAGACTCTAGAACTGCCATTGCAAACATTTTCGGGGGTTTGGGTTACTCTTGAAATTGTCGTCTGGATCTTTGATACTTTTGACAATAACTTTGAAATTGAGAAAGGTTTTATAGATAATTTGAAGGAAAGTTTTAGGTAAAGTTCTAATTGATATTTCTCCATCGAATATTTCACTGATTTTGCTTTTGCCTGCAACACATCATTACAACTGTGAAGCCGCTTTTGACCGCTGTGAGCATAAATGGGTTAATATGATTTTCAATGATCCTGATACCAACTTGGTGTTTTGTTTTTAGACTAAATGATCTTTAACACTAACTTTATGTCTTTAATCACGTTTTTAATGGCATTAGTTTTAATGATGTAACTCAATGCAGGCAGACCCCTACCTACCAAAAAGGGTTTCACTATCTTAGAGATATCTCCCTGACAAAAATGATTTATTGGGGTGTTTCAAGAAGTGGTTTTCATCAGAAATCAATCTACACCCCCCCCCCCCCCCCCCCCCTCCACCTTCATATTTTTTAGGAATACTATTTTTAAGGAATATTATACCTAGTTTTTTTATAATGCTTAAAGATGCTTATCACAGAAAACTCCAGGCACAAATGGGTTAAATTAAAATCAAATCTGAATTCCACATTTCAAAAGTTTTTCCGAGAATAAATCAGATTGATTTTTTCCAACGTCAAAAAAATGCATGACTTACGGAATTTCAGCCAATCAAAACAAAGATGAGATATTTACTGTTGAACACTTTGCAGTTGATTTCCTGATTTCCTGATTTCCGACCTGCAAGTACTCATATACTTCGCAATGCAAACAATCTCCGCCACCCTGAAGTAGGGTTAATCTCTCCCTCTGACACCAAACACTCGAATAGTACTACGATTTGTCAACATACCAAACCCCAACAAGAGCGAAATCCTACAGACAAGTGTTACAATGAAAATTTCATTCCGTACACATGTTCCCAGGTTTGCCTGATTATGTTGGTGCCCCGTACCATGTATATGTGACTCCTCAGTATGGTTGACAGCGGACAGGTCGTGTTACAGTAAACATTTACAGGGCGATCGGGTCAGCAACAGACAGCACATTCACTCTGAATACATATCTGCTACTGACTATTAAAGAGGAAGCTATGAGGTTAAATGGATGGAGGTCTGCTCCGATTGGTGACTTACTCCTCCCCTTTTTGTACAGTGGTTTGGTAAAATAAAAAAACTCATCAAACTAACTTCCTATTTAAGCTAAGGGAGGGAGAGAAGGGGAGAAGTGGGAGGGGGGGGGTGGCTTTTCAAGAAGATAGTATTTAGATCAGAAGGCAAGAGATCTGGAGATGCCTCAATCAGTACTTATTGATACTAATCCTAACCATAGGTAAGTTTTTAAATTCATAATTTATAATTCAAATTTATAATTCAAATCTATAATTCGAAATCATAATTCTAAAAGTCTCAAATTCTTCCCGTCATGGTAATATGACAGCTATAGATTTACTCACCAACACGCCCTATGAGTTTGTCCCCCACAGAAACAGATGTTAAAGATACATACCTGCAATAGACAGAGAGAAACATTAAGGAACTGCTAAAAACTTATTCTGCAATTAACAAAATACTTGAAATATTTGTTAAAGATACATACATGTAATAACAAAAAGAAACATTTAGTGTACTGGTAAAAACTTAATCTGCAAATTAACAGAGTATTTGAAATATTTGTTAAAGATACACACATGTAATAAGAAATGAAAACATGTAGTAACTGGACAAAACTAAATCTGCAATTAACAAAAAAATTGAAATATTTGAAAAATTAGTTAATGATACATACATGCAATAACAAATAGAAACATTTAGTAACAGGTAAAAACTTAATCTGCACATTTACAGAATATTTGAAATATTTGTTAAAGATACATACATGTAATAACAAATAAAAACATTTAGTAACTGGTAAAAACTAAATCTGCAAATTAACAAAATATTTGAAACATCTTTTCCCTTCATGATTTTACCACAAATGCATAGATGTGTGTGTAGCATTTTTTTCAAATAATTTTGTTTTGTCCAAATCAGCCAGCAGCAGCACAAGGGTAAGGAGGATGTTGTGACATTGTTGTCATGTCGCTAGGATACTGTTGTAACTAGCTTGGTGATTGGATGTTAATTGGCAACATATCAGAATAGGAGTTGTTGCCCTGGTAACCATGAATGATGAGCCTTCCTCCTTAACCTTTCCAATGCTGAGGTCACTTTTATCCAAAGCATAAGGAAGCAAAGATTTTTGATAACCATCTTAACCCTGTCATGCTGATATTCATTGGATAGCTCTCACTGAGTGCTCTCAGATGAGTACCCATGTGCGAGGCTTTCAATAATCTTTCAGCTTTTCTGTATCATTTTGCATTGGCAAAATTAGCCACCACCAGCAGAAGGGCTAAGGCTACTTTTGTCCAAAGCACAAGGACTCACAGGTTTTTGAAATCTTAACCCTGACATGGTGATATTCATTAGATAGCTCTCGCTGAGTGCTACCATGTGCCAGGGGTTCAGTCATTTTCCAGCTATTCTACCAGCAGCATGAGGGTTAAGTAACCAAACTGTTCTGAGAAATTTGGCTAAATAAAGGTGACCAGAACAAATTTCAGAAGATATTGTTGTCATGTTGCTAGGATACTGTTGTAACTAGCTTGATGATTGGATGTTAATTGGCAACATATAAGAAGAGGAGTTGTTGTCCTGGTAACCATGAATGATGCGCCTTTCTCCCTAACCTTTCCAATGCTGAGGCTACTTTCATACAAAGCACACAGATTCAAAGGTTTTTGATAACCATATAAACCTTGTCATGTTGGTATTCATCGGATAGCTCTCACCACTGAGTGCTCTCAGATGAGTACCCAAGTGCCAGGGTTTTGGTAAATTTACAGCTTTGTGCATCATCTGGTATTGGCAAAATTGACCACCAGCAGCATAAGGGTTAAGTATACAAACCGTCCTGACAATCGTGGTTACATGCTCATGACCAGAACAAATTTCAGAGAAAAATTACTTAAATATGTGGACCAGTAGCCAAGCTACAAATATCCTTCTGATATTCTGTGGATTAATAATCGATTCCTTAATCATTTTCTAAATTATCATTAGACCATATGAGGGTTATTTATAAACTATTGCTATTGCATGCTGTCAAACTATTGCTGCAACACTATCGAGTTATTTAACTCACTAAAGGCGATATCCCCAAAAAAGCCTACATAGGTAACTATTTTGGCGATATGTATTACACAAAAGCACCTCTTTTCAAAATATCTAAAGGAAAAATGATAATCAAAACCCAACCTAAAAATTTCTGAATTATGCAAATTCATCACTTTATTTTCCTTGATACTTAAAAACACACAAAAATCCAGCTACAAATTCATCGCGAGCACAAAGGAGTTAAAAGCTGCCAATCCCACAACAATACCCAAGGAATCACTACCACCAATTATCTAATTGCCATGGCGATAACTAGCACGTGTTTCCGTGGCAACAAGTATAATTGTCACCTTGGTAGTAGTATAGGTAAAGGTGTGCTAGACATTCCGTAGTGAAATTAACGAGCTGGATACCAGCGAGACCTCGTCAGATTTCAAGGCAGGGGGGAATTCCTCTCTTACCTGCGTTAATGCTTAATGGGGTAGGTTAATGAAGTATGTTAATGAAGAATGATAGGAAGAATGGTAAAGGAATAGTTACTATTGCCATAGGTGCAGGAACATACATGAAATTGTTTATTGAAGATGGGTTTGATATGGTTTCCCCGATTTCTCTAATAGGCATGACTCAAGCATAGACAATATGTATATGTGTGTATATATAAACGAATACATATATATATATATATATATATTAATATATATATATACATATATATATATATATATATATAGAGAGAGAGAGAGAGAGAGAGAGAGAGAGAGAGAGAGAGAGAGAGAGAGAGAGAGAGAGAGAGAGAGAGAGAGAGAGAGAGAGAGAGAGAGAGAGAGAGAGAGAGAGAGAGAGAGAGAGAGAGAGAGAGAGAGAGAGAGAGATGTATTTGGATATATATATATATATATATATATATATATATATATATATATATATATATATATATATATATATATATATATATATATATATATATATATATATATATATATATATATAATCATATATATATGTATATATATATATATATACATTTATATTTTTATATATATTTATATATACACACACACATATATATTTGTATGAGCTGATATAGGAGGAAGTCCAGTGCTGAGCCGACTCTCATTAAGCTTCATTATGTAATCCTACAATACAGGGAGTTAAGACTTTTCTTATCATTGATAGACACATGATTTCCCGTGCAGTTCTGAGAAGTCACATGACAGAGATGATCCCTCCTCACATTTCCACCCCGTCTCGGTCCGCGATCATAAGTGACGACTCTACAAAGCGCCCTCTGCAGATCGGAAAGGAAATCGCGTAACACGGTCCACAATCTCTAGGGACCGCATCATCTATCGGCCAATCATATCCTACCCAATGATGCATTATGGGTAATGAGATATCATCACTTCTGTTCGTTCAAGATACATAACTTCGTTTCGGATAATATACTAGCAACTAACGGTCGAATATTAGGCGGATAATCACATTTGGACAATTTCATAGTGCCTTTTCTCAAGGCGATTTCCCTCTAATCTTATTGTCCACAATAATGAGGTTCCTTGTCTCATGGTGGCCGAGATAATTGTATTACGTTTGCCTGCGGAACATCTGGTTCTCTGTCTCGCTGATCTATCCAGTCAGAGGTGGGTTACGATGTCATAATTCACGGGACCACACAGCACGAGGTGAATACTGGCAGGAGGGTATTGACCAAGGTAATCAAAACAGCCATTCTTTAGATATCAATCAAAATAATGTAACAAATAGAACTTTGAAGTTAAGTAATTTTTTCCTACTATAAAGTATGTGTATATATCAAACATGCATATTTATAGGTATAAGCACCATTAAACATGCCACCAATATACATTGCCTGGAAATTACACTCTGGAATCTATTCTTTTGAAAATAAAGCAAAGACTCCAGGGCTCCACACTGGTACTTGCCCCATTGCCCCGGGCAAGTAGAATTTGTAAATTATAGCTGTGGGGCAAGTGAAAACTGCATCTTGCTTGCCCCACTTGGAAAGTACCCTTTGTATATTTCAGGTTTACTTTTGAGAATGTGTGCAAGTTTTGTGGTTTGCCATCCAAGCTTTCACATGGCAGAACCATGTTTGAATTGGTTTTTAAACGAAATATTATAAACATACAATTTTTCAAGGTCAAGTGAAAGTTGGAGATGGGCAAGTGAAAATTGAATCTCACTTGCCCTACGGGGCAAGTTGCTGCAAAAGTTAACGTCGTGCCCTGAAATACTCTTAAAATATTCAATCCATTCATGCCTATACCCTTACAGAAAAAATTGGAACATTTTATTCTTCATATGTGTCTACAACTAGGTCGCTTTGTGGTTTAAATGACTGGTCTATAGCCTGTTCTGATCAACATTATTCCTTCAAATATTGCACTTTCCCTCCAAGATTTCATCAAAAATTGTCAGTCAGTTTTTGGCTGTTGCCAGCATCAAAGGGTTAAATAGAAATGTAATGTGCATTTGAAATATACATATTCTTTATAACAGGAAAAATGTACTTAATTTCAGAGTTCTACTTGTAACATTATTGCGATTGATATCTTAGGTTTTTCTATGGATCCTAGACAAACTGTACCATGCAGTCGAAATATACATATCTTTTAGTTCTCTCGGTTAAATGAAAACGGATATAAATAATGTATATAACAACAAAAGAAAATAGAACAATAGTTATTCAATATGATAATATGGAGAAGAGGAATGAATTGCATGGATCAGAAAGATGGATTTTTTCCATTACATAGCATCCCAGGCACAATATTAATAATTTAGTACTTTAATCGATATCTCGCTTCCTTTAATTCTGTTCCTAGCCCATTTGGAATTCCTTTAGACGCTTGCTTCTTTGTCGTCCACGAAGCGAGTATTGTTGTTTTTTCTTGTCGTCCACGGAGCGAGTTTTGTTTTTTCTCGCTTCCACGGAGCGAGTATTGTTGTTTTTCCTAGGCGAGTACTCCTTAACCTTTTCGTGCAGAGAGCGGCCCAAAAAGGTCATGTGATTTTGATATCTTTCTCACAAAAAATTTGAGTTTTTTTGGATATCCAAATTGGACGAGTTGTGTACAGATCCTACGACTAAAATGTAATGTGAAATTAAGTTGATATTTAAAAGTTATAATGATTATAAAGAGTATGATGATGATGATGATGATGATGACAGTTATGATGAGGTAGATGATGATGATGATTATCATACTAATGATAATAATAATACAGATAATAATAATAATAATAGTAATAATAATAATAATAATAATAATAATAATAATAATAATAATAATAATAATAATAATAATGATAATAATAATAACAATAATGGTAATAATAATGATAATATTCATATATCAAAAATGGCTGCTGCAAACGTTCTGCAATCTCCTTGTGCTAAGATATTTACAATATTCCTTGTCCATGCCTACAACAATAGTGCATGCATTCAAGATTATAGCCATCGTGGAAAATTAGCGGTGAATATAGAGCCAGATGATTAACTTTCGCTCAGTTGGCCGTGTTGGCTACGAGCTGCGGCATAGCTGCTAGAAAGGGAAGTCCCCGCAGACACCTCGGCGGAGTTTTGCGAAGGGCCTCTGGATCATTCCGTACTAACAAAGACTGACAGGCCCATAAATAATTAACAACCACCAGGTTCCCACCTGCCCGAGAGCGTTTAATTATTTCGCCACCAGGGGGAGATGTACAAAGAGTTTCTACTTGTCACGGGGAGTGAAAATATTTCACCACTAGAGGGAGACACCTTCCCGAGAGAGTTTATTATTTCTCCACCAGGGGGACCCTTCTGAGGGGTTTCTTCTCATCTAAGGGAGTCAATATTTCACCACTAGAGGGAGACACCTGCTCGAGAGCGTTTTATTATTTCTCCACCAGGGGGAGACATAGGAGGTGTTACTACTTGTCTATGGGAGTCAAATATTCCACCACTAGAGGGAGACACCTGCCTGATTGAGAGCGTTTGATTATTTCTCCACCAGGGGGGCACATCTGAAGGGTTCCTTCTTGTCTCGGGAGTCAAGATATTTCACCACTAGAGGGAGACACCACGGTCAATAGGGGGTTCCTCCCTTATAGGCGTGTTATCTTATAAAGGTGTTGCCACTGATTGCTAGCTGTCTCTCAACACTGTCCGGGGTTGAATTGCACCTGGTATATGTGAAAAGGTTGCACTGACTTGGAATCAGGGACTTACCCAGCCAACCACCATTGAGTTATTTCAACTCCCAAACACAAGATTTTTGGGAAAATGACATCCAGTTGTATTTTGCAAGATTTTCTGTATTTGTTTGAGTCCAAGGAAATATTTCAAAAGTTTCACTCAAAGAAGACAATAGGTACATTAAATGACATAGAGAAGCTCATTTTGTTTTGCTAAGTCAATATATAAGGTTGCAATGATCACTCTTGTAAATTGGGTAACTAAAGTTCGACCCCCTAAATTTCAAAAATCCTCAATTTTGACCCCCTGTTTCCAAATCCTGGGTAACAGCCTGCTTGGAATTAAGTGGTGGTTTATGCTAGGTACCCCAGTTTCCTCCACCAATTACAAATGGCTAGTCACAACTTGTCCGTAATATTGCAGAAAAAGACACGAAAAACGAAATTCAAAAATCCCTGACCCTTTCTCCTAGTAACCGATTATAGAGGAGAATAAGAGTTAAATGCCAACCATTTTTCTTCTCAGCAAAAAGTCGTAAATTTATTCCACCCACCAGTCGCATTTAGCCTAGTTACTCACTGAATCCTTGTCCACTCCCACAACACAGCACTTACAGTTACAGGGAGCGGCACCTTTAACCCTTCCAATGCTGCGGCTACTTTCGTCCAAAGCACAAGAACGCAAAGATTTTCGGAAACCACCTAAACCCTGTCATCTTGGTATTCATAGAAAAGCTCTCACTGAGTACTTCCAGATGAGTACCCATTTGCCAGGGGTTCAGTCACTTTTCAGGTTGTGTGCATCATTTTGTTTTGGCCAAGTTAAATAGCCAACAGCAACATAATGGTTAACATTTTCACGATACCACATCTATATTTCAAATATGTTCAAGATATTTTAATGATACTGTCTGCCTCCCAGGGAACCTAACTCTGTTAAATTTAGCACTGTCAGCATCAGAAATTTCGCTAATAAATCGTAAACAGAGATATCCCGGTAGCAGTTGAGTCAATACTGTTAAGCTATAATGTAAACTAATAAGAGAGCTCTCATCGGACTTAGTCTTCTAGTGACCTCACACTAAGACTAGATTTGGTAAGATTAGGTCAGTCTAGGGTTTTATAATGGGTCTTATTGTAATTGGTATGTGGCGACCAATCCATGCTATCAACAATGAATTTGAAAATTGCACTTGGATATTTCACGTAAACCGAGGATTTTTTTTGGCACCAGGTGGCGTTGGCCATTACCCATGTGCGCTGCCTCCACTGTGCGCGCTCGGCAGGAATGGACGACTCGGCACAACACAGACGCATCCACACCTCAGACAAACAACCGCATGTGACGCCGCCACTGCCAAATGCGGACTACTGCTGCTGTGGGGAAGAGTCTGTACGAATCCGTCCCCCCCCCCCCCCTCTGTCGCCAGCACAGTCTCTGAGGTGCCAGAAACATGGACGCACAGACGGTGAAGGCAAACGTATGGCCGGCAACACGGCTAACGCAAGTTGACAACAGACACGAAACATGCCTCCTGCTGTGATGGAGGGGGAGAGAGGAGGAGGAGGAGAGGGAGGTGATGATGGTGATGAGGATGATGACAATGACAATTTATATAATACGAAGATGATGATGATGATGATAATGATGATGACAATTTTCATTATGAAGATGACGATGATAATGGTAGTGGTTAGTGTTCGGAATCGGTCACAATTTTCAAGATCGATCATCGGTCCATCTGATCGACCGATGATCGATTAATAATCAAAGTTGTAAATGCGCAGTTTTCCTTTGGTAGTCTTGGCTTGTTCAAGGGTTCTTGGCTCCATTTTTGTAAAGGAGCTAATCTAACTCTCTTTAAATACCCCTTGAACCTCTTACTTTTACTTGTTACAATATTGCTTCATATCAATTAAGATTGTGCAGGCTTAAGTGGTGTCTCTCACTTGAACAAAAGGCAGTTTCTAGATACAATTTATTTTTTCAAAAAACTTTCAAAATAATCGATCTTATAAAATTGCAATCGATCATCAAAATCAGAGGTTGAATGAGCGATTACTCGGTATGTCCGATTAATCGGACGATCCCTAGCAGTGGTCAGAACAATTTTGATGAAAAAGATGTTGATAGAGATGATAATGATGATGACAAGGAGGATGATGTTGACGAGAATGATGATAAAGTTGATGATGAAGATGATGGTGATGATGATAATTTATATCATGATGATGGTTTTGATAGTTGAAAAAATTATGAAGATGATGATGATGATTATGTGGAATTTGAAGAGGATTTCAATAAAATAAATGATTATAATCATGACACTGAATGATGATAATGATGGGAATGGATTTGATGATGAATGCACACACAGTGCCATGGTGTTTTTCAATATCACTAGAGAATTAAGCAGAAATTCACAAAATATTTCAAAGAGAGTTGTAGGCTGGATTCTGATTTTCCTTTCCCTTTGAAATTCTTTTTCCTAAATAAGCTTTATTGGGAAGATACGCAGAAAATAGCCGTGTCTTTTTGAGGCGATGCCGGCCGCCAGAAATGGGATAACCAATGCCTGTCGGACACGTTTAGTCTAGGTAATAAAACAGACTCCTGACACTGCATCGGCCTGTAGCGGAAAGTAGCTATAAAACAAATCAAGATGATTTCATTAGGAAATCGCGCTAGGACATTAAGACATCAGAATGGGGCTTGCAGGGACGAAAAAGAATTAGTCGCATCTGAAGGCAACTGATACGTCATGTTGAAGGGGAGTCTGTGACACATTTGGGCCGTTTTCTCCTACCTCAATATCACCCTTTGATGCCCACAATAGCAAAAAGCAGTCAGACAACTTCGGTGAAATCTTTCAAGTGAAAAGATTTGAAGCAGAAATGTTTATCAGAAGACTACTGACAAATCTCATTCAAATATTTTGTAAACACATTCTTGATTCCTAAAATATTGTCAAAAGTAACAAAATTACAGACGAAAATCTATACTTGAAAGGAACTCTAATTGGTGATATCATGTGACGGTGAATTAAATCTAGGTATGGCTATATAAGACCATTAGAATTCTGGTGATATGAGACAATATAATTGAATCTTTAACTAAACAATGTTTCAATATTTTACTGTAAAACTTACCCATTTCCAAGGTGACCAAAATTTCTAAGATTTAGCAATGTCAACTGCATCCTCATCTTCATAATCATCATCATCATACTCATCATCACCATTGTTATTATCATCACCATCAACATGATCATCATCATATCATCCCCGTCAACTTCATCATATCATCATCATCATCATCATCATCATCATCATCATCACTATCACCACCACCACTACCATCATTATCATCATCATCATCATCATCGTCATCGTCATCAATTTCCTCTTCCACTTACAACTAGCTAATCATAATCCAACCAAAAATAGCGAAAAGTTCAACGCTAAATGAAATTCAAAATTCCTAAGTATTTCTCCCCATCTACGTACAACATGATGATAAATCAAATTCCAAATTAACGACTTCCAGTCTGTCTGTTTGTCTCCTAATCTGTAACTCGTCAGCGTATTTCGTTTCGCCTCAACTGGACATCGGCAATTGAATCTGAGGACCTCTCGGGGGGATTTTCTAGAATGTGGTGTTGGACCGGTTTCCGTGCAAGATTTGGACTTCTGCTCGATTAGCGAGTTAATTGGGCCTCGGGAGGATGTCGTCTTAAGCGAATCAGCTCGCTGGAAATGACCAGGGCAGAAAAGATGGAAACTTGCTGCCACGCTAGGGATGGATGCCTCTAAGAACAAAACGGTACAGTACGGTATCCGTACCATTGAAATGGTACAGTATTTCAACAGTATTGTTAATGGTACTTTATTGTATTATTGCCATATAAGTTTTCTTGTGAATAATCATGTTTAGGATACTGGACAATCCCTAATAAAAGATAATGTCACAGTGGTTAGTATCTTGAACCCTTCCAATGCTGAGGTGACTTTCACCCTAAGCACAAGGACACAAATATTTTTAAAAAACCATCTGAACCCCTGTCATGTTGGTATTCATTGGAAAGCTCTTGTTGAGTACTATCAGATGAATACCCATTTGCCAGGGTTCCAGTCATTTTTCAGGATTTTTGCATCATTGTGTTATATCCAAATTAGCCAGCAGAAGCATAAGGGTTAAGAATACCGTCCAGAAATGAAACAGTAGGATGGTAGGTACTTTTTGAAACGATACCCGTACCAGTACCGGTACCCCTAAACGCTACCCAAACCCAATGCAATTCATTTTGAACCCGCTCAACTTGGTAGTAATACCCCGAGGCCAAGTGGCGTCTCCAAGAACAGTTCTAACTCATCAACCCCACTCGGCCTGTGCCCATGACAACCTGACCCGGCCCTAGACCTCGGCTGGTGCTATTTTCCGGAACGCTGGGTCTGTGTCGCTCGGCGCAGCCGTGAGCAGATCGTGATAACATTTGATGTAACACACTGCCACCTGGAGGTGGGTTATATAACTACAGTTTCTATGGGAAAATTTTAACATCATCTTAAGATGTGGATGTTTTGTTTTTTCTTAGGGGATTTTTTTCTAGTATATTATTTCTGAGGTATTCATTATGGGGAAATTTTATCCTAGGTTCTGGATATACTTAATTTTTCAGAGGTATTTCTTATGTCGTTTTTTCTTATTTTGTTTCTTTTTAGAATTCTTTTCTTAAGGTAAAGGGGAGATATATTGATCAGACCCTCGACCACAAATCCCCTTCAAATATGTTGTGAAATTGAGCTTTATTCCAAAGTTATTTCTAAAAATATGATCAATCCAGATGATACTTACGTCACTGAAACTTCCAGGCATGAATGGGTTAACCCATTAATGCTCAAGAGTTTCTCCATAAGTTTTCATCTAGATAAAAATTACTTTTGACAATAACTTAAGTATTAGGATTGATTTAACAAAATATTTGAAGGAGAGTTGTTTGTAATTTTCTGATCAACATTTCCCCATCAAATATTTTCCTAACTATGCTGCTCTCTGCGAGATTTCATCAAAATTGTCAGGCTGCTGTGAGCACTAACGGGTAAATTTCAATTAATTAGACATTCTTATGCATGCGACAGGAAGCACAATGCTGTCAAGTGCCAATATGCAAATTAGCATTTATGAATGTAATCAATTCATTACAATGACAATCTAGTGCACCTAGGCATGATCATAGAACAATAGGCTCTATTGTTACGGGGGACCCCCTATCAACAGGTTTTTATCAACGCATTAGAAAATCATTGGAGGCGGATAACATCAATATGGTGTCATTTTTTTTCCGTGGTGCAACACATGTTGGAGCTCTCCACAGCTGGAGAGAGTATTGTCGTTGCAATAATATCGATGTATTATATCGGGATCATCGCCAAAGGCCGAGAGCGTGGTTGTGATAAGTGACTAATAAATGTCAAATAACACTTAATAAATATCACTTTTCACACACAGCACGTGACTCTAGGGTTCAGCAATAGCGAGTAGGGGGATAAGGGAGAGAGAGGAAGGGGGAAGGGGGGTGAAAAGAGGGGGTATATTAAGTTAAGATAACCATCGTAAGGGTTCAGTAATATAGTAGGGGTAAATGGGGGGAAAGGGAGAAAGGGGGTGAAGGGAGGGGGGTTCAGCAATAGGGAGTAGGGGGATAAGGGAGAGAGAGGAAGGGGGAAGGGGGGTGAAAAGAGGGGGTATATTAAGTCAAGATAACCATCGTTAGTGTTCAGTAACATAGTAGGGGTAAATGGGGGGAAAGGCAGAAAGGGGTTGAAGGGCAGGGGGTTCAGCAATAGCGAGTAGGGGGATAAGGGAGAGAGAGGAAGGGGGGTGAAAAGAGGGGGTATATTAAGTCAAGATAACCATAGTTAGGGTTCAGTAATATAGTAGGGGTAAATGGGGGGAAAGGCAGAAAGGGGGTGAAGGGCAGGGGGTTCAGCAATAGGGAGTAGGGGGATAAGGGGGAGGGGGGCGAAGGGAGGGGGATATTGAGTCAAGATAAATATCTCTATGGTTCAGCAATAGGGAGTAGGGGAAAAGAGGGGAAAGGGGAGAGGGGGAAAGGGGGGCGAAGGGAGGGGGATGTGGAGTCAAGATAAGGGGGGAAAGGGGGAGGGAGGAAGGGGGGGGGGGGTATCTTTAAGCAGATTTGAGACTGAATAAACACAGCAACCTTAAATAGACCTTACAAAGCAAAAATGAAATTTAAAAAAAATGCTCTTAAGTAAAAAACTAACATAATAATTTATCTTCTTTAAAAATATCACAATAAAACCCATCACAATCAAAATCTGTTTCCATGGCAACAGACTACCAATCACTGTTGCCATGGTGACCAACCAAACCACCCTTACCCATTTCTTCGCCCACCTGTCCTGAAGCACCTGAGAACTTTATATGCCCATTGTTGTTTAATCACCCATCGCCATGGAAACAAAATCAGACAAGATAATATCCATTACACTTAAAGTTAGAGAGATAATTATTAGAGTTATATGAGAAACTGATAGTCCTCAGAGGTTAAGGACCTCATGTCATTTTTCATTTTTTACGCTTTTTTAACCTCTTTTTTTATCTTTTTTTTTATACTAATTCATCAATGCACGTGTTTAGGTCGCTATTCTGAGATATCTGAAACCCGAAGAGACTGCAAGTTATTATTATCCAGTAATGACCAGTATTGCTCCTAGTCAGGGTGCAACATAGGATGCAAAACATTATTTTCTGAGCGTGGCAAGCAGCCCATAAAGTTTACTTGCCCCACCGGCACGTCCACTTGCCCTGCCACTCTGTTAATCAAAGGTGACATTGGACTTTGCCCAAAATATTACTTGCAGAGCGGGGCAAGTCAGGGTCTTGTTCATCACAGCTTGCCCCATTGCCATTTTTGACGAATTCATTTGCAACTTGCAACGGGGCAAGTGGTTATGTTTTACGCTGCTAGTGGCCAAACACTGCCTGACAGTCTAGGTGTAATCATTTGGGCAAACCTTTAGTTTATAGGTAACTATAGGAAATATTCAACAATCATTCTAAATTATCGAGTTACGGTCAAAAGTATTGTAGTTTCGAACAACAATTTCTAGAAAACTCCAAAACGGGAATGGGTAAACCCATTCACACTAAATGTTCAATGTGAAAATAGTCCCAAATTATCACGATACTCATGACAATAGTTCAAGAATAAAACAATTGATATTGCCATTGTGGTGAAAAAATACCAATTGTAGATGCAATGCGCTTAAAGAATATTCCAACTATAAAAACATCCTTTCATAAGATTTTCAGAAATAATGCAAAAATTATCACTTTCAGTCCCATCTTACAAGGGAGAAGGATTTTTGGTACTCACCCATGGTCAATTCATAATGTAGATTTTTTTCAAGTTCAAATGGACTTAGAAAGTCAGACACTTACCTGCAACAGAAAAGAGACATATATGAGTGCACTGTTTAATGATAATGATGATAATAATAACAATAATAATAATAATAATAATAATAATAATAATAATAATAATAATAATAATAATAACGATACTTCTACTACTACTACTACTACTACTACTACTACTACTACTACTACTACTACTACTACTACTACTACTACCCCTACTACTACTACTACTACCCCTACTACTACTACTACTACAACTACTACTACTACTACTACTACTACTACTACTACTACTACTACTACTACTACTACTACTAATAATAATAATAATATTAATAATAATAATGTTAATAATAACAATGATAATAATAATAAAAATAATAAAAAAAATAAAAATAATAATAATAATAATATTAATAATAATAATAATAATGATAATAATAATAATAATAATAATAATAATGATAATGATAATAATAATAATAATAATAATAATAATAATAATAATAATAATAATAATAATAATAATAACAATAATGATAATAATATCAATGACAATAATACAATCAGATCCATGATGAGAATCCTGCTCTCCAGACAGACAGACAGACAGGTAAGTAGAGCACACAGGTAGACTATTTAGTAACAATGCATGATAACAACTCACTTCAGGTAACAATGGCCATAACAATGATTTGCAAATCGCCGCGCGCCATGAATTCTCAGAAAATATCATCTCATCAAATCTAGTAATGATTGGCTTAGAAATGGCGCGTTGTATATCATGACAACACCGCATACATCATGGCTGACGATCTTCTTCAGGGAAGGAGGCAAGAAAGTATAACAGTTACGATAACCACTAAATTTCCCAATTGCATATCTGCGGGCAGATCGCCCCTGGCGTGCGCATGCATAAATCGGCGCTTTTCTTTGCAGCGCTTAGGCGTTTCTCCCATAAACAAAGTTAATAACCAGTAACATATCTATTTTCCCTACGCGCGGCAATTAACTGGGTAATAATTCATGTAATTTAATTTTTCCACTGCCCATCTATATTGAGTACTTGTTAATCAACTGATATCACTATGATTAAGAGGCTTGCTGAAGGTAAGAAATACAGCCGCAAAAACCTTAATCATGCACGTCAATGGGGGCGGCCATTACTACTGCGAGTCTTGATTGATTTTCACAATTCCTCATCATAACCCTTTGATAATGAAACATATCCATTGTATGGGGCCAATTGATTTTTGACTGGCTACCAATCATGGATAGATCACCAAGAGGTTTGATATACATGTTCTGATCAACCCTCTTCAGCCTGGTGCCCTGGATCATGGATAATGATCTCATGAGCGGAGTTCAAGCATTGTTCTAGGTATTTCTCCCTCGGACCCAAATTGCTTACAATCGGCGGAATTAGTCACGATATTCCGAAAAATATTGCATGTGGCAATGGTGCTTAATCTTTATTTTATGTTGGGTGCTCCGCCAAAAGACGAAACCACGCTCTGGTGATTTCCCTCGAGAGGCGAGCACCGTTCTGCCGGCTGACGAAGAACATATGCCGACGTATGACTGGTAATCGCAAAAGATGAATAATAGAAAATGGCGGCCCGCAGCTGAGGACTCGAAAATACCACCGGTACATTACCACAATCCATAGGGTAATCGCTAAAATGGATCATGGTACCCCATGGACCGAGGTGAGAAGCGGAGTGGCGCGAGATGTACTGGGGATCCCCCGGGCCCAGTGGAGAATAGTTCAAAATACGATCCGCATGAAATTTCATTGAATCCAAGGCCCAGTCTCATTAAGTGTGGAACTATTCTCTTGAGCTTTTTTCTTTATTGTACACCATGCCCTCTAGCAGGGTCTGCAAGGGTGGGAAAATAATATTCACATGCTGTTGAATATACTACTACTACAGGTGAACTTGGATATGACGGACCACTGTATGACGGATTTTTGCATATGACGTACGATATGCTTGGTCCCAGTCCAATGCATATTAAGTATTTGTCATATGTATACGACGGATTTTGCATATGACGGACCAATTTTCCTGGTCCCATTGAGTCTGTCATATCCAAGTTCACCTGTACTACTACTACTACTACTACTACTACTACTACTACTACTACTACTACTACTACTACTACTACTACTACTCCTACTACTACTACTCCTACTACTACTCCTACTCCTCCTCCTCCTCCTACTACTACTACTACTACTACTACTACTACTACTACTACTCCTCCTCCTCCTACTACTACTACTACTACTACTACTACTACTACTACTACTCCTACTCCTACTGCTACTGCTACTGCTACTGCTACTGCTACTACTAATACTACTACTACTACTTCTACTACTACTAATGCTACCACTACCACTACCACTATTACTACTACTACTACTACTACTACTACTACTACTACTACTACTACTACTACTACTACTACTACTGCTATACTGCTGCTGCTACCACTACCACTAAGAAGGATACCAATAACACTAATAACAATAATAATAACACTAATATCAATAATAATAATGATAATTATAATAATAATAATTATAAGAAGAAGAAGAAGAAGAAGAAGAAGAAGAAGAGGAAGATGGAGAAAAATAATAGTAATAATATGATTGATATGAAATTTCACTGAATCCAAAGGCTAGTCTCACTAAGTGCAGGGCACCGTTTATTTGGTTATTATCAGGCGATAACACCAGGGGTTTGTGGTTTATTCAAATGACCGAGCAACCCCAACCCTAACACCCCAACCCTACTACCCTCGACAGCACCCGCTGGTATAAATTTAACCCATTGTTGCCTGGAGATCTCCTTGACATGCTAGTCATGTGACTATTAAAGTGATAATAACCAAGAAAAAATTAATTGGGGTATAAACGGGTTAAAAGATACCCCATAGCCTTCGACGACCCCTATGTCTACATGAACATCCCATAATACTTTCCTGTGATTGTTGAACAGAAGGCGTTAGTAGCCCAGATGGGCCATGATGGCTGCTCCAGACTTCGGGAGCGAGCCCGGAGATTTTCGCGTAATTTTCTCCGGCTTACCAGGTATCCATCTAAATCACTTCCTCACCGCCCTAAACCTGAATGACGGCCATTTTTCTGTCGTTAACCAATCAGGGGATGACGATCTCCCTTTCAGAAGCTATTCGTCAATAGCGCTACGCGTCGTTCAGAAATCCGCCACTAAAACGATCATCGTATCTCGGGAACCATTTCGCAAGATCCCGGACCTGTCAGATATATGGGTCTCCAGGCCGAGAGTTGACCTTCGACTTAAAATTTGACCTTGACTCGTATGTTCACATTTTTCGTGATAGATTTCATGACAGTTGTCGGGCATCTGGCTGTCTCTTCAAACCGCTCACGATCAAAGCGATCGAGAGAAAGTCGAAACACCTGCTCTACCTAATGGTTTACAATATGCTCCACATATTTCACATTTTTTAATCCTGACATTAACCTTTTCACAACCAACTCTAAAATTTGTCATCTGGATCTATAGTATTTTTGACAATAACTTCCAAATAAAGATTAACTGTACAAAATATTTGAATGAGAGTTGTTTGATTAACACTTCTCAAATATTTCTACAAATAAAGCATTTATCTATATTTATACATAAAATTTCTTCAAATATTCAGTAAACTACACTTTTGCCTAAAAGACTTTAATTGTCGGCCAGTTTTTGGCTTCTAGGGGTTGACAATCGATCTCCAAATATCTAATAAGTTCTACTCAAAGAGGTGAGTTATGATTATTATAAGGTTCTCGGGTTACATGTGTATTTCAGATGTTATTCAGGTCTTTAGTGTGCAATAAGTTAGCATTTTGGAAATGGACTCCAGAATGATTGTCAATAGATATTGTTTATTTTTGAAACAAAGTATATTTGCTCCTAACATTTGATATATACGTACACACATACACACACATGTATGTATGTATATACATACATTCATTCATTCATTCATTCATTCATACATACATACATACATACATACATACATACATACATACATACATACATACATACATAAATACACACACACACACACACACACACACACACACACACACACACATACATACATACGTCGATCTTATCTTAAATCAAGAGGAAAGTTGATAAAACAGTAAAAATATGAAACGCAATATAGAGATAAGTTGAGAGTAAATAACAAAATAACAATGAAATAACTAAAAATGAAATCATAACAAACATCCATTTTTCATCATATTTTGATACACAAGACTTGATACCCCATCATAGGCTCAGATACTTTTGGCCAAAGATTACTGAAACCTTAGGAAAATAAAAATCGTTTCGTAAAAACAGAAAGAATTTTCAAACGTTCCAAGGTTCGCTTTCAAGAATGGCTTCCTGTCGAGGGTTCCCAGTCTCCTGTGCTGAACCAATCAAAGAGCTCCGCCTCAAATGCCACGAAGTTGGCCCAACAACAGCGTAAGGCAGCGAGGTTCCTTGATGCAAAAAAGGCTTTCGATTTTGTTGTTTTAAACGCTCTGCCAATCCAAAATTGGGTCACTTGCTCTAAGGCATGTACTAGCTCTCTGGACCGCTGGGCGAGAACTTTCTTTCGGTTCTTTGCACTCTCGAAACTGGTAAACATCTTTCAAAGGCAAGGACACAATTTTCTGTAGTGCTCAAAGAATTTTGTACATTTCAAGATTCTGTTCCCCACACTTGCAGAAACCATGTAACATACACATGTTTTTTTTATAAATTTCTAAAGGCAAATATCTTTCATCAATATCAGCAGTTTTGAGTTGATAAGAATATACGTGTATAATAGCATTCCTCCTCATATCACTTTTTCTGTCACATTGTTAACTCATTAATGAAGATCTCTGGGGGGGGATAGGTTAACCCTTCCAAATGCTGAGGCTACTTTCATCCAAAGGACAAGGATGCAAAGATTTTTGAAAATTATATAAACCCTGGCATGTTGGAATTCATTGGATAGCTCTCGCTGAGTACTCTCAGATAAGTATCCATATGCCAGTATTTCAGTCATTTTCAGGTTTTTTTTGCATCATTTTGTATTGGCTTAATTAGCCACCAGCAGCATAAGGCTTGGTACTCCAAACCTCCAAAAATAGCAGCTATTTTTTTTCTATGAAATCTTGCAGGTGAAAGCAGAATGGGAAAATCTTTGAAAGGAGATACTGTTGTTGGGAATACTACTAACAACTCTTCTTCAAATATTTTGTAAAAATATGTTTATTTCCAAAGTTATACTCAAAAGTATCAGAGAACCAGACAACAATTGTCAAGGAAATCTCTTGGCAGAAATAGGTTAACCCACTCACACTCAGAGTTCCTTTAGAAAGTGTTGTCTGCTATTCTCATCCTTTTAAAAATAACTTTTGAATATAGCGAAAGTTCACAAAATATTTTAAAGAGAGTTGTTGTTTGGCATCTGATTAACATTTCTCCTTCAAATGTTTTTCAAAAAGTGCTTTTGAAAGTGAAATATTTCCAAAATTGTCTGGTCTCTTTTGGCTGCTCTGAGTATCAATAGGTTAAAGAGCATCTGGAATCTGCAGCCAACGACTCCTGATAGTGAGAGACAAAAGAACAAATTCTCATCCTTCATAATTATCCCTCATCTCGATCGCTACCAGTTCCTTCTGATGTTCCTCCCGGTCTCCCATAGTAACCGTCGCCATGGCAACAAACTATAAATTTGTTGGTGGGCACAGGTGTGGAGCTCTGACAGTTGCAGGTACTAGCACCTGTCCACTTTCTCATCAAGCACCATATCCTTGGCACGGGGCCATTCACCATAAAGATCATATGGAAACATGTATATTTTGCGAAATCGGTAATTATGCGTGGTTGCTTTCTGACTCCTTGCACAGGAGAGTGGGAGGGAGGACGGAGGTCAGAAACACCTGTCCGTTCATCAAGGCACTAATATCGTTATCAGGTATCGGAGGGGATGTCTGGGAAGATATGGTCGCCATGGAAACAGAGTTAAACTTGGGCATAATAGGATGTGCAAGGGGAAGTCTGCCCCACCCAAGGCAACTTACCTTTCAATCCACTATAGCCCCCCCTTCCCCCCTTTTCTATCTCCTCCTCCTACGCTGCGACTCCCGATGGCAAAAACGTGCTCTCTACCATTGGAGGAAACAAAGATCACAGGATGCTGGACATTTTTTTGAGGATGACACGAATGCCTTGAGCGAGTCGACCACCACGCACATCAAAAACTAGATGCGTCACAGAAATCCTGCTGCTGGCAACTCTGGCAACTTCTCATAGCCTCAATACCCTTCTACTAGCAGAGGGGGAAGGGGGGTGAGGCAGGAGGTGGCGTTGGAAGGCAGTGATGATGGGAATGATAATGATGATGATGATAATGATGATGATGACGATGATGTTGATTATAATGACGAGATGAAAACAGTGATGATGATTATGATGATGATGATGATGATGATGATGATGATGACAATGGTTAAATGATCATGATATTCATGGTGATGATGATGATGATGATGATGAAGATGACAACAATTATGATGATGATGATAATGATGAAGATGACAACAGTGACGATGATGATGGTGATGATGACAATGATTAAAATGATATTCATGATGATTATGATAATGATGCTGCTGATAGTGATGATGATGATGATGCTGATGGCGATTGTGATAATGATGATGTTGATGATAATGATGATGTTGATGATAATGATGATGTTGATGATAATGATGATGTTGATGATGCTCATGGTGACTATGATGGTGATAGCCATGACGATTATGATGACAATGTCTAAAGGCAGATAAGACAGACAACAGCGAGCAGCTTAAAATAGCACCACAAGTGATGAAGCAACTGAGGTGATAATAATGATGATAATAATGATGATGATGATTATGATGATAATGATGATGATGATAATGAAAGTATGATGATGTTGATGATGATGATGGTGATTATGATGACAATGTCTAAAGGCAGATACGACAGACAACAGTGAGAACCTTAAAATAGCACCATAAGTGATGAAGCAACTGAGGTGATAATAATGATGATAATAATGATGATGATGATTATGATGATAATGATGATGATGATAATGATAGTATGATGATGTTGATGATGATGATGGTGATTTTGATGACCATGTCTAAAGGCAGATACGACAGACAACAGTGAGCAGCTTAAAATAGCACCATAAGTGATGAAACACCTGCGCTAATATCGGAGCCTTTCAGGTACACCGAAAATGCACCGATAACAACACCGCATATGGGTTAGATCACAGCCACTTGTCATAGTAACGGACCCCTGGTGATGAGAGAGAAAACCAGCTGCAGCCACCTTCCGTTGCCATGGAAACCAGGTGGTCAGCAGGTATGCTAATGAGGTATATTTCCAGGTGATCACTCTTAGGTGCAAATATCTCGAGAATCTTGGAGATCTGCCTGAAATATTTCAATCAAGATTGGTCACTAGGATTCGAGAAACAATTTGCATTGAACTAATTTCAAGATATTGGAATTTTGTGGAGATATCATCAATGTAGATGAGTATCTCAAAAACTACAATAAATCTTTGAATGGAAATTGGGCCATGGCATTGAAAGAATTCCGAAATATTCAGAAGATTTTGAAGGAGAAATGTTGAGCAAAATTCACTCCACAACTTTCCTTCAAATATTTTGTGAATTTATGATTACTTCCAAAATTATTTTCATAAGTATCATAGGTCCAGACGACTATAGGTATATATACATATGTATATACATACATTTCAATTTCAATTTCCATCACTTTTTCTGCCATATAGTTGCTAGGTCTGAACTAGCCAGTTGTAAGTGGTGGAGGAAGAAGGATCATGCGGCGAAAACCAACACCTAAAATTCCCAGTGATAAAAACTAACACTAGCCCACTAGCCAATGCGAGTTTCTTTCAAATTGGGCGAGTTAGAGTCGAAATATGCTCGCCCATTGGGCGAGTGAACAATTCCACACCCCTAAATATAAAAATTCCCACCCCAAACCCTTTGTTTTGAAAAATAAAAAGGAAAAACTAAGAACAAATGCTCACATGTCATCGTCGTTTAAACCCCTGCCATTTGCAACAGGCTTCGCCTGACCTGGACTAGTAAGTTCAAAAATTCACTAGCCCAGTGTGCTAGTAATAGTAACAATTAGTCTTTATGACTGCTATCCCCAAGTCACTGACAATTTTCTCACTTGCCTCAGCCAGGATGCCAACCCAGGCAGAGGTGAGAGACAGCTAGCAGGCAGTGGCAATGCCTTAGACCACTCAGCCATCAGGGCTAGTCCTCAGTGGTGAGAGACAGCTAGCAGGCAGTGGCTACGCCTTAGACCACTCAGCCATCAGGGCAAGTCCTCAGTGGTGAGAGACAGCTAGCAGTCAGTGGCTACGCATTAGACCACTCAGCCATCAGGGCAGGTCCTCAGTGGTGAGAGACAGCTAGCAGTCAGTGGCTACGCCTTAGACCACTCAGCCATCAGGGCAAGTCCTCAGTGGTGAGAGACAGCTAGCAGTCAGTGGCTACGCATGACCACTCAGCCATCAGGGCAAGTCCTCAGTGGTGAGTGACAGCTAGCAGTCAGTGGCTACGCATTAGACCACTCAGCCATCAGGGCAGGTCCTCAGTGGTGAAAGACAGCTAGCAGTCAGTGGCTACACATTAGACCACTCAGCCATCAGGGCAAGTCCTCAGTGGTGAGAGACAGCTAGCAGGCAGTGGCTACGCATTAGACCACTCAGCCATCAGGGCAAGTCCTCAGTGGTGAGAGACAGCTAGCAGTCAGTGGCTACACATTAGACCACTCAGCCATCAGGGCAGGCCCTCAGTGGTGAGTGACAGCTAGCAGTCAGTGGCTACACCTTAGACCACTCAGACATCAGGGCAGGTCCTCAGTGTTGAGAGACAGCTAGCAGTCAGTGGCTACACCTTAGACCTGACTCAGCCATCAGGGCAAGTCCTCAGTGGTGAGAGACAGAGAGCAGTCAGTGGCAGTGCCTTAGACCACTCAGCCATCAGGGCAGGCCCTCAGTGGTGCGAGACAGCTAGCAGTCAGTGGCTACACCTTAGACCACTCAGACATCAGGGCAGGTCCTCAGTGGTGAGAGACAGAGAGCAGTCAGTGGCAGTGCCTTAGACCACTCAGCCATCAGGGCTAGCCCTTAGTGGTGAGAGACAGCTAGCAGTCAGTGGCTACACCTTAGACCTGACTCAGACATCAGGGCAAGTCCTCAGTGGTGAGAGACAGCAAGCAGTCAGTGGCTACACCTTAGACCTGACTCAGCCATCAGGGCAGGTCCTCAGTGGTGAGAGACAGCTAGCAGTCAGTGGCAGTGCCTTAGCCCACTCAGCCATCAGGGCAAGTCCTCAGTGGTGAGAGACAGCGAGCAGTCAGTGACAACGCCTTAGACCACTCAGCCATCAGGGCAAGTCCTAAGTGGTGAGAGACAGAGAGCAGTCAGTGGCAGTGCCTTAGACCACTCAGCCATTAGGGCAAGTCCTCAGTGGTGAGAGACAGAGAGCAGTCAGTGGCAGTGCCTTAGACCACTCAGCCATCAGGGCAGGTCCTCAGTGGTGAGAGACAGCTAGCAGTCAGTGGCAGTGCCTTAGACCACTCAGCCATCAGGGCAAGTCCTAAGTGGTGAGAGACAGAGAGCAGTCAGTGGCAGTGCCTTAGACCACTCAGCCATTAGGGCAAGTCCTCAGTGGTGAGAGACAGAGAGCAGTCAGTGGCAGTGCCTTAGACCACTCAGCCATCAGGGCAGGTCCTCAGTGGTGAGAGACAGCTAGCAGTCAGTGGCTACACCTTAGACCACTCAGCCATCAGGGCAGGTCCTCAGTGGTGAGAGGCAGCGAGCAGTCAGTGGCTACGCCTTAGACCACTCAGTCATCAGGGCTAGCCCCTGGGTATATAACCAATAACATATAGAGGAATAGTTTTCAAAATCCTGCCTTTTTTCCAAAAATATTGAAATAAAGACCAAATATGAACAATTCATTTCTGAAATGCACCACTAGTCCTTGAACTTTCATCTTCTTTTTGGGGACAGTAGGGTCCAAAAAAAGACGGTAATAAGTGTTGCTATAACAACCAATCAGTAACCATGGCAATAATTTGGTTAATTTGTGAATTTTCACAGTAGGGCTTTTTAAGGATGACAAGTTTATGGTTAGGAGGATCCGTTCTGAGGCTGGCTAATGGGGTCCCGCCGATTACTGTCAACAATGAACTATTACCGGGACTATTGTTAGCAAATACCCCCCCCCCCCCCCCCCACTCACTCAAAAGGGGAGGGATACTACAGTTTCCCCCACCATTTACCACTGGCTAGTCACGACTTAGCCGCAATATATGGCATAAAAAGTGACGAAAAATCGTAATTCCCTCAAAGGGGGACACCTCGAAAGCCAACTGGTCTAGCACACTGTGACTCACCACTGCACATTACTGCTGATTATTTTGTCAAACAATGACAGCTATTGTTAGCAAATACCACCTCCCCCACTCACTCGAAAGGTGGAGGGACGCCTCCAAAGCTTATATCTCTGGCCAACTCATGTCATACTCAGACTTAATCCTCCATTCACCTGGTGGGATAAATGTGAACTAATTTTGCAACTACCATGACCACTTGGTTCCTCAGATCAGAAAACGATGAAAAGATACATATGACAGCATAGTAATCTAGGCTACTCCTCTGACATCTGAGTGGCCTTAAGGGAATGATTGGCCAGTGGCGGCTTGCTGTCTCTCACCACTGCCTGGGTCCTAGACTAGGTTACTAGTCCCCAAAAAGTTGACATTCCCTTCTGTGCTGACCAAGCAGTGTGGTGTAGTACCAGGTATGTTGATAGATGGCACCATCTGCTCCTCCTATCTCTAGAGGTTCATAATCAAACTGAATCCTGGTGAGATAAATGTTAACTAAATGGACCACTATGGCCACCTAGAAAATTTGGTGCTAGGTAGCAGAAAAAAAATAACAGAAAATACATATGACAGCCTAGAAATCTAGGCTACCTGGGTCCCAATTCCTAGCATGGCATGTGAGAAAGTTGCCAGTGACCTGGGGTTATTGTGCATTTTTCACCGGGGATTCTGGTTTTCTCCACCACTTAGTATCAATTTAGCCTAAATTTGGCAGAAAAAGAGGGTTGAAAATGGGGATATAAAAATATGCCGTAAAAATGGGGTAATGAAATATGGGGTGAAAAATGGGTAGTAAAAATAAGGGCTATAAATGGGGTAAAAATGGGGTAATAGAAATATGGGGTAGAATCTCAGAGAGAGATGTAGAAACACAAATATGGGTACAGCAAAAGATGACATTGTTTTTCACCTTAGCCTGGGAGGTAACCGTAGTTTCATCCCCACTTTGTAATTTGCTAAGTTGAGACATGAAGAAACAGTCATGCATAATAATAAGCGGCAAGGTCCCTCAACCCATCTGGATGATATCCACATTCTGGGGCCATGGGTAATCTACTCTAGAGAGAAACATGGATAAAGCCACAGTAACCATGTATCCAGTGCCTGTTTTCTGCTGCCTGGTTAGTTCGGCCGGGAAAGAAGCGCTCGTGTAAATAGCTCGATTAGTAAAGCCTTCTTCTTTGGTCAGCTTTTGGGTCACTAGGCAACAGCAATGTTGCCTAGATACCAACGCATCTTGGTAGGCAACCGATTTCTCGTGGAGCCTCCATGACTTTGGCAGTCGGGGATCCCGGCGAAATTAAATTTGGTGAGCGAGGCAGTCGACACATCCCGTCTGTGCATCCCTCTCGGCAGCTTTTGCGAATTGGAGATAAAAACCTGTGTGTGATACGCTCATCTTTCAACAAAGGGATTCGCCTCAAAGCGGGGAATCCCGATCGGCAATTTTTGATAAATGTAAATTTCGGCGCGCTCGTTTTCTCTGCTCATATTTGTCTTTAAGATATAAAGATCCAAAGTGGTGTTCCTAACCATAAAGATCAAACGTGGACGCGATGGTAATGTTTCACTAGGCTAGAGTGGTTATTACCGAATGAATTATTTTTGAGTGATCTCATTACAGTGTGCAGGGAGAGGGGGGGGGGGGCTGATAAAGCAACTTTCTTGCATTGTTATAACTATACCATTGATGATGATAATGAAGATGATGATGAAAATAAAAATAACAATACATAAATAACAATAATGATAATAATAATAATAATAATAATAATAATAATAATAATAATAATAATAATAATAATAACAATAATAATGATAACATTTTTAATGATGATGATGATAATTATAATAATAATAATAATAATAATAATAATAATAATAATAATAATAATAATAGTAATAATAATAATGTTAAAAATGATGATGGTGATGATGATAATGATGGTAACAATAATAATAATAATAATAATAATAATAATAATAATAATAATAAATACCAATAATGATAATAAATAAAATGTAAATATAATAATAATAATAATAATAATAATAATAACAATAATAATATTAATAACAATAATAATAATAATAATAATAATAATAATAATAATAATAATAATAATAATAATGATAATAATAATAATAATAATAATAATAATAATAATAATAATAATAATGTTAATAATGATGATGGTGATGATGATAATGATGGTAACAATAATAATAATAATAATAATAATAATAATAATAATAATAATAATAATGATAATAATAATAATAATAATAATAATAATAATTATAATAATAATAATGATAATGATAATGATAATGATAATGATAATAATAATAATAATAATAATAATAATAATAATAATAATAATAATAATAACAACAAAAACAATAACAATATGTTAAGAATTGAAGAATAATGAAAACAGAAATGTCAATGATTGAATAGAATATCTATTACGATGATAAAATAATAGTGATAAAAACCATATCACAGCCTAATAAGCAGTGATACACATGTTAAACACAGCTTTGATTAGGCTCAATGACCAAAGTCAATATTTCTATTACCATTGTCATCAAAACCATCATCATGATTTCTCCTACGAATACCAAGTAGGCTTTTAGCGGGACCAATCGCCTCCAGTTATACGTCCGAGACAATGGTCCGCAGCCCCAAGGTCTCGTTAACCTTAAAAGGTCGGAGGTCGGCATCAATACATCTCTCATCGCGTATTCACTATCAGTCTCGCCAGGTGGTCCACACGAGAGCTGCCGGGGGGCGTTAATATTGCTCGTCCCAGCCCCGGGTCAATATGACTAGATATCCCCCTCAGGTGCAGGCTCTATTTGTATTATTCAATGGTAATGATTAGGAATTTTGGAATCTGGATTTTTTTAATCTTCATTTTGGAAACCGGTGTACAGTCAAGGGGGGGGGGGGGGGGTTTAGGAGGTAGGCGGGGGGCAGGAATATTGCTCACCTCAGCCCCCTAGGTCAATACGACTAGATATCGCCCTCAAGAGCAGACTCTATTTGTGTTATTCAATGGTAACAATTAGGGATTTCCGAAAATCTTGAGTTTTTGTTTATCTTTGCTTTGTCTGCGATCATAGAGGAAACTAGTGTATGGGCCAGTGAAGAGTCACTGCCTAACACCAAGTCACTGGCAACTTTCTCACATTATTTTCCAAAAATGACAGTATTCTTTAATCTCTTAGTATTTAAAGATTACCCTGACATTGTGAGTATCTTCTTATTTTTTGGAATTTAGACAAATATTGGGTAATCAGATCACATTTCTTTCTTAATTTGAGGTATTCTTCACTTCTCAGTGAAAGAGCACCCTGCCTTTGCTTCTTTTATTTCAATGCATAGCAATAGGTTGTTGAGAGTGCAGATCTTTTACATTATAATTTTGCTATGGTTTAAAATATTTTTCAATCTAGAGTGCAGGAGCACGTAAATGTAAAAGTTAACTTCTTATTTTACAAAATTTGGAGCAGAATTAGAATATGTGAGGATAATTTGACAATAATTTTTACATTAATAAGATGAATATTTCACTATTCAATGAGGGAGCGTCCTGACTTTATGAGTTTTTTAGAGCAATAATAATGTATGGAGGGTGAAAATGGTTTGACAATATTTTTGTCATAATTTAAGGTATTTTTCAATTGAGTATAAAAGTGCACCGACATTTAAGTTAATGTCTTATTTTTTAAATTTGGAGCAAAATTGGGCCATGGAGGGTGAGGATAATTTGACGATTTTTTCTTCATAATTTGCGGTATTTTCGCTCTGGAGAGCAGGAGCGCCCCGACATGTGAGTGACAGAAAATGCAGCAGCTCGCTGAAACTTCTCATACAAGTGTCTGCAACGATGATGTCAAGCAGAAAAAACGCAGCCCGGAGCAGAAGGCTCACCGCCATCAAAGAAAATATTACATAAATAGGGCGGAAATTCTTAGCCCAGCTCCCTGTTAGTGCATGTATACATGTTACCCGGCCTTCATATAAACAGTAATAGCACAGAACCTGTATATCCACGCAGAGTCGAAGGATTTCCGTAAGTCTATATCTGGTGTTTTGGATATCTCACCCTCAAATGCTTCACATCTGAACGTTTCGAAAATATTGTAAGTGGACGAACATACGGAAAAGCGATCCCATTGGTCTAATCTGTTGCGAGGTTACAAGAAACTGGCCCGGTTTAACATTTGTCGGATAAAATCCATGCAAAATATATGATTATTGATTGGGATGGGTTAACTCTTTCACACCCAAGCAACAGAAACAGAAAAACGCCAAAATTATTTTTGTGAAATCATCATTTTGAGAGCATCGACTTGAAAATATAGCAATGAGATACATTGATAGTACCCCTCTGAAAAGCTTTCTTTCGAATATTTCACTACTACCAGTCTTAAAGGGAAATATCTTTGTATGTAGGTGTATGTATGTGTACCCAGGCAAAAATGTCGAACTTGCATGAACTCTCTGACATAAAGATACCAAGGGTTTCTAATGTAAGACCATAATGCAAGTACTGAAAACTCAAGGAAAAACACAATGTTTTTCATTTTTGATATTCACAAACTTGGCAGGGTTGTTGGATTAAATAAACTATCTGCATCGGGATTCATTCATTTGCAATTCAAAAATAAATTTATAACAATCAAAATATTGTTTACTCACCAAAATGTTAAGCACCACCCAATCCATTACCATTACATGAAATTTAATGTGTACATACCTACAAAGAGAAAAATACAGATGTTTAGAATATCATCCAGCAAGAAAGTATCATTCATTCATTAACATTGTGACAACAATTCGGTTGTTGATGTTAATTAACCCATTCATGCCTGTACCACCCAAACCGCTTGACCATTTTAATGATCTCTCTCTAACTAAAGCTTATTTCAGAAAATATTTGATTGGGAAAGTTTATCAGAAACAAACGAACAACCCTCCTTCAAATATTTTTCCAATTTGTGATTAGTTCCAAAGTATCGTAGGTCCAGACGACACTTATCAAGGAGAGTTGCAGGTGTGAATGGGTTAACTCAAATTGATGCCAGAACTATTGAACATGAAGGTTAACATTTCAATAATATATTAGAAAAGGGGCTCTCAGCCAGGTCCCTTCATATGTACCAACCCCCCCCCCCCCCCCACCCATTCCCCTTCTTGAAAGGCAGACTGGGTGGCAAGGGACAAATCTCTTTAATTATACCCTAAATTCAAACCCCTTTCTTTTGCCCTCTTTAGGAAGGGGAAATAGGGTGGTAAGAGACCACTCTATTTCATTATGCCACTCATCCAACCCCTTCTTTCCACCTTTGAGGGGGGGGGGGGGGATGGGGTGGGGACAAATCCTTTCAGGATAGCCCCCCCCCCCTCCCTGTATAACAGTAGTTCCTTTCACCATTTTTATCCCAACGGACAAATCTTAGTAAGTCCTCCCTCCTACCCCCTCTTTTCAACCCCTTGTAGCTCAACATAACCCTAGTACCTAAACATGAGAGAGGAGGATATCTATTACAATAGACCTTTCACCATGTATTGCAATTTACACATGGTACCCCATCAGACCAATCTCATAGCAAGCCCCCTCAGTGACCCCTCTTACCCTTATTTTCACCCCTTATAGCTGAACAAATCCCTACAACCTCAAAATAAGCCAATCATATTTACACACTCTGAAAATAGACACACATTTATCGACCTCCCTTTTTCACATAGACATCCATACAGACTTACAACAAGGCAGTATGTTTATTTCACTTCATTGCAATATTTCAATACTTCTAATAGGGTTTCTAGTAGTATATATATGTTTTATACTAGCATACTAGTAAATATGTATTTTATTGCGATCCCTACAAACCTAGAAGTGCAGACACAGAATAGAGGGGACCGTGTAAAAGGGATTGTGGGGGTTATTTTGGAGACTTGTTTACAAATAGAATGGTATTAATATCTCAGAGAGTCAATAGCACTGTATGGGTGGAAGATTCACTAATAATGGGTAGGGAAATATTACTTGTGTAAAAATGGGTAGGGAAATATTATTTGTATATTCAAGGGTAGGGAATATCATTTGTCATATTTAAATCCCCTACATAATTATGTAGGCACCATTTTTGCCAAATAAAAAGGTAGGGGTTACTTATAAAATGGGCAAGACTTTATTATTTTTCCTTGACCAATTTTGATCAGGACAGTCACCTGACATTGAGTCTAAAGAAAGGGAAAACCAGTCTATAAGTTTCGAAACTGAAAGAAAACTATTGTTCTCGCATATCGCTACAAATTCCTTTAACAATGTCTATTTCAAATTTGTCAAATTTAATCCATTCCTGCTTGTCACAATGAAAAACATTCAGACTATTAGGATAATATCTTAGTGACCATAGCATTTTTGGAAAAATATTTGAAGGAGAAATGTTGATCCGAAAAGAATCTCCAATTCCCGATCAAATATTTTTAAAATCTATGCTTCAATATCGAGTTATTTTCATAAGTATTGTAGGCACAGACGATAATCTATAATTTTTTATGATATCCTTGTGATAAGAGCATTTTTGGTAAAAATTATTTGAAGGAGAAATATTGATAAGAACAAAATCTCCGACTCTCGTTCAAATATTTTTCAAATCCATTTGTACCACCGAGGTATTTTCATAACTATAGTAAGAGCAGACGATAATTTTTTACAAGCGGAACTCGAAGCACGGATGGGTTAACCTGTATTGTGTGAGGCGCTACTCAGTAATATTATTACGCGGCCTTCGGGGCCTAAGCTTGCTGGTAAAATTGATACAAAGACTGGATCGCTCACGCATGATTGATTTCTATCGTCTACCTTTGGAACAGGTGCGTTATGCCGCAAGAAATGAGGTCAACTCTGCCGCAGCAAATGAAAGCATTCCGTTAACCCTTTAAGGCCGGATTTAGAAATTTGGATTTTTGATTAACTTCTCTTTTTCTGCCATATTTAGTACTTATGTTACAAGAAGCAGGGTCAATTCTGCCGCAGCAAATGAAAGCATTTTGTTAACCCTTAAATGCCGCATTTTGAAATTTGGAATTTTGATTATGGTCAGTTTTTCTGCAATATTTAGTCATTATGCTGAAAGAAATGAGGTCAACTCTACAGCATCGAATGGAAGCATTCTTTTAACCCTTTAGTGCAGGATTTCGAAATTTTGTCTTCAGATTTATCGTCACCTTTTCTTAGCAGCATGAAATGAAAGCGATTTTGAAATTTGTAATTTCAATAATTATCATCACTTTTTCTGCCATATTTAGACTAGATCATGACAAGCCAGTTGTAAGTGGTAGAGGAAACTGAAGTACCAGTAAAAAAAAACACCGCCAAAATTCAAATCACAGGCTTATTTCACCCTTCATATTGGTAGTGCTTGAAAATTTTCTGGCTATTTTGACGTTTTGAGACTAGGTGACCTAATTATAAAAATATAAGAAACCTATAAATCCATAAATAATTTTCAGATATTTTGTATGAATTTATGTGTTGAATTGCTCTAGTTATCTAAGTAAGCTATGCACCCTTGGAGAAAGAGCCGTAGAATCATTTTACTATATGGTTTTCCGCGCATTATCTAGTACTGCAGCTTATGTCATCTCAAGGTCATGGCAAGGTCATCCACCAGATTTCAAGGTCATTCCATAAGGTTCATTTTTATGTGTAATTTTATCCCTCTTTGTATCTGTGCTAAAACTGGAGAAAGATATATATGTTAACTACTAGAAAAGTTGTATTCATAAAGTTGATTATCCTCATCAAATGATACAGCTTGCATCATGTGAAGGTCATCTCAAGGTTGTATCAAGGTCACTCCATTACAAGGGTTCATCATTTAATGTGTCATGTTTTCCTGATAGAACTCTTGAAGAGAATGCCATGTTTCCCTTTACGATGATTCTCCGACCAATCAGCTAATGCAATGGTTAACGTTACCTCAAGGTCATTCATGAAGGTCATGGTGGCCATTTTGCAGGAGATCCCGTTAATGCGCAGCCTGGAAGTGCATAGCTCTGAAGAGTGGGCTTAATGTGTAATAATCAGTATAGCACACACGTCCATTACATTAGAGGCTAGTTATAGTGCTACACCTGGATACGCACTCCAATAATTGTTTCACAGGAAAACGGGGCCCGAAATTAACCTTTTTTCTCCCGATTTGGAAAATGTGAATGACCGTTTTGTGGCTAACTAGGGCTCAAAGTTACCCTTTTTCTTTAGTGTTCATTTCTATGATCATTAATGGTTAATAGAAGGCATTATATGGTTAGGTATTGTATTGTATTGCATTATATAGTAAGGTATTGTATTGCATTGTATGGAAAGGTTTTGTTTTGCATTGTATTGCATTATAAGGTAAGGTATTGTTTTGTATTGCATTATATGGTAAGGTATTGTATTGTATTGCATTATATGGTAAGGTATTGTATTGTATTGCATTATATCATGAGTTATTGTATTGCATTGCATTGTATGGTAAGGATTTATATTGTATTGCATTAAGGTAAGGTATTGTATTGCATTGTATCATACGGTGTTGTAGTGTATTGCATTATATGTTAGGGTATTGCCTAGCATCATTCTGTGAAAATCACCAAATGTAACCCATCCCTCCAATTCAACCCCTTATCCTCATAAGGCATAGCATATGTTTTTTCGATTTGCTGCTGAATTTGAGAAAAGAAGTGCAGGATTGGCCCAGCATGAACTGCAGCGAACTCCTACCGTTCCTGCCGCCATACATAATTAACGCTCAGGGGGTAGCGGCCGAGGCGTGGGCCGAGCTGAGGGCCGAGTTGCCGGGCTGAGTTGCCAGGCCGAGTTGGGCTGAGGTGGCCCCCAGAGGGTAGAGAATAACAATAGCAACAACAAATATAATGATAATAACACTAAATATAATGATCATCATAATAACAATAATAATAGTAGTAATAATAATAACAATAATAATAATAATAAGAAGAAGAAGTGATGATGTTGATATGACAATGATAATGATAATAATGATGATAATAATAATAATAATAATAATAATAATAATAATAATAATAATAATAATAATAATAATAATAATAATGGTAATAATAATACTAATAATAATAATAATAATAATAATAATAATAATAATAATAATAATAATTATAATAATAATAATAATGATATTAATAATAATAACAATAATAATAATAATGATAAAAATAATAATAATGATAATAATGATAATGATAATAATAATAATAATAATAATAATAATAATAATAATAATAATAATAATAATAATAATAATAATAATAATATTTATAATAATAATGACAATAATAATACAGGGGTCTAGCTATCCACTAGCCCCACATCTAGAGGCTACAGAAAATTGTGTGGGGCTATAATGATATTTGCCTTAGTAGCCCAGCTGGCTATATGAAATGGGACATTTCAAGATCCTGTTGAGAGGAATATCAAGAATCTGATCAGTTTAAGTACACCATTTGACACATCAGTTGTCCTTCAGCACTGTTCCAAAGTGAAATATAATAGTGAAAAGATAGCTTACAACTTTCATATTGTTTTGGGGAAAAGACTAAAGAAGCAAATCTAAACCTGTAATTTTGATCCCCAAGTTAGCATGACACCAATTTGACACTGGGGACTCTCAAACATACACAAATAGGAATACTAATTAGGGAAATTGGCCAATAATAGAAGAAGTCAATATACATGGTACTAAAAGCATATATATCAACATGGCCCATTACAATGGATTATTTCTTAAAGATGCTCAGACTTTAACCCATTCATGCCTGTAGCAGCCAAAACCACCAGACAATTTTGGTGATATCTCTAAAACAAAAGTAATATTTAGAAAATATTTGATAGAGATTTGTTTATTAAAACCTTATCTACAACTCTCCTTCAAATAGTTTTCAAATAGATGCTCTATCAAAAAGTTATCATTAAAAGTATGACATGTCCAGACGACAATCGTCAAGAAAATCTGCAAGCATGAATGAGTTAGGGAATGCCTGCTCTGATATGTGAATCAGAAAAGTTGCAGTTCATGCTGAGTTTGACTGCGTTACAGCTGCGTAGACTGCGCACATTTGGTCTCTGTTCTTCTTGGGCAAGTGAGCAACATGTTTACTCCTTCACGTCCAGGCAAATTTTGGAATTAACCCATTCTTGCCTGGAAATCTACTTGACAAGTGTTGTCTGGACCTGTCATACATTTGTAAATAACTTTGGAATGAAGCAGCAATGCACTATTTGAAGGAGAGTTGTAGATAGAGTTCCAATGAACATCTTTCCTAAAATTTGTTCTGAATATTGGCTTTGGTAGAGAGATATAACCAAAATATATAGTCAGGCATTATGGCTGCTACAGGCATTAATGGTTTAGAGTTAAATTTTGAATAACCTTTTTTGGCCATATTTAGGTTTTTTCATGACTAGCCAGTTGTAGGTGACTTTGAAAGAAATCTCACAATGTTTGAAATATTTAACTCCACATGGGCTGCCTCAATTATAGGGATGTAAGTACTACGCTTAACCAATTCCCAGCCAAAGTTCTCTTTTTAAGAATTGTCTTGGGAGCTAAATAATTTGCAAATGGATGCGGGGGAAGGGGGGGGGGGGGGTAAGCAATGTTTTGCACAATATTTGATAGTTGCAACTTAACTTTGGAAAATATTGTAATAATGTTCACACAAAAACAGCTACTATGTATAAATTTTGCAGTGAGGTAAAACCACTACATTACATCAAAATATTCAAAATATTGCAACAATGTAAATTTTACGTTAACAACAACAACAATGTATACTTTACCCTCAATACATTGCAACAATGTATATACCATTCTAGCTACCAAGTGAAACCTTTTGCAACAATGCCAATCAAATTAGAAGAGATTCAAAAGTTTGATTATCATCACTTTTTCTGCAATATTCAAGCTATTTCTTGACTAAGCAGTTGTGGGTTCTGGAGAAATCTGACAAGCCAGCCAAAAATAGCACCAAATAACCGCAAGTCACTGGTAACTTTCTCACACACCCGGATCGAATTTGAACATAGACAGTGGTGACAGACAGCGAGCAGTCAGTGGCATAATGCCTTAGTCCCCCATCACAAAAACTATACCCATCATTGAATGGTAGGAGCAAATTTTTCTAATGAAAGCACAAATGATGCTTTCTTGAACTTCCACCCAAAATCGTCCAAAAATAGCCCGCCACAAAAACTATACCCATCTTCGAATGGTAAGAGCAAATTTTCCAATGAAAGCCCAAATATCTCTTTCTTGAACTACTACCAAAAAATCATATAGATCATATAAACTATAGCCATCACCAAATGCTCTAGGAACAACTTCTCCTATGAGAGCACAAATAACTCTTTCTTGAACTCTACGATTGTGTTGGATTTTTTTCAGAAAATGGCTAGCTAAGTTTTTGTTGTTTGTGTTGTGTGTTTATTCATATGTCAGCCGTCACGGCTGGTTTCACGTGCGCAAGACAAACGCGAGATTCCGTCAGTCAACCAGCTGTAGTGAGGGGGGGGGGGGGGGGGGGGGGGAGAGGGGGCGATGTTGAACATCTTGATCCTATCTGTTTAACCCTTATGCTGCTGGTGGCTAATTTTGCCAATACAAAATAATGCTAAAATCCTGAAAAATCACCGAAACCCTGGCAAATGGGTACTCATCTGAAAGTACTCAGTGAGAGCTAACCAATGCATACCAACATGACAGGGTTTAGATGGTTTTCAAAGATTTTTGCGTTCTTGTGCTTTGGGCGAATGTAGCCTCAGCATAGGAAGGGTTAAGGAGGGGGACAAACAGACGGCTAATTAGACATATCCCGCAGCTATCATGTATCAAAACATCGCCTACTACAGCCGTACCCCACACTACCCTAAAAACAATTCTGCCAAAAAATCGCCGAAATAAAAATCCTAAAAAATCTGGAATCCCACAGACTTCTTCCATGAATTTCATTAATTCAGAATGTGTTTTTTTCTTTAAGGCGCAAAAATGGTGACCGGAGTAAGGGTCGGGAAAACCCGCACTTGCCGCCGCAGCACAGAGTATTAGCTCCATCTAGTGGTGTTGTTGTTGGAGTAACACTAGACACAGTGTAAGCATTCTCTGTTG
>OZ012701.1:23697995-23720495 GCA_963942565.1 Maea johnstoni | reverse complement strand
GACATTTAATTCCTGCACTTAATGTGTGGGCCTCCCGGGCATAATAGACGACCGATTGCTACCCAGTTTCCTTGACATGGGTGATGTTACAACTGAACGTAGCTTTGATTAGCAAGCTACATGTGTCATTGATGTGTTTGAATTATTTTCTTGACATCTTAGCATTGCTTTTTAGACAACCAGGCATTGACAGACGTCCAGTTGACAGGTGCAGAAATTAAATGTCTGTACTGTAGCAAAAAATGGGTTGCTATTTAAAGTTTCCCCTTTCCATTAAAATAGCAGACAATGACACTTAAACCGCTGTGGTCATCCCCAATAGTAGAGCAACTAAACAGTGTCATGGATTTCCAATAGGATGTCCATTTCCTGAGATAAGGGGGTAATTACCCCATTTCTATAGGAAGACTACCCCCACTTGGCTTTGCAACTGAATATCTCCCAAAGGGATGAAAACAATGAAAATCTCAGACACCGTTTACTAGGTACTTGCATGAACGTGTAATCCATGCAAGTAGATTGGAAGTTCAGTCCCTATGCTTTGAGCTGGACGTGATTTCATTGAAGAAAGTACACTTTTGCATTTTGTTTCAATATAACACTCACATTAAAGAAAGAGTAAACCAGTTTTATACTGTGAAGTAGCTGAAAAGGTCCCCCTTCAGAAAATATATGGTTTTATGGGTGTTTAACTCCCCTTGTGGCTGTAAATGAGGAAAAATGTTCGCTAATGTCATAAGTACTGGACCTACCTTAAAAGAGACACATTTCATCCAAGGAAATCTGTGTGGAGGCAGGGGTTCTACCTTAGACTTTGTTTCTATTTTAACCGCTCCAAATACTCAGAACATGTGTACATTGAACACTTTTCATTTCCCGTGAGTGTTTAATGTAGACAGGTTCCAATGTATATATATTCTCTCACACACATTTATATGTATGTGTGTATGTATGTATGTATGTATGTACATACGTATGTATGTATGTATGTATATATGTATGTATGTATGTATGTATGTATGTACGTACGTATACGTGTATGTTTTTATGTTCATACGTATGTATATATGTTTGTATGTATGTGTTTGTGCCACCGGCAAGCGGACATGACATGGTATTCATGGAATGTCGAGATAAAAGATGCAGCTCTTTATTTCTATTGCATACATCTCAAGTAGCTTTATTTATTACATGAAACTTCACGCCTGAAAAAGTATTTTCTTTGTTGACATTTGGTAGTTGATGTGGTCGTCGCCAGATTAGAAAAGAGTGCAGAGAGATCATTGGAAATATACAAATGATCAAAATTAAAGTTAGAAAATATCCTAAGGTTGATTTAAGTACCTAATTAGCTTTTAGGTAGTTTATGGGTAAATATCTGTGACTGAATATTCCCTCTATCCTGCTTTTATTTGACAATGTAGCCTATACGATAGCATCACAACAGTACCCTTCCAGAAGGGAGGAAACATGCGAAGCATTTTGAAATTGAGCACTTATCTACAATCATGGACAGGGGACCGTCGAATTTCTCACATAAGAAGGAAAGATCGATTCCAACGTTTACTCTGTTTAAATTGTATTTCCATTTTTGTCATCAGTTTCTCTGAAAATGAGAAAAGGCGTTTTTCACCACTTTTAGATTACATAACTCTTGACTGAAGTCAAACTTGGAAAAAATGTGATACGACATACTCCTAGCGATAACTATCCCAAATGCCAAGAAAGTCGGTTAATATTTGATATCCAAGATTCATGTTTGAAGCGACCATGTTGGCGAAACTCGATGTAGAGAGAAGGGCCAAAAACGTTTCCTGCGTGTGTGTGAGCCTATGAGACCTTCCCTAACAATCTTTTACTCTATTCAGGGATGGCCTAGACTTTCACTGTTGTTCTGTTTATTAGGAAAAGGGTTTAGGTTTTAACATATGAAATATTTCAAAATATCCTTTATTCATAAATCAACCCCCATTGGCCACCTAAATTATTATAATTTTCAGGCCTATGCATAGATAATGGTAGACTCTTTATCCGTGCAGTACCCAGGAAGGAGGTCAAGGAAACTTATGAACTTGGAATCCCCTAACTAGGGTTAGGGTTAGAGTTAATGTTAGGAATCAGGTCCAGGGTTAGGTGGTTACCCAACCCTAAGACTAGCCCTAACCCTAACCTTAGTTAGGGGATTCCGAGATCATAAGTTTCCTTGACCTCTTTCCTGAGGACTGCGCGGATAAAGAGTCTACCAAAGATAATATACAACGAGATCCCGAACCACCGACTAACCTAAATAAGAGTTTACTAATTCTCACTGATGCCTTAGTTAAGTCATAAAATAATCATATTTCTAGATTTTTAATTCCCAAAATAGGCAAATATCCTCATGTCTGTGATTACATATTTCTTGATATGTATTTCAGATATGGCATCCTCGTGGCAAAAACTACTATTTATGACAGCGGTAGGAATTTCCGTTTCCTGTGACGTCACCAAAGATTTGCACACGGTACTTCTACTTTCCTTTCCCCCGAGCAGCTCCGGAAAGCTAATCAACGGATCTCAATTTCCTGACCAAAGCGATGGCGGCCATTTTGGAACTCTCGTTGGTGGTGCCGCTTATGTCAAGGACAAATCAACGGGACTTGTAGGACTCCGCCTAGCGGAGAATGATTACATTAAATATAGCAGCCCCGCACTTACGAAATCAATTTCCACCTCTTTTTCAATAGAGGTTATAGTCAAGGCAAACAATACGAACACAAACTGGTTGGTGAGAAAATTGGGCTCGTTTGCTTTTCCCGGATTTGTGTCGTCCGACGTCTTACGAGCCTCCATCACAACAAATGTCTCTGAACGAACTGTGGACATCTTTGACCAAGGATTGCGTATTTCGGATTCGAATTCACTGCAGCATTTTGGTTTAACCTACGATGGAAAAAAGACGTCAGTTTATGTAAATGGAAGTATATGGAAGGAAAAGTTCTACGAATCAGTCGGGGAAATCGTGTCCGCTGCAGGGGAATTGAGAATAGGAAGGAACTTTCCAGATACAGAATATGGAAGCAATTTTGCCGGTATCATCTACATGGTCAAAATCTCGTCGAAATCTCGTGGTTGCGTGGATATGCAAATAGGCAGCTGCATTGGTAATACGCCATTCTACCCTAAGGGTGGACCATTTGATAGTCTGAGGGCTATCCTTTTTTTAAGAAAAAGAAAATCTGGCCCTGTAAATCAAGAAAAAAGTATTCTGGCCATGAAAGTTAGGAATGCATATTCTGGCCCTGATTTTTTTGTCTCTGCCTGAGGAGAAAAAAACTGGATTTGCCAGAGAAGAAAAAGAATATTGACTATGCCGGGCGAAAAATCGGACAATGTCAAAAAAGGATAGCCCCCTTTGATAACATTTGGATGACAAAGTAATATTTCAAAAATTGTCCGACTAAAAGTTGTCTTTTCTCTTTCGTTTGACAAATCAGTTTCTTTTTAATACAATTTAATTGATGAGTAATTTTGGTCAAAATCGGATCACGTGTGAACTCCAGATGCAAGTCTAATAATAATAATAATAATAATAATAATAATAATAATAATAATAATAATAATAATAATAATAATGATGATAATAATAATAATAATAATAATAATAATAATAATAATAATAATAATGATGATAATAATAATAATAATAATAATAATAATAATAATAATAATAATAATAATGATGATAATAATAATAATAATAATAATAATAATGATGATAATAATAATAATAATGATAATAATAATTATAGTAATAATAATGAGAATAAGAAGAGAATGAAAATAATAAGAATGGTAGTTATAAAAAATATAATAATAATTCTAATAACTATAATACTAATAGCTATTGTACTACTACTACTACTACTATTACTACTACTACTAATGATAATAAATATATATTAATAACTTTAATACTGATAACTATAATACTGATACATATGATAACAATTACTGTAATAATAATAATAATAATAATAATGATAATAATAATTATATTAATGATGATAATAATAATAGTAATACTACTACTACTACAACTACTACTACTACTACTACTACTACTACTACTACTACTACTAATAATAATAATTATGATAATAATAATCATTTTAATAATATCAATGATAATGATAATAAATGCATATGATTTTTTCAGAGCAAGAGCGTGTCGACGAATGTTGTAGCAGCCCGTGTCAAAATGGAAGATGCAGGGATCTGATCGGAAAATATAGGTGAATACCACAGTAAAAGTGTATTTTGGTTTGGTATTTTTCATTTCGATGGGTCACTTTTTCTGCCATATTTAGGTGACATCGTGACTAACCAGTTTTATTTGGGCAGTGTGGACCAATCGGAAGCCAGAAATGTCATGTACCTATTGAGATAAAACCTTAGATGACCAAACACAAGTGGATTCGAAACCAGCCGGTCAACCTGAACATGCTAGCCTCAACCAGCTTCAACTAATAGCCCCCTAATAGCCCTAAATTGGTGCCCAGCTTATGGTGGAGATCAGGTTTCTCTGTAATGTAATCATTACGAGAGCCCTGATTGGTCCTTTTTCCCATGTGACTTCGCGCTGCTGCCAGTCAGTGACTCCTGGCATGAGTCCAGCAGCTCACCATAGCGCATATAGTAATTGATCTCTCGCTACATATTAGCTACTACATATCCATTCTTTTCTTCATCCAAGGATAAAACACTGCAAGAGTAGATTATGAGATTCCACATAGCCCCGTTAAATTAGTATGAGAAGTCACAGAAATGCATTAGGGAAAACAAAGAGTTGAACAGGGTAAAAAACTGGTTAATTCTGAAGATGGCGAAGAGATATTAAGGTCTAGACGGTCTCTGTAAGATTTCATGCAATAACCATTTTCTTTGTGGATATATCTATTTAAGATTTGAACTAGGGACACAGTTGGACAGCATGAACCAATCAGAAGCAAGAAACGCTGTGTACTCTTTCTGTTAAAACGCTGCAGATTTCTGAAGTAGATTATGAAATTCCATCATGCCCCATTGTATTACTATGAGAGACCATAGTCATGAAATAGGTCAAAAACAAATTAATAGTTCGTGAAAGTAGATCGATCAGAGGCAGTGAATAAGGCTATATTTTTTTATTACTCTCAGATTGGAAATAATGACAGTTCGGCTTACAGGCATTTGATTCCTGCACCGGTCGACCGGATGTCTACAAGTGCCTGGATGGAGAGACACCCATGGATAGCATGTCAATAAAATCAATGGTCCAAGTAGCTTGCGAATCAAAGCTACCTTCAGTTGAGAGGTTATCCATGCATCCATGTCCTGGAAACTGGGAGGCAATCGGTCGTGCGGTCGTGTATAATGCCCGGGCTGCTCACGCATTTACTGCAGGAATTAAATGTCGGCACTGTATCATTTGCAGGTGTGACTGTTATGACGGCTTTGCGGGGGGTCATTGTGAAACAAGTCTGTGTGATCCTCGCTGTTCCGCCATTGAGAACTGCAGACGACTAAACGGCAACTGGACATGCGTGGAGAAAATCGCAGGTACGTCGCAGCAACAGCAACAGTAGTAGTAGTAGTAGTAGTAGTGGTAGTAGTGGCAGTAGTAGTAGTAATAGCAGTAGTAGTAGTAGTAGTAGTAGTAGTAGTAGTAGTAGTAGTAGTAGTAGTGGTAGTAGTAGCAGTAGTAGTAGTAATAGCAGTAGTAGTAGTAGTAGTAGTAGTAGTAGTAGTAGTAGTAGTAGTAGTAGTAGTAGTAGTGGTAGTAGTAGTAGTAGGAGTAGTAGTAGTGGTAGTAGCAGCAGCAGCAGCAGCAGCAGCAGCAGCAGCAGCAGTAGTAGTAGTAGTAGTGGTAGTAGTAGTAGTGAAAAAAAGCAGATTATAAGTCATAGTAGTATAGTAATAGTACTTGTAGCCGAAGAAGTAGTAGTAGTGCATTTAGAGGTAAAAGAGTTAGTAGTACAAGAAGAGATATACTACGTAGTAATAGTAGTAGAAAAAGAAGATATATAAGTAGTAGTAGTAGTAGTAGTAGTAGTAGTAGTAGTAGTAGTAGTAGTAGTAGTAGTACTACTACTACTACTACTACTACTACTACTACTACGAATGGTACTATTGATGACGATAACTCAAAACCCTTCTTGTTCCCATTTGTGTATTTTCAGATAAATCAAAGGCTGCCTTAGACACTGGTCCCGCGATTGGTATTGGGTTGTCAGTAGCAACCCTCGTTATCCTCGTCGTTGTCTTGGCGATCGTCATCATCGTAAGGAGGAGAAAAGTAAAGCAACCAAATGAAGGTATGGTGCACTTACTTGTTTTTGTTGTCTTTTGGGGAATTGGTTTTATAAGAAGTTGTGTCACAGTTGAGGTGATATGGTATGGAGAAAGAAACCAAGAACCAGGATGAATTTCCCTGAAGTGTTCAACAGCACCTATGATTTTTTCAGCTTCAAAAGCATCGTATGTATGTATGTATGTATGTATGTATGTATGTATGTATATGTGTGTATATATATATATATATATATATATATATATATATATATATATATATATATATATATATATATATATATATATATATATATATATGTATATATATATATATATATATGTATATATATATATATATATGTATATATATATATATATATATATATATATATATATATATATATATATAGTAGTATAGACATTTATTTCCTGCACAAGTCGACCCATGGATAGCATAGCAAACGACAGAGAATAGTCGATGGCACTAGACTACTCGGTAATTGAGGCAGACCACAACAATCATTATGCAGATTAGTAGCTAATGCTTATAATTTTTCTTTTGATTTCCTAGCTATCGCTACTGAAAATCCGACCATTGTTCGGCAAGAAAGCACAGAATCCCAACAGTCTTCCGCGGACCCAATTGCTGCGTGGGGACGGGTGCGACGAAACTTTCTAGGGATGGGCTTCCCGGTGCCGAGTACTATGGTCACGCCCATGCACGAGCAGTCCTATGTGCATATCAGACGGGATAGGAATAGTCAAGTCATACGGGACGTGAGTCTCTGTCTTTCTGTCTCTCTCTAAGCTCTTTCACTCTGTCTGTCTGTCTTTTTCCCTTTACGCTCTTTCATTCTGTCACGCAGACTGTCTGTCTCTCTCACGCTGTCTCTTTCCCTTTCACTCTGTCTCTCTCTAAGCCCTTTCACTCTGTCTGTCTCTGTCTCTCTCCCTTTGTCTCTTTTCCTTTCACCCTGTCTCTCTCTCTAAGCTCTTTCACTCTGTCTGTCTCTGTCTCTCTTCCTCTGTCTCTTTCCCTTTCACTCTGTCTCTCTCTCTCTAAGCTCTTTCACTCTGTCTCTCTCTAAGCTCGTTCACGCTGTCTGGCTCTGTCTCTCTCACTCTGTCTGTCTGTCTCTCTCATTCTCTCTTTCCCTTTCACTCTGTCTGTCTGTCTCTCTCTATTAAGCTCTCTCACTCTGTCTCTTTTCTTCTCACCCTGTCTCTCTCTCTAAGCTTTTTCACTCTGTCTCTCTCTAAGCTCTTTCACTCTGTATGTCTCTCTCTCACTTTGTCGTCTCTCTCTAAGCTCTTTCACTCTGTCTCTCTCACTTTGTCTCTTTCGCATTTACCCCCTCTCTCTCTGTCTCTCTCTAAGCTCTTTCACTCTGTCTGTATCTGTCTCTGTTCATCTGTCTCTTCCCCTTTCACTTTGTCTCTCTCTAAGCTCTTTCACTCTGTCTCTCTCTCTTCCCCTTTCACTCTCTCTCTCTAAGCTCTTTCACTCTGTCTCTCTCTTCCCCTTTCACTCTGTCTCTCTCTCTAAGCTCTTTCACTCTGTCTGTATCTGTCTCTCTCACTCTGTCTCTTTCCCTTTCACTCTGTCTCTCTCTCTAAGCTCTTTCACTCTGTCTGTATCCGTTTCTCTCACTCTGTCTCTTTCCCTTTCACTCTGTCTCTCTCACTCTGTCTCTTTCCCTTTCACTCTGTCTGTCTCTCTAAGCTCTTTCACTCTGTCTGTCTCTTTCCCTTTCACTCTGTCTCTCTCTCTAAGCTCTTTCACTCTGTCTGTCTCTTTCCCTTTCACTCTGTCTCTCTCTCTAAGCTCTTTCACTCTGCCTGTATGTCTCCCTCACTTTGTCTCTTTCTCTTTCACACTGTCTCTCTCTAAGCTCTTTCACACTGTCTCTCTCTAAGCTCTTTCACTCTGTCTGTCTCTGTCTCTCTCTCTCACTGCAACTCTGATTGATACACATAACATATCACTACTACTACTACTACTACTACTACTACTACTACTAACTTTTGTAGCCATATTCTCACGTTTTATTTTCTGAAACTGTTGTGTTCATTCGCACGTTTTATTTTCTCAAACTTTTGTATTCTAATTCTCACGTTTTATTTTCTGAAACCTTTGTAGCCTAACTTTCAAGATTCATTTTCTGAAACCTTTGTAACCTAATTCTCACGTTCTATTTTCCGAAACATTCGTAGCCCAATTCCCACGTTTTTCTTTTACTTTTGTAACTTAATTCTAACGTTTTATTTTCCGTAACTTTTGCAGCCCAATGCGAGACCTAGTCTGGGGGCGTTTCAACCTCGGGCACGTGGTCTCAGGCCCTACAGGTTTGACATGCGCAGTCGCCCGCCACCCGCATACTCAGACATCGAATTTACGGACGAGGACGAGGCTTGGTACGCGGAACCGGATGTGGTACAGTCGACCCGAACCCAAAACGAGGCTGTGACCTCGAGAATACCAGAGCCTATCTCTGAACATGAGAGATCCGTGTCATTTTTGACAGACGGCGAAATGAGTCCGAGTTCAGACCGTGACTAACACATCTATGCTAGACAGGACCTGCTGAAGGAAAGAAGGAATGAATGGGGTTTTTTACGTTGCTTTCAACAGCTTAGGTCATATCTCAGTTGAAAAAAAGAATGGATATGTAGCGAGAGACCAATTACTATTACCACGTTCCTTTACTTGTCCGAGTAAGCGCTGGGTAAGCGCGAGATCGTTCCAGTTAGGCGATGACGTCACCCTGGCGCTTACTCGGGCCTGGCCCAACTAACCGACTCCCTGAGTCGGCTAGTTGGGTAAGCATCCCACAATGCAACGCGTGAACATGGACGCCTTCGTTTACCGAAAATTGTTTTGCTTGTGAAAATAAACTAAAAGATGATCATTATTTACAGTAAAATGCTGAAAATTAATTTGTATTTGATGCTTTCGTAAGCACCTTTAAAAATAAGCAAATCGTTCACTTTTGTTACCAGCATTTAGGAATACTATTTTAATTTTACAGTACATGCCCTGACTTAATATTTCGGTAATGTTTATTATGAAATTTTATAGATTTAGTCTTAAATTAATTGAAATTGACATTTGTGATGAAGTGCGGCTTGGACATAGACGGTTTGCCATATATGGGCAAAGGTGAAGGCCGTTTGGCAGACGCCATGACACTTTACTCGGGTAAGCACGAAATCCGTTCCTTTACTGCGCATGTCTATGGTCACCCGAGTAACTCACCTAGGCCTCACCTAGGTTAGTAAAGGAACACGAACTATATGCGCTATGGTTAAGGGCTGGACATGCCATGGGTCTCTGATTTGGCATCAGCGTGAGGTCACGAGAGAACAATTTATATAGCAACCAGGCCAACCCGCTTGGGGATTGTACCCCAGGCATCATACAACTACTAAGCCACTATCCCTAAAGGACCAGTTGCAGTTAATGATAATAATAATAACACTAATAACAATAATAATGATAATAATAATAATAATAATAATGATCGTAATAATAATAAAAATGATAATAATAATAATAATAATAACAATAATAGTAAAAGTTGATATTTGATATAGCGCCCTTTCAACCTATGATCTTAGATAAATAGATACTGTACATGGATTCGTCACCCCAGGCAAATTGCCTTAGGACCCATTACAGAACCCTGGATACACCTTATCTCGCCGAATCAACCGGCCCCAGGACTTCTAATTGTGACGTCACTAGGAGACAAAAACAATGAGGGTTCTCGTATCGTTTACATTACAGCCCATTTGTGCGGCTTTTTGGTGGTGCTCATTTCGTGGTGGACATTTCGCCGGTGGACATGGTGGAATGTCCAACCTTTGTAAGCCAATCACGGCTTAGGATCTTTACGTGAGGTATTTCATTATAATAAAATTGAATGAATCATGCTGGCCCGAATAACCGCAAACATCCACAGAGTTTGCCGACTGTACAAAAGAGTACATATCCAAAATCTCGGATGTTTGTCAATTTTTTCCCTTTCGTGATTTATATTTTCAGTATAATAAAACAAATATGATGTGAGGTGTACAATCTTCTTTTGGGGATCCAATTATGTTGTACCCCCATGCATAGGGATGTCATATTTGTATAGTAGTTTAATTATTTTAGTTTCAAATAGCATTTTGTTTCCGCTTGGACGATCCTTTTGTTAAGATAAATTCTAGGTCAATCAAGACATGTCACCTCGATGACCCTGCAAGTGAAAGAGATAAATGTCACTTAATCTAACATCATCTGAGTAACTAGCAATATTTCTGAAATTCATGATTCACCACCCAAAAAGATTGATTTGTGTACTTTTATATCAAAATGTTGTTTAACGTGTACTGACTGTGAGAGATGTGATTGTGCTTTTATAATTGCAATATTACTGTGAATAAACATACATACATATATTCAGCATAGAGGCTGATATCTATTGATACTTGCATCGTTTATTTTTAACAATTTACCCCTTACCACTATTTGATCAGGCACATTGTTTTATGATGTATAAATATTCAGACATACTATTGATGGTGTAAAAGTCAAAATTGAGCAAGTTGCAAAAAAGGTGAATATTAGGAAAACTGCCGACTTTCTGAGCTGAACAAAACCACTCATCTTTTAATAACTCAATTTTCAATTATCTAAACTGATCGTTCTCAGAAGAAAGTAGTTTATACATACACTGGATTATTGAAAACAAACAGGAAAATGATTAATTTGGAAAATATGTTTTTTATTCAGTATGTGTCCGTTTACGATTTTGTTCATAAAGACACTGGTCATTTATTTCAAACATTATAATGTACAATCAAACACCTCAGTCAAAGGAGAGAATACCAAGTTAAATATCTTATGCATACAAAAGACACTTTAGTTGAAAATGAGACATATGTAGTAAGCCATATTATACAATGCATGTAAAAGACTGAAACGTAATCTATGACTTTTTTCATATTTTGTGATTTATCCAAAATAGTATTTTATTTTCGCTAAGGAATTATGACCTCTGGGAATGTATCTTCGATGCTATGTGAAAAAAAAAAGAAATATATATATATATGTCCAACTGTTGCAGTATATATATATATATATATATATATATATATATATATATATATATATATATATATATATATATATATATATATATATATATATATATATATATATATATATATATATATTTATGTATATATAATATATTATATATATATATATATATATATATATATATATATATATATATATATATATATATATATATAAATAAATATATATATATATATATATATATATATATATATATATATATATATATATATATATATATATATATATATATATATATATATATATATATACTACTATTACTACTACTACTACTACTACTACTACTACTACTACTACTTACTGTATTGAGGCTTATTAAGTAAATTTCTGCAAAATATGTTTTGGCTTGCTTATCTTAAACAAATATAAAAACAGTACGCCTATAACATTGATTCCAGTAAGCGTATCAACACAGCAATAACATACTTTGAAATAAAAGACTATGCATCTATTATCTTCACATGAGAATATGGGTGTTTGTACAACCAGGCACTGGCATATATATAAATATATAAATATATATATATATATATATATATATATATATATATATATATATATATATATATATATATATGTATATATATATATATATATATATATATATGTATATATATATGTATATATAAATAAATATATATATATATATATATATATATGTATATATACATATACATATACATATATATATATATATATATATATATATATATATATATATACACATATATAGTTATACACACATACATACATACATATATATATATATATATATATATATATATATATATATATATATATATATATATATATATATATATATATATATATATATATATATATATATATATATATATATATATATAAATGTTTATTTAGAAAGCATATTTATTAAAATGTTAACAACATGAAATATTCAGAAATAAAAAATTATGCATCGATTATCTTCATAAGAGATGTAATGCATGTTTCCCCTCCTGGGAAACCCATGCCTTCTGGTTAATTGCAAGCTTCATCTGCTCTGATTTTCTTTGCTGTTTGGCCAATACCGTGCCAACATTTCATTCCTGTGCTAAAGGAGTTGGCATCCCAGACAAAATACACGACCGCACGCCCGATTGTCACCCGACTTCCTGTGCATGGGTGCATGGCTGACCTCACAACTGAACCGAGCTTTGATTCGCAAGCTACGTGGGCCATTGATGTGCTTGGCTTATTTTTTGACATGTTACCCAAGGGTATTTGTACAACCAAGCACTGGCAGACGTCCGTCAACTGCTGCAGGAATGAAATGTCTGTACTGTAGGTGTCAGGCATGAAGCCATTCACACTTTGTAGACAAAGTAATGATCGCGAGAACGAGATTTCACACGAGAACATTATTTCAAGAGTCTTAACTCACTGTCCTGAATAGACTTACAGGGTCACGGCCCATAGGTAAAAGTATTACCAAGGAAGTCCAACTGTCGCAGTGTCGCACCAATAGAGACATATGCCTCAAAACACGTGACAAGACAAAACCTAATACGCCAGAGAGGTTGGATGTTCTTGGTGTGACCTTGGATGAAGAAAAGAATGGATATGTAGCGAGAGACCAATTACTATATGCCCTATAGTTAAGTGCTGGAGATCATGCCCGGAGTACCAGATAAGGCATCAGCGCGAGGTCACGTGGGAACAAGGACCAATCGGGGCTCTCGCATCTATTACATTACTGAGAAACCTTATCTCCACCACCAGTCGGGGGTGCCCAGAGCACCAATTTTTGCCTATTAGCGGCTATTAGTTGACACTGGTTGAGGCTAGCATGTTCATGTTGACCGGCTGGTTTCGAATCCACTTGTGTTTGATCAACTAAGGTGTGACTCAGGAAATGTTCAGGAAGAGAGTCTGGCCAATCACCAATAGAGCCCCGTAGATGTTTCAATAGCATTTTTGAATGCAGATTATATCTAGAAATCGTGTAAACGCAATTCATTGATATCGCCTATTGATTTATTAATGATTATAGTCTTTGTTAATGAGAGAAAGGCTGGTACACAGCAAACAACTGCAGATGTGAAACGGTTGACGAATATTTCGGTCGACCGTTTACTGTCCATTTGTGCACAAACGGTTCACTGATATATCGGTCAACGAAAGTACCTGTGCACTATTTGTGCACTGGAACTTTTGTGCATAAATCGTCAACCGAACATCTGTGCACAAACGGTTGACAAATATTTCGGTCGACCGTTTGCTGTCCCAGAAATTCTTATTTGTAACCTGTATATACAAGCAAATAAAATATATAGATGTATATGAAAAGCCTTGTTGTCCTTGATACTTATGTTACATTACAGTACCCCATTATAATTGGTATGTCCCATAATAGCATTCACCGTTTGCTGTCCGAAACGGCAAACGGTTGACCGATGTTTTAGTGCACAAACGGTCGCGTGGGCAGATTTACATCCGTTTGCTGTCCAAAGTTTTTGGCTGTGTACGGTAGTGCCACCCGATGAAAACATTCAGACTGATCGGCACACGGCGCCAATCAAAATGTCCTGTACTCCAGGGCTTTTAATAGTTTGACACCCCTGATCCGATGTGAGATATCTCGGAAAAAAATCATGATGATTCATGAGAAAAAAACCCAAAAAAAGTCTCGTTTAGGGTTCCTTGACAAGATCCCTCGTGGAGTCGCCAGAATTCATCCGTCCCATGCTGTTACCATAAGAGCATGTTGTCCGGGCTGAACGTATGCTGGTGATCACTGCGGTCATCGAACTCGGTCAGTCCGGAACGACGTAAGCTTCTCTCCAGTGCCTTCTTCTTCATCCAGATCTTGCAGCAGACGATCAGCGTCACCACTAGTACGATGAGTAGCACACAGATGGCGCTGATGCCGCCGTACAAAAAGGCGTCGCTATCGTACGGCTCAGAGTAGTACTTTGGCTGCCCATCCCGCGAACATCACCGTCGTACCTTAAATGCACAAGACAGTATAATGAGTATGTTGACTGAATGATGAGAAATGTTCGGAATGCAATCGTGCCCATCACTGAATATCATCGTCGTACCTGAAATGCACACTACAATACAGTAAAATGACTGATTTATGATAAAATGCACAATTGTACGGCTCAGAGTGATACTCTGGCTGCCCATCCCTGAATATCATCGTCGTACCTGAAATAACACAATACAATATAGTAAAATGACTGATTGGTGTAAAAATGTTGGATTCATTTTCGATTTATTTTTTGGTGTGTCGACTTTTTGGTTCTCACTCATGTATAACTAGTCTTTAAATTTCGCAATTCAGTTCATTATATGCACAATACAATATAGCAATTTGACCGGCATTAATGTAGAAATGGGCAATTCGATTTTGTAAAATTTTAATGACTGGCATTGATGTAAAAATGTTCAATTTGATTATTAGATATTCAACATGACTGGCATTGAAAATATTCAATTCAAATTTCTAAAACTTTAGATGAATGGCATCGATATAAACATGTTCAATACGATTCGATTATAAAGAATTCAAAATGACTGGCATTGATAAAAAAATGTTCAATTCGATTAATAAAAATTCAAAATGACTGGAATTGATGGAAAAATGTTCAATTGAATTTCCCAAAATTTAAAATGACTGGCATTGATGGAAAAATGCTCGATTTCTTTCGATGCCTTGACTTTCAGTGTTCTTACACGTGTACAACTAGCATTTACTTGACGTAGGCCATTGGTGGGATTGGCTATTTTTTTATATGTTAATCATGGGTGTTTCTACAACCAGGCACTGGAAGACGTCCGGTCGACTGGTGCAGGAATTAAATGTCTGCACTGTACCCTCTTAACAAAACATCGTTGTGTTGTGCTACTTGGTTCTGAATGAAAACATGACATCTCATCTTAAGAGCAGCTGTCTGTCCAGGAATTGACACGTGACAGTTATGGAACGAAGACTCGCATAGCGAAATAGGTTGTTTAGATAACACTTCTGCCGATAGATGGTAGCACTGTAAAGTTGATCAAAGCTCTACCAAATCCACAAAGGAGAATTCTTTACACTCAACAACAATTCGACCTACAGAACAGGTTTTTTCAATCCTGCAATAAATGCGCGGCCAGACCAGCATAGTGTACGACCGCACATCCGATTACCCAACCAGTTCCCTAGGTATGGAAGCCTGGATGACCTCACAACTGAACGTATTTTTGATTCGCAAGCTACATGATTCATTGGTGTACTTGGCTTATTTTGGTTGACATGCTATCAACGGGTGTTGGTACAACCAGACACTAGCAGACGTCCGGTCGACTGGTGCAGGGATTAAAGGTAGGGGGCCTTGCCTGCTACAAACCATTGAGATACTACTAGTATTTGTCATGTCAAGCCATAGCGGCTGCTTACAGTAATTTCCAAGATATGAGCCTTGGCCAGACTTCCCCTTCAGTGTCGACCTTTATTTCCTGCACTAAATGCCTGGGAAGCCCGCGTTTAATACACGACCGCACGCCCTGTTGACAACTAGTTGCCTGGGCATTGATGCGTGGATGACCTCACAACTGAAAGTAGCTTTAGCCTTTTATTCACAAGCTACGTGGGTCATCGATGTGTTTAGCTCATTGTTTCCAAATGTTATCCATGGTTAGTTATTCAACCAGTCAATGGCAGACGTCCGGTCGCCTGGTGCAGGAATTCAATGCCTGTAGTGTATTAGTATTGTCTCAGAGACAAGATAATTCCCTGAAGAATAAACCTCACCACTAACGGAGAAAAAAGAAGCGGCCTGAGGAGCGAGGACATCTTATTGGGAGTTTAATTTGGTCAGTTCAGTTATAACCCTATGTACAACCAGTCGCTGCCAGGCGCCCGGTCGAATGGTGCAGTAATTAAATGTCTTCACTGTAGTGCTCAGTAGCAGGGAAGTCTAGCTTTCTCGACCCTGCTACTGTTTATTCCTGGCTCCTAAATATTTCAGTTTAATGATTAGCATAGAAATGATATTTTTTTCTTAGGTTTGTATTTTTACTTTTAAAGGAAGGAACAGACTGGAACAGTACGAGATTGCTTTGTGAACTGCAATGTCTCCATATTGAACTCCCAAATGGTGCTGGACACACGATTATTGATCAAAGTAAGTGGATTTCTTCATTCACTCATGCATGCCTTTGATTAATTTTACGTTTATGAACATTTGTCATTTTGCTGCTACAAAAACTACTTAAAACAATAATTTACAAGAATAGATATCCACATAAATGAAAAAATGTTGTAAACTATCCATAGGTGGTGGAGGTAAAAACGAAGTGATCGGATTAGATTATAAAAAGTGGTAAAGCAATCTGGTCTATGAATATATAAACTAGGTGATGTAGTGCACGAATTTAATTCCTGCATTATTCGACTAGTAGTCTGCCAGCGCCTGGTTATACAAACACCCATGGATAACATGTCAAGAAAATAGGACAAGCGCACGAATAACACACGCTGCTTCAGTTGTAAGGTCATCCATGCATCTATGCATGGATGAGGGAAAGTGGGTTGCAATTGGGCGTGCGGTCGTGTATTTTGCACGGTTTGCCATGCATTTAGTGCAGGAATTAAATGTCGCCACTGTATGTTGAATATTGTGCATAGGTCAGAATTAGAGGCATACCATTTGGTTTGGGACTGGTTGTCACACTCTCCTCGCAGTCTCGTCCAGTAAAGCTCCTCGCACAAAGGCATATGTACGACCTACCGGAAGTTAGACATTTCCCGCCATTCTTACAGGGATCGTCTGCGCATGTCTGCCCGTCTAGAAAGCGAAAACAGAAATGCTTATTATCAAACCTCTTTCCAACACAATCTTACTTTTCTTTAAAGAAATTTCAATTCCCAATAATGTAATCAGTTTTCCCTCAAAGGAAAGTCAGCGTTATAAGTACTTCTTATAGAAATTGATTATCCCTTAAAGTGAATTCATATTCCACTAAAGAAAAATGAATTTACGATATTTTAAGAAATTAAAATAGAAGGTAGGTAGTATGGTTGCCTTTCCTTCTACAAAGAGTGAAAACTGCACACACAACAGTTTTGTCTGGAAACCTCTGGGACGAAAAAGTGATTCACCGTGCTTGCATTTAAGTTTTGCAAGGGAAGGACATCCCTGGGATGGAAGGTTCTGAATAGCCATTTTACTTTGCAAAATAATTACCAGGGAAGGGCATCCCTCATATATATATATATATATATATATATATATATATATATATATATATATATATATATACACATACTACGTATATATATATATATATATACATTTATATATGTATATATATATATATATATATATATATATACATATATATATATATATATATATATATATATATATATACATATATATATATATATATATATATATATATATATATATATATATATATACGTATATATGTACTAGTATATCTATCTATCTATCTATTTATCTATATATATATATATATATATATATATATATATATATATATATATATATATATATATATATATATATATATATATATATATATATATATATATATATATATATATATATATATATGTGTGTGTGTGTGGCAAAAAATACCGGCGAAGGACATCCCTGAGATGGAAGGTTTTGAATGGCAATTTTACTTTGCAAAACATTTGCCAGGGAAGGACATCCTAGAGATGGAAGGTTTTGAATGGCAATTTTGCTTTGCAAAGTATTTGCCGGGGAAGGACATCCCGGGGATGAATGGATCTGACTCACCATGTTCACAGTTTACTCCCTTGAAACCTGTAGAACATTCACAAGTGTAGCCCGACAGTTGGTCACGGCACTTGCCTCCGTTTTGACAAGGTTGGCTGCAGCAGTCATCAATTTTACTCCTATCTGAAAAGAGAATACTGGGTGTTAACAGAACAGGGGTATGACTCATACTTCATACATGGATGGGTGGCACCCGTCCCTTTCCCCTTGCCCTGGATATACCGAAATATCTAACTCTACATTTGCTAGATGTTGACTTTCGATGTAAATTTGGCAATTTGGACGTTTGTTGAATATTTTTAGGATCTCGTTGGCAATGTAGAGTCAGAAGTTCGGCCATTGTAGAATTTGCACACTACAACCAGCAAAGGTACTGGAGAAGTTTTTGGAACATCTGCGAGTGTCTGCCCGCAAAAAACTATCCATATTCGTTCTGACCATTCTTATGTTCAAGCTCCATGCAATTCTACCGATATTCATACTCTGTTCAGTCAGCTGCGACTGAAATTGTTGTTGAAGCGAGTGAAAGACCGCCATCTTTCTCGCCACTGTCACACTATTGCGCACGGCACTTAAGCTGGTTGTAGTATGCAAATTTCACAATGGACAGACCTCGGACTCTACATTGTCAAAGAGATCATGACAATAGTTAATAAACGTCCTAATAGACAAATCAACATAGAAAATCAACATCTAGGCAAATGTAGAGTCAGATATTTCTCCCTGGCCAGAAAACCGAGTGGTCTGGGGCGCTGCTTCTGACTGCTCACTGTCTCTCACCACGGACTGTGGTTGAATCAAGCCCGGGGCATGGGAGAACGTTACCAGTGACTTGGGATTAGGCATTGGATTTCCTGTTGCTGGTACTCGGGTTATCTCTACCACTTACAACTGGCTAATCACAATATGGCAGAAAAGACGACTATAAACGCATTTCTAAATCCCACTTGTCCTATCAGTGAAAAGTGATTTATCCTCAAGGCTGTGATGACAGACTCAAAATAAGACATCTCCTAGTTGAGCACTCTTGTCCCTTCTTAACGTTGGTTATCTAATCCCTGAGGTCTTGGTGTTTCATATACAGGTTTTTCTACAACTTAGCTTGTTTGAGCGGATCTGAATAGGACCACAGTTTCTATTTTGCAATGTTTTACCTCAAATGAGACTTTCTTGATCAATAAAGGGTACATTTGATTTGTAAATACAATGCACCTTTTCTATGTATACTAGGCTGGAAAATTCCTACAATATATTAACTTACAGCACACGACTTTGTTTTTTTTATATAAGAAAGTATGTCACAATGGATATGCTGTCTCTACATTGTTGACCTACTTTCGTAAGTAATACTGCTACGGTGCTACCAAAATCGTGTGCTGCAAAGTATTAATATTACAAAAAATGCCATGATCATCAAACGGAGTCAGGTAACTTCTTTGCGTGGCATCCAAACAAACATGACTGTTTAGACATCGTGTTGTCACAATGTTACATAATTGATGAAATACACTTAGCGTGATAGTGACCTATTAAAACGAAGCACGCATACTCGCTATTTTGATATGCGACACTTATGCTTATGAGAAAATTTGTTACACACACACACACATAGTATATCTCCCTATATATATATGCTAATCCGACTTACGTAAGGTCACATGTACTCATTGTCATACAAGAGCTCTGGTGTGACGTATATATATATATATAGACTCAAATCCGCCTTAAGGAACGTCACATTACACTCACCTTTTACACTCACACACACACACACACATATATATATATATATATATATATATATATATATATATATATATATATATATATATATATATATATATATATGTATATACTCACCATTGCAGGTGGCGCTCTCTTGAATTTGCTTGCAATTCTTTGCAGAGGCCGTTATTTTCAGTGCGTAGAGGACTCCTTTGAAATGGCCACCATAGGCGACGTCATCGAAATTCTTTCCAATCCTGACGTCACTGGTTGTCTTGTCTATCTTATTCATCCCTGCCATTCTCTTCCTGTAGACGATCTTCCCATCCATAAACAAACTATACTTATTACCATCGAAGACGGACGCAAAATGGCGGACTTTATTGTGAATTTCTTTGCTCATAAGTAAACCGGAAGCTATACGCGGAATGTGGTCGGAAGTGAGCTGCATGGATAATATCTTATCACCTTCGAATCTAGGGAACCCGTATGATCCTAGTTTTCGTAGGAGATAATTTGAATTCGGCTTTGAGGAATTGCACCAAACTTCGATGGTGAGCTTGTCTGTTACTTGTAATGAAGGGGAGTTTTTCACCATGACGTAATCATCCTCGTCTAAATATAGACCAAGCACGCGGTTCGCGTCGGTGACGTACTTCCCATTGCCAAATAAGGTGCCGTCGTTACCATAGGCGCTACGGTCCGTCACCGTTCCCGGCCTGCTCTGTGGTCCTGAACCATCGAAGTTCATCAGTAATACGGTGGAATCATCCTTTTGAAATGGACATACTCCTGAAAAAAAATACTGCTTGGTTAACATAAAAGACAGAATACTGCAAAACGTAAAATACTTTGCGAATATTTTACTTTGGTTATCTCAAAAGGAGCCAAGATTTCCACTGGCCCAAGAACATTTTTATAATTTTGCTTACTAATATTACACGCCAAAATGGAATGGTTGAAATGATATTCTTCAATATAAATGATATTTTCTTTATTTGATAAGTACCAATGGAGTCCCTGCAGCAGCCATCTTGTAGAATCGTCTACTTGGAACCAGGGTAATGCATCAAGGGAAGCCCTTTTGGCAAAATATGTTCTAGAATTCTTTTTCTTTTCATGGGTTCAATGAATTCATGAGGGTTTAAAGGCACGTCAGTTCACATATGTCATTTAGTGCCATAACATATTAAAAAGAAGTGGTCCTTTGTCACTGTTAAAGAACAAAGACAAAGCATAATTATTCTTGGTGAAAGAAGGAAAAAGAGGGAGAGTAAGAGCAGAGCCTTCAGATCCAAAGAGAACCAAGGGATCTTTTAGATGCATGGTATCCACAGACAGATCCACACATCCCTCCTTTATAGGGCGAGCAGGGTGCCACACCAGCCTAGGTTTATCCGGGAGGTGCCAACTCCCTCTTACACACCATTGACCAAGCCAATAGGGTATTTCCCTCGCAGGTTCATTCTAAGGAGAACAAGTACGGTTGTTGATGCAAAGCATCAATAGTCAAAAGGCGGGGCTAAGTTATTTATGAACTTGTGAGGGAACCGGATGTATAAAGAACATTAACATTATAGAGGAAAATAATTTATAATGACTAGATTTGTATCAGTTTTGTAGAAATGAAACAAATATCGGAATTCTAGGCGCAAGCTGGAGACTTCGAAATCTCTTGGGTGCGAAGCTACTTGGGTACGCATCAGTTTGGTTACGAAGTCTCCTGATTTCACTCTATACACATAGTAATTTTTTTTCTTTAGTAATTTTCCTTCCTATACTGAAAAATACACTGTATGTCCGCTTAAAATATTTTATATATTTTAAAACTTCATGCTAAATTAAAATAAGGAAGGCACGATTTTCCGCGGCAAAGGCAACATTTATATTATAACCAATCAGAATAGACAATTATATTCAGTCCGGCCTCAGGATTTCGAACATGGCCGTCCGGACTATGAACATTTCAAAACAGCTTCCCAGATAGGCGCGGCCTGAGGGCCCCGCCAATAACGAGGAAACTACAAACGACACCCTATTTGAGGAATTTAATATTAATATGTACATATATTAAGGTGTTTTAGCGGAATACATATATATATATATATATATATATATATATATATATATATATGTATATATATTTATATATATATATATATATATATATATATATATATATATATATATATATATATATATATATATATTATATTTGACATATCCTCCATGAGTGTTTGTACATGATTGAACGATAGGGAACGATCTTACAAATTAGAATTACAATTGTGTGTGTGTGTGTGTGTGTGTGTGTGTGTGTGCAAAATACTAGAAGAAGAATCGTCAGAACAATTCTAATATATCAGGATAGGTCTACGTGTGCCAATGGATGAATAGCATCAATATCATACAGTGAAATATTCAAAAAAATAGCATTAGGTATCATTAACCCTAACAAATGAAAGCAGCCAAAAATTGTTAAAATATTTCTTTCGTGTCAACATATTTCCTGTGTATCATATGATGAGTTTACAATATGTA
>OZ012701.1:23668982-23695295 GCA_963942565.1 Maea johnstoni | reverse complement strand
AATCGGTCGTGCAGTCGTCTATTATGCATGGAATGCCCACGCATTATATACATGAATCAAATGTCGGCATTGTAGTTCCTGTAATTGTGATATGATATGATCATCTTATCACAAGTTTTACATCGTTCGTATTCTGTCACCGAGACAATTATTGTGTTAAACCGTTTATGGCGCCCGGGACACAATAACATAGGGCACTCGATACCTGTTACACCGGTTCTCGTGACCTGTAGACCCGGTATAATGCATATGCTAATCAGTACTTTCTATTAGTATGTGTTTTGTACATAAGTTATCCTTACCAGCTTTTACGTCTGTAGAGTTAGATTTATACACTTGCATTCTTTGTTTGTCCATTTTGTTGTCTTTGTCTAGTATAGATATGTTTTGTATTAGCCTATAAGTGTACGTTACCTTATATACTACTTTGTATTTGGTATGGTTTTGTACGATGCCGTACAGTCAATAAACATACAATACAATACAAATCTGTCAGAAAGAGCACTTCATGCATCGTACCCGTAAATCACAAATACTTACAGTTGGAAATTATCTCGCTGACAGTTAACCATACTTGGTGGATTTCTCCATTTAGTAAGTGATGCTCAGTTTTAGGGAATCAATAACTATGGTCCAGCCGGACTAAACAGAAGCATCTTTCATTTCCACGACTGTGCATCTAGGCCAAGATAGGTTTGTTCTAATACAACATTTTTGCACAAATATCCGAAGCACGGTATATTCCTATTATATAAATGTGTCTATAAACTCACGCTCCTTCTTCGCATATTCTTGCCTTATATGGTTATGTTCAAAGTTAATCCTTATATGGTAATGGTCAAAGTTAATTCGCAAACGCATGTATAAATGTCCATACAGTGAAATGTAAAGTGGGGAATTCATATGAGAAAAGGTGAGATCTTCAATTCGTTAAGGAATACTACATTCAAAATGAAACCGCACAAAGGGATATTTTGACTTGACAATTTCTATTGCATTATCACCTGAGATTAGCTGTTTAAGAGATGGTCCAGTGGGTTTTAGATTATTAGTCATCGTATAATGAGGTTCAGCATAAGAGCTCAGTGAGATGTAGTGATCGGCGTGGGAACGGGTCAAAACAAGGTATAATAAACCGAGATAATATATATATATATATATATATATATATATATATATATATATATATATATACATATATATATATATATATATATATATATATATATATATATATATATATATATATATATATATTATATTATATATTATTCACAATTTTGGGACCGTTGTTGAGGGTTTTCTCTTAGGATATGGTTTGCCGGGCTGCATGGCTGCCGTAAAATGGTTGCCTTGGGTCTCCTATTGATGCAAACGCTTTTGCTTTTTTGAATTTTTGATTGCTTTTCTTTTTATCTTGAAAAGTGTGCGCATTTCGGGCAACGTTATTTTATGTGAGATTTTCAAGCCTCACTGAGCACGAGAGCTCCAATAGTTTACTGGGTAAGCCATGAATTCTACCACTTCACAAATTTGGACTTCCACTGCGACAGAACCGTTTCTTCGATTTTAATTCTGTAAATTGATGTTAAAACTCCAACATGTCCTTCAGATAACATATAAGTGTCATTACTTTATTTGCTAAATTGTAGGAGTGAGTGATATTGCAATCGGATCAAGGTGATATAATCTTTTTTGCCAATCTGAAAAAAAAATCATGGTTACTGTCCGCAGGGCAGGTACTTTCTAGTAAAGTATAAATTCAGAAATCAATGGTTGTTGTTTTGTTTTGATTTTTTATTTCCAACATTTGAAATAAGCCCAAGGTATGCCTTTATTAGACAGATGTTACATGTACCTAGATGGTTGGGCCTTTTTGTGACTATTGTGAAAGCTTTAACATGTCCAGAGCTGAACAAAGTGACCTTTGGGGAAGGGAATGCGTTCAGATATCATTGTTGATTGTTAACGCACACTAACCAATGATTAAAGATAATCGGTCTGGAATTTTCTACAGTAACCATCAACTGTGTAATTAATGAGAATATGTCATTCGAAAAAAAAATTGTAAATTTTAAAATAAAACAGAATATGGATTGAATAATGACAGGTGGCGATGATATTCTCTACCTGATAACACTCAGGAACCTGGAGATACACCTAGTTATAGGATTATGCTGCTTTGGGGTGTGTTTTGGGACAGGGCTTTTAACTGGCTTGCAATGGTACCCATCACCTTAACGGTTCTGAGCCGTTTCTCTGTTAGCGGAAGTAGCTATCTACTTGTGACGTCATTTACTGGTTTCCCTTACAACCGTGAGTTGCCTGCTACAGCTAAAGGAAGGTTTCGTTTTCTCAACCTGGAACTGCCCCCTGTCGCTTTCGTTCCCCCCTTGTGCATTGATCGGGACAGTACCCCTGATATTAATCCTGCCCACATGCACCACTGTCTCCTCTGGAAGTTGCCATTGAAGCATTTTAAAAACTCATGGAGCACAGCGAAAATACTTGGTTAGGCGGGGTGGAATACTACACTTATATCATGCATGCAATAGTACACATGGATAAAGGTCGTTCAACGGTCATGTGTTTCTTGAGGTGAAGCATTCCAAAGTATAAACCGTGGCCCTATCCAGATGACCTCAGCAGCTTAGACAAAGAAAACTCCTAGTTGACACACCAGGACGACGACAGGGAATGGATAACACTTTTCAGAAAGGGGACAAGAGTGCCAAACTGGGAGATTTATTTTGAGTTTGTTGCCAGCATCAAAGCACTAGCCTTATATATTAATCGATACCTCAGAAATACCTTTTGAAATTATCAGCTGCTTCAACATGTATACAATGGTTGAGAGGGTCGTAGAACAAAACCCTATGAACATTTCTACAAGTTCAGCCTTTTGTCAAATACTTATCCTTACCCTGGCTTAGGAGAGAGAGAGAGAGAGAGAGAGAGAGAGAGAGAGAGAGAGAGAGAGAGAGAGAAGGACTTTTTTGACCTGGTCAGAAGATTATTTCTCTCTTCTCCGACAGAGCCAGAACTATCTTTTCTTTTCTACCAGAACCAGAAATTCTCAATTTCCTGGCCTCAGGAGGGTAATTGTTTTCTTGATTTTCAGTGCCAGACAATCTTATTTCCCAAATAGATAGCCACCCAGAGTACAAAATGATCTGCCCTTAGATACTTAGCTTTGCGATGGATTTCATAATGAAAGGCAAATGTATGGGCAAATATCTTTATTCTTGACACTATACTGTTTGTCTGCAAATATAACACTCCACAGGTTTGATAATCCGTCACATTGTGAATAGCACTGTAAAATACAAATGACCCATATGACTAACAATGCAAAAATATGCTACACAGGAAAAAGATTCGTCCCAAAACAATCCAGTCTATTGGCCAATTATGGTTAGTGGTGATGTTTTCACATTCCATACCGGTTGGTAAAAAGGGCTACTTTGAGGTCTTTGAAGAAAAAAGTCTCTACACTGGCAAACCGAACATATACATGACATTATAAGATGAAAAATAACACTGGTACTATACCACATTGTTTTGATTTTTCACCGATTCAATACATGGCACATTTACTGTATACGGCTTTAACTTGGAGTACTATTAATTTCACTTTACAGCCCTGCCGGAGGATATGTGTGCTTTTAAAAACTTGTCCATTAGTGCTATCATGGGGAGCCCGGAAATAGCAAACATGAAATGCCTAAATACAGTTATACAGTAGTGAGTTAAAACGTTATCCATTATCAGGAGAGTGCTGCATACTCTGAGCACCAACCTCTGATTGGTCAAGAGATAGCAGTGGCTGGAAGTCACTAGAGTAGTTCCTTATCTCAAACAGGGACATACATACTTATCCATTCTCCCTGTCTCAAAGTAGAAGTGAGACAGCACTGATCCATAGTGATGAGTATGAATAGCTTTGGGCTGCTTGACTAGAGGCTAGCATTGCTGACAGCCAGTTAAGTGCCTATATAACTTAGTAGGCTTAGGTGTTAAATATTGGAGTATTTGCAACTTAGGTAGAGGAGGACGTTTTAGAATATACAGCCAACCTTATTCATTTAAACCAGTCTATGGCTCTGGGAATGGATTTGTGAGTGGGGCAACTGACATACACCATAACGCACTACATGTTTAGCCCAAGTTATCCCAATGGTGCATTCGCCCTTTAATATACATCTTATTTACACTATGAAATAGTTTTCATTTTGATGATCATTGGCTGTTCTAACTTCTGCTCCTGTGGCCATTTCACATTATTTAATCATTTGATTAATGCATATGATTTTGGTACGTTTCAGTATTTCCATAACGCAAAGCTATAACATACTTTACTGTGTAAGTTTCAGTGCCTATATATATATATATGGTATCAATCAGTACGATAACATCCATATTCAGAAACTACAAACATATGAAAAATGAGTATTGTTATTAACTTATAGGGCTCCTCTTTCATGATAAAGGATGAAATATATGCAGCGAGAAATTGAATCACTGGTGGAGTTTTCTTGCCAAGTTTTTTGGACTTTATTTTTCCTCTGCCCTGCATCTACTTTACTGTTCTGACTATACTCTGTACTCTTGAATATCAATTGTTAAGTAAAAGTAGCTGATTTCTCCTACTTTGTGTTAATCCCTTACAAAAACGTCCCTAGTGGAAAGTTGCTACTTAAGTTGAAATTTCACTAGTGAAACTCAATTTCAGTAGAGAAACACTAGCTAGTGGAAATGGCCTGAATCACTAGTGTTTTGCTAGTGGGAAGTCACTAGTGGAAAGTCATTGCAGTTTCACTATGTTGACGATTGGAAAACCACTACTCCACTAATAAAACGACAATAGTCTAGTAGTGATTTTTTACCAGAGATGTTTAAGGAAATGCCCCACGCTGTTTCCACCAATGAAATGAATTTTCCTTCATAACCACTAGTTGGAACTCAGTAAAAGGATTTGTTCGACATTCTTTTCAAAGGTGTTTTGGAGTGATAACTTTCAACTTGGTGAATACCTACACCCTTGTCTAGGCCAACAGTGAATGGCTACATATATGTCAGCCATCGGCAGTATAATAGACCAAATATAGATAAATCTTTTAAACAGAAAAGGCTATAAAATCTTATTTTTTAACTATTTCGAATATTAACAAAGCATGGTCATTTTAGACTTATGTGCCAATACATGCTATTTACAATAACAGAAAAAGAATAGGGGGAAACCATATATCATTAATGCTGTGAATCACTGAGGATTACGAACTTCTAGTGTAACTTGGAGAACCACTTTTATTCAGCATGGCCTACAGGAATACGCCTCCTGACTGGCGAACTGAAACCCTGGGACATGGGTACTCATATACATTTTACACCCTAATGCAACTTTTTAGGCAAGATAAAGTTGTAAAGGTGCCCTCTTTATTTCTTTATGTGTTCTAATTGATCACACCTACCGTGAGAACATTTTGTCCTGAATCTCCCTAGCGATGGGTCATGGCAAATCGTTAGTGAAAAACCTATCGAGTAGTGACTCGCGGAAAAAAGAGATTCAGTCTGGTGGAGATTTTTTCTGACCAGTTCAACACAGGATAGCCCCCTACCCTCCACACCCATATTACAAATGGTCCGCCCCTAAGAATGGTGCTGTGTGTTGGACCCGACGCCAGGTAAGGCCGGCTTATGCTTAGCGCAAACGAACTTTGATCGCTCTGGTGACCCAGATATAGTGTATAAAAAAGCAGTACACGGTGGCATATCAGGACATCGACTTATAAGCCTCCAAACCGACAGGCTACGTTCGGAAATGTCTCTGCGAGTGACGAAAAAGTGTCTTTCAGCACCGGTAACTCTTCAGCAATTTCGGTTCCGGCAATGCAGTACAGCAGCGCCACCTATTGTCTTCAAAACGTACGACGATGGCCTCGTTCTTCAACAAAGTACCAAGGAAGATTCGAAACAAATCAACGAGTGGTGGTCCGAACAGGAGAACTACCCTGTCAGTCAGAATGAAATGGACCTCCCCATAGAATTGTATGGGAAGGCTTACCCCAAATGCTCTATATCAGGTAGGCTGCAGTTTTATTATATTTTAACTCGTTATTTGTTTAACCTTCTACCAGAGGTATACATAACCTAGGTTATCATGTGTACCACTGGTGTAACCCAAGCCTGTTTCCCAGGTCACACACACACACACATATATATATATATATATATATATATATATATATATATATATATATATATATATATATATATATATATATATATATATATATATATATATATATACACACACACACACACACATATATATATATATATATATATATATATATATATATATATATATATATATATATATATATATATATATATATATATATATATATATATATATATATATATATACACACACACACTTGGAAATATGTAGCGCCCCCTCGTGTGGCATTCGTGTGTACTAAATGTTAACAATAGGTCACAAGCCCATATAAGTATAGGTGCAATCATAAATATATATATAATAAAGTCAAACACTGCAAAAACTGCCGTTTTCAAACTGGAGGCTCGATGTAAGTGAAAAGGAAATCGCATTGCATCTGTTTTAGAACGATCGTTTCCCATATAAGATTTGTTTTGAAAAATATATATTCCGATTCCCTTACACATCCATTTGATGTGAAAATTAACTTTATTGAATTTAGGATGTCAGTGCTAAAGGGATATCTAGTTTAACATCTGCTCGCTAAATCACACGCTCCCAGGTCAACTTGAAATCGCTGATTGTCTGATGTTGACATTTCTAAAAGTAAACCCCATTACGAACTGCATCTGAAATACTAGTACGTTACAAATGGATTTGCTATACATAACAGGAACAATTGACAGCTTTTGATAAAATGTTTTTAAAAAGTATGCTTTCTTACAAAGATAATTCCGTATATGCTGGGTTATAATGTATGCCTCAAATACAAAACCTGTTAATGCACGAGGGATCCTCCAGAAATTGTTATCAGAGCCCATTAGTATAAAACTTTACAAAATACTTGAGAGGTGTTTGTTGTTAAGAATACACAGGATGAATATGCTTAATACGCATCTCTCACAGAATGCATTTTGCTATAAATAGAACCAAGGGAAGTTACCCAGGTGTTTAAGTAAATGCTTCTTGTATATTAATACTTCTATGTAGTGTAAGTTCCATATGTTTACTTTATACTGGATACTCACAAAAATGAAACTCAAGTATAAGCTCCTGTAGCTGTTCCCTAGGGATTCTTTGTCTCTCAAGTGACCTCAATTGATGATGTATTGGCCTGCACATGCTCTTTTGAACTATCCAGCATGGAAAATTTTATACAACTGACTAAGGGTCACTAAGTCACAAAATTTGCCCTTTTGCCCAGCGAGCGCGTTCAAATGAAATTCACATAATCTGTATTCATCTACAATACATAACATATTAACCTGGCTCAAACGCGCTTGGTGGGCAAAGTTACTATTTGGAACCGTTTCCACATAGGCTCAAATCTCATTAGTAGGCATGGTGGCAGCCATTTTGCTGAAGGTCATAGGTCAATGTCACTACATTGAACATTTCTGATTTTCATTAAAATCCATAGGTAAGGCCTTCTATAAAATGTCATTACTGGATCTCCTCCAATATAGTATACCCATAAAATAGATTTTTGATCAACTGGGTACAGTTATAGCTGAAATATGAGTCAATGCAAATCTGCTGACACATGTCATTTCGGAGTGGTCATATGCAATATCCAGGACGAGGATTGGGGAATATGTTAGCAATTATGAACAAGCAATACCTCAGCTACATGATCATATGAGTTTCTGTTAAATTTATGAAACTTGAAAAAGTTTGGGTAATTTGTATAGTAAACCAGAACAGGTCCTTTACATTGCTGTGTTTACAAGTGCCACGGCAATCGAACAGAGTGGGCAAAAAACCGAATCTATTGTTTTTGAGACAAAAAGTGATTTTGTGCAGTTTGAATGCATCTTTATGCCAAAAATGAATGGAAAGTTTACCACCATTGCCACCATTGACGCACGGTCATCGCACAGCTGGTGTCAGGCGATTACGCCCGATATGCGATTACGCCAGCATCAATTACGCCCCACTTTTCAAGTGCTGCCTGTATTCGCACAGCTACAGGTCACATATAGGAGATTACATCTAACTCGGCAGTATATTTACAAATTTAAAATTCGTATTAATGAGTGCCAACAGTGTTCTTCAAACAGAGTGAACGTATAACACGGATAGGAATCCAAAACAAATAAACATGTATAAAGTAGTATATAGGTAAACAGAGACTTTCCTGTACAACTCCAGCAAGCAGGGAGCTTTCATTGTATGAAATTTGACTCAGATTAATGTCTCTGAGTGAACTCCATTCAATAAATGCATTGCTTTTAATTACTGTGATTCTTTCAATTGACTTCATATTAAACCTTGAAGATCTAAAACTGGGTTGGTATGAACTGAATTGCTAAATATGGGTCGTGCCCAATTTTTCCCAAAAAATTTCAGGCATTTCATGATCACTGCTTGATATCTATTTTACTAAATGATATCCTTAGATGACAAGTAGGTTAGGGATGAACTTAGAAGGGGGGTACTCAACAACTAGCACTGCTAAGTATGTTTCATGCCAATTCTTTCTCAAAAAAGACTAAGCTTTTTCCACAGATGATGTAATCTTCATGTCAGCATATTTTTCAAATAGATTAGTACAATCTTAGATGACCAAACACAAGTGGATTCGAAACCAGCCGGTCAACCTGAACATGCTAGCCTCAACCAATGTCAACTAATAGCCGGTAATAGGCCAAAATTGGTGCTCTTGGCACCTCCAGCTGGTGGTGGAGATAAGGTTTCTCAGTTATGTAATCGATGCGAGAGCCCTGATAACTAAAATTATTTGTGATAAAAGGCATTACTTTATGTCTGAAGTTTGCATTTTAAAACAAGAATCCAACATTGCTTTACCCTGTCCTAGGATTACAGCTGTGAAAGTAATTTCATATGCATTCTGTTTTATATGGTAGACATATGAGAAGATATTACACATAGTATTGCTACTACTACTACTACTACTACTACTACGACTGTTGACATCTTGCTGACTTGGAGGGCTTATCATTTTAGGAGGCAGAGGTCATTATTTGACCGGCTTGCATGTTTTATCTCATGAGTTTAACTGAGGCAATATCTTGGGTGGTTGATATACTCATGCTTAACTAAGGTCACTGCTTGACCCCCTTGCAGGGAGATGTAAGAGATTAGTTCAAGCAGAAATCTTCCTCTACTGGAAGAGATCGTATCATACAGACATGTTTTTTGTTTAGCGTTGTTAGTTGTATTTTACAAGCTGGAAAACTGTAGGGATAACAACTTCCCCCTCATTATAGGCACAGCATAAGGTAAGAGTTCTTTACGGTTTAGCCCTAGTTTTCTTTTTCTTAGAAATATGACAATGCAGATCTAGTTAGGTACTGAGAGCCTTTGTCGTATTGTTCTCTCCTTTAAAGTACTATGGCACCATGGTTTCTATCCATGGTACACTTTTGGTTCCACTAGTTATAGATTAACCATTACCTCTCCTGACATTTAAATTGTAATATCTATTGGTGGTGTATCTCGCTATATTTTGCTATGGGTTTCTGTGTACCTTCTTATGCTCTAATAGTATACTTAGTCATGTGTCTATAGATAGCACCACACTTCCCAAGTTTCTTTAGTTCATGTCTTGTACTTTTCAGTCAAACGAGATCCTGAGATAGTATGAAACCAGCACTATTGTAATCAAACTTCAATAAAGAGAATCTATCATCAGAGCGACTCCGTTTGATTGGTTGTGGGCCAAAACCTCAGTTCATTCCACCTACCCATACTACTACTACTACTACTACTACTACTACTACTACTACTACTACTACTACTACTACTGATGACAATGACAAAAATGGTAAAATGATGATGATAATAATGATAATAATAATAGTAATGATAATGACAATAATAATAATAATAACAATAATAATAATAATAATAATAATAATAATAATAATAATAATAATAACATCACATCTTTTTCCAGGTTACTATAATGGAAAGCTAATAGGTATGGTCCAAGCCGTACCATCGTCCCACCGAACCAGTTATGGAACCAACCTGTTTGTTCTTCCGGAGTATAGAGAGAAGGGTTGGGGTCGAGTCATGGACATGTACAGGCGGTATGCCTTCACGGACGTTGAAGGTCACGTGATGACCGGGCAGCTCTCAGGTAATACCTAAACAAATAGGATGGATATGTATGTATGTGAGTATGTATGTATGCGTGAGTGTATGTATGTATGTATGTATGTGTGTGTGTATGTCAGGGGTGTCCAACATTAGCATTTTAGCACATTTGTGCTAGTGGAGTGCCAATTTTGTGCTAGTGGGCAAGTGGCTGACTTCCACACCACCTAGCGACTTTTTTGGAACTACCCAGTTCACCACCTAGCCATTTGATCTGCACCACTTAGAGTAAAGAAATACTATACTACTATACACCCTTTCAGACAGGCTCACTGAGCATGCTCAGAAACCACAGGTCAGAGGTCATTCAACAATAACCGCACACCAGCTGCAGTCTCTTACACTGTGAGAGATTGGGATATCTGTTAAAGAAGGTTTAAAAAGGGAATTCTTGAGGGAATCATGACAGTCCTGCTATTAGTCCCAGTTAGATACTCACTCAGTAACCTGATACTATCAATATCAACCACCTTCATGGATGTGATTTACAAATAGGAAGGCCCTGGACCCTGATGGGGAAAGGATGTCTGGGCCCTATTATAGTTATAACCGTGTCCAAACCTTTCATGTTCCAACATAATAAAGTGAATGATACAGGAAATAGCCCTTCCTTTTAACTCTCATCTCAATAGGAATACTTCACATAAGGAGGACCCCCTACTGGAGTGGGGCAAGCGGCTGGCCGTGGTGTGTCAGATCCCCTATCACTAGCATTACACAGCAGTAGAAAGCAGCCTAATTTTTATAATCTAAGGAAATACTCCTATTGAAACCCTAGACCATTGTTAGCCCAACTACATTTGGACCACATAAGCTCCCGGTTCACCATAGGTTGGATATTTTTAATGCTGTTTTCAGCTGAAACGTGATGAAAACAGAGCCTGGTCACCAGCGAAAAAATCGAGCAGTCCCACCACTTTTTTCTCTTCAAAACGTCATCTCCTGTCTCATCTCCATAAAAATATTCTAGAATTTATAACAGTATTATGGCTAGGAAATAACAACAGTTAACTTAAAGACATTGTCATTTTTTATGATTTAATACCTTTGATATATACAAGTGTCCCCATGGTGAAGAGTTTCAGAACTATAAGTCATTCTAGTGGTTGTACCGTGCATTAATTACCCCACACTGCGGTGCACATTCTTCTCCCACTCCCCTCACCCTGCAAAGCTTGCGCTAATGGTCTTGTAAGATTGCGCTACTGGATATCTGAGGTTGGACACCCCTGTATGTATGTACATACTTATGTACGTATGAATGCATGTATGTATGTATGTACATATGTATGTGAGTGAATGAATGAGGCTTTAAAGGCGCATCAGCACACGAGCTTTTAGTGTCATAAGATATTACCAAAAAGTGGTTCTCTTTCGTTGTTGAGGAACAATGACTAAGCATCATAATTCTAGATGAAAGAAGAAAAATATGAGTGAGAGCAGAGCCTATAGTTCCAAAGAGAACCAAATGATCTTTTAGATGCATGGTATCGGTAGACACATATTCCCCTTCTATCATAAGGCGAGCAGGGTGCCACACCAGTCTAAAGTTCCCCTGGAGGTGCCAGCTTCTATTGCACACCATTGAGCAAGCCAATAGGGTGTGCCCCTTGCTGGTTTTATATGTATGTATGTATGTCTACATGAATGTATGTATGTATATATGTGTGAGTGTGTGTGTGTGAAAATGCATGCATTTATGTATGTATAATGTATTAATCTATGTTTGTATGTTTTGTATGTTTGTTTATATGTATGTATGTATGCATGTATGTATGTGTATGGATTCCAATGTGATATACCAAGAGAAACATTTCTTTACAAATATGCTGCCTGTAAATACAAAGCTATTTATTTACAAGAGACGTAAAAGAGGTGAAAACTTGTAACATAGAGGAATGATATATTTAATGTACAAGGAATATAAAACAGATGAATATAATGCACAAATTAATGGAACTAGAAATCAATTAAATGTTAGATGGGGTAATTATGGAAGATTTCTTACAGATGAATTCATGTCGTTTAGGAAGTTGATAAACATTTGCCTGTTTTTAAAACAGAAGGCACATGAGTATTAATCTGCATCGTTACTCAATAATGATGTGTAACAGCATGTGTGTGCTTCGGCACAAGGTTATGTATTTGCTATATCCATACGTAAATACAAAAAATAAAAATCTGGTAACACGTGTGTATCATAAGATTTTGAAACAAAAAGTGTATGTAAGTATGTATGTTTATAAGTATTTTTGTTTATACACAAACACACAACACACTGTGTCCCTGTAAACAGTTTCATTTAGATAGAATTATGATTGGACTATAATCGAAGCATGCCTTAATAGCAGTCCTGTCTAATAGCATACTGGATGTTGGGTCATTATTCTCGTGCTTGATAAATAAAGATTTTTCAAAATCTAAAGCTAAAAGGCTGAAATCTCCTGTGACCTTGTTTGCATGGTTCTGAGTCACTTCCTTGGATTGTTATTGAAAATGATTCACATATACTAGAAAAACTGTAAAGAAATAAACATATGTTCCTCTTAAGAAATCTGCTGAGAATCATCTACCGGATAATTCTAGCCTGATAATATATATATATATATATATATATATATATATATATATATATATATATATATATATATATATATATATATATATATATATATATATATATATATATATATATATATATATATATATACATACATACATACATACATACATACATACATACCTATCTATCTATCTATATATATATATATATATATATATATATATATATATATATATATATATATATATATATATATATATATATATATATATATATATATATATATATATATATATATATATATATATATATATATATATATATATATATACATACATACATACACACACACACAAACATGTATGCGAAGGTTCCTTGTCTTGTTTCTTACTGATGTTGTTTATTGTGTTGTAGGGGTGAAGTTCTGGAAGAAGAGACAGAATGATATGTTGGGAAGTACCCTATCTAAATATTCAGCAACAGTTAAAGAGGCTTTTGTCGTGCCAGAGAGAATCAAAGAGGTATTTACGGTTTTGAAATATACTTAAAGCTGACCACTTAACCGAAATTCAGGGTATACTCATGCCATTCCGCATTTCAGCGAATACTTTCTCTTTATTCTTTGTGTGTGACGTTTACTGCTTATTTGGGAATAGAGATACTAGACTAGTACATCGTGACAAAGAAATGTTCTCCGCAGCTAATTAGAACTTAGTATGATATGGCAATGGAATTTGAAAGCATGATCACCGTCATTGGCGGGGCCCTCAGGCCACGCCTATATGGGAAGCCGGTTTCAAATGTCTATAGTCCGGACGGCCATGTTGGAAATGCTGAGGCCGGACTGAATATAATTCTCTATTCTGATTGGTTATAATATAAATGTTGGCCCGGTACATTACCTTTGCCGCGGAAAATCGTGCCTTCCTTATTTTAATTTAGCATGAAGTTTTCAAAGATAAAATATATTTACAGCGGACACAAAGTATAGGAAGGAAAATTACTAAAGAAAAAAAATACTATGTGTATAGAATGAAATCAGGAGACTTCGTAACCAAACTGGTTCGTAACTAGCCTCGATACCAGGCTGAATACATTTGGTTTTCTGTATATTGCTTGCTCTCTTATAATGCTCGCTGTCTTTATAACTGAGTCCAGTTTAGTTCTTAATTTCCACACCAGATGTCTGTTCTTGGTATTCACTTAACAACCACAAGAGAATTCAGCAGTGCTGCCATCTGGCAAATCTGAAAGGTACTATAATGACTTGACTAGTAACAAAATAATGACTAGTTAATGAAGAATAAGCCAGCACTAGTAAGCTAGGCTAGTTCGTAACCAAACTGATGCGTACCCAAGTAGCTTTGCACCCAAGAGATTTCGAAGTCTCCAGCTTGCGCCTAGAATTCCGATATTTGTTTCATTTCTACAAAACTGATACAAATCTAGTCATTATAAATTATTTTCCTCTATAATGTTAATGTTCTTTATACATCCGGTTCCCTCACAAGTTCATAGAAAACCTGGCCCCGCCTTTTGACTATTGATGCTTTGCATCTACAATCGTACTTGTTTTTTCTGCCGTGTTGCGGCCCAGTTCGTTGACATTTGAGAGTGGCAGAAGATACTGGAGTACCTGCTGAAAACAATCGCTTAACTAGAGGGCATTGGCAACTCTCTCACGTGCCCCAGCTGGGATTTGAACCCAGGCAGAGGTGAGAGACAGGTAGGAGTCAGTGGCAATGCCATCAAGGCAGGCCCTACAGTGAAGGCATTTAATTCCTGCACGGGTCCCCTGGACGCCTGTCAGCACCTGGTTGTAGACACGTCTGTGGATAATATATTGAAAAAGCCAGGCATGTAACTGACCCACGTAGCTGCGTATCAAAGCAGTGTACAGCTGTGAGGTCCATGCATAGGGAAAACGATCTGCAATTAGGCATGTGGTCATGTATTACACCTGGTCTGCCTGCGCATTTAGTGCATGAATTAAAAACGGGTACTGCACTTCAGCAGGCCTTAATTCGGACTAATATGGCTGTCAGGTACAGAGAGTGCACCGTGATCTTTAGTTCCTCTCCATTCAAATCTGCAGGTCAGCTTTAAAAATGTCCTCGCCAGGTCCTTGGCTGGCCAATTAATAATGATAAAAATAATGACAATAATAATTTCAATAATAATAATAACAACAACAAAACAACAACAACAAATACAACAACAAAAACAATAATGATAATAATAATAATAATAATAATAATAATAATAATAACAATAATGATAGATATCCACATTCACATTTTCTCCTTTTTCAGTGGACTGAGGTACCCTTTGCGAAAATCATGCAGTTCGACAAAAAGGCCTATTTTGAATCCTCGTGGCCAGGGCGCTCTGAGTTCTTAAATGCATGGTTCACACTCCCCGGCTCGAGAGCCTTTGTGTCATTGGACGAGAATGGTGACGTAGAGGGATACATATCTTCACGAGAGGATGCTGTACCCAATCAGTACTACCTGGGCCCTGTGTATGCTGAGGACAGCGAGACTGCGGAGAGGTTGATGCGGGCAGCTCTCAGCCACCTCAAGACTGGGGATGTATACTATGTGGAATTCATGTGAGTAGAAAACATAAAATACCCTTGGAAAGACAGTCAATGACCAAGTCTCTGGCAACTTTCTTATTTGGTGAAGTTTGTATTTGTGGTGCCAGAAAGTGGAGAGAGTCACCTCTCTCTCTCTCTCTCTCTCTCTCTCTCTCTCTCTCTCTCTCTCTCTCTCTCTATATATATATATATATATATATATATTATATATATATTATATATATATATATATATATATATATATATATATATATATATATATATATATATATATATATATATATATATATATATACATAACATGTATACATATTGGATATTAAATATTAGTGGATTGGCTTGAAATTTGGTAAATAAATAGCTAAGGGCATTTTGGAAAGACCTTTCAGGCAATTTAAACATTGTCTATGCTGCATTGTCAAAAAAAGCAGGGTAGGGGTTAACTCTCTCAGAAAACTATAACTTGATTGGTAATTTTATTATTTTTTTCAGGCTTACCAACCCAGGATGGAGCGACCTGGTCAAGGCATTCGACATGAAGTTTGAATTCTCGAGTGTAAGAGTTCGATTTCCCAGAAATGATTGGTGCATGTCAGAAAATCCCCGAGTGTTTGGCGTAACATCTGGTGTAGTACTTGGCCACTAAGATATAAGATGACCAATAATCCTGCCAGAAACCCTCTAGTGTTTGCTGTAATGCCCACTGTGGTGCTAGCTCACCAGGACACAAGGTTCCTAGTCACTAAGAAGTAAATATTCCCTTCTGAATTAACCAAACATTTTGGTGTAGTACCATCAATGGCATTTATGTATAAATATATATTTATGCACTTAATGCAAAATACTAGTATATGAGTAGGAGTATGAAACCTCCAGAGAAGACGTGGCTTTGCAGAATTATGACCCAAAATTGAAAACCTCTCTACCAATAGTGAAAGTAAGGTATATCCATGCCAATTGCAAAGATCTTTTCAAGTAGATATGATTTAAAAAAAGAGCAAGGCAATATCTCCTTTCTGGACAAAGTTATGGTCAAATTTAGGAATTCAAAATGACCGCTGACCTTGGCATTGGCGGCCATTTTGGATTTGAAGGTCGGCGGCCATTTTGAATTCACAAAATCAGCCATAACTTTGTCAAGAAAGAAGATATTGCCCTTAAGTCTTTTTTAATAATATCTACCCAAGGAGCTCTTTGCAATGGACATTGTTCTACCTAATTGTCATCATTGGTTGTCTTATTATTTCAAATAATGTGCGTTATTTATTCATGCTCCATTCAACTTTTTCAAGAATGCCTTTTTCCAAAAAGAATTCTTAAAAATATTAACTTGAGTATTGATAAGGTAATGCTATCATCTTAGAATTATGATTTTCTCTTCCTAAATGCATGGAAAAAGGTCAAAAGATTATGTTGTGTTTTTTTATAGTTCAAGGTCATTTGAAGGTCACTTTTTAGTCAAAAAAAATCGTTTTCTCTTAAAGACTGCATAACTCAAATACAGAAAGAAGTTATGGCATCTTAGACATATTGATAAGTGTCCATTTCTGAGGTATTCTGGCCAAGTGTGGCTGTAATCTTGGTGAAATCACAAAGAATTGATGATAATCTTTCATTAGTTTTAACCCATTACTTTTAAATCAGAAATATATCTCTTATAACCATCTCGACCAGTTTTAAGTGGAGATCAGTAGACCTATTCCTATCTGTGTAGATTATTATTTTACAGTCATAATGACAATATTAATCAATTTGTATTTTTCTTAAGTTCCCCCATATTAATATCTGTTGTCTCTTATCTTTGATTTGCAAAGGCAATTCATGTAATCCATTGTTCAGTATTTATTCATATTTTAACTGAAGTTTTAACTCACAATTAAACAGAAGATATTACACTGTCTCTTGTTGGTTAGAATAGGCATAAATCTCACTTTATTTGTGATTATCACCTCACATAATTCATATTTTGTGGCAACCCTGTAATCAATAGATCTGAATTAAATGAAATGCATGTACATATTCGCAGTGGATTGAAAATAAATGCTTTTTCAAATTCATCATATGTGACCATTTGTCCTGTCTTCTCTGTCCATTTATTAATGGTATTAACCCATATGCTATCCTTGACACTATTAAGAGAATTTTACAACTTATCAACTCCCTTGATATCGATATTGATAATGCCACTAGTAAAGAAAGTACTTAAGGGACCACTTTCTCTTTTTGTCTGGATATTTATAATTCCTAACTTCTTCCAAAAGGTATGGACTTTACGCCTGATTAAACCATATTCTAAAAGGTTTCTCTGTATTTAAGGAACTCAACAACTTCATCTTAACTTAACATTTTCAGTTGATCATTAAGTATATCATTCAACAAATAGATTCCTTTAGACATCCATGTTGGATATTTTGGATTACCCATATCACTGTTGTTCCTTATTGGTAAGCTTCTCTCATCCATTTATGTTATCTAAAATGTTGAGTGAAATACAATACTGAATTCAAGACACACCTCCACCTCAGGTGTGTCAGAAAAATCAGATTCTATCAGAAAAAGTCATTTTATTTAATTTTAGAAAACCATGGTTTAACAATTGAAATTAGATTATCGCCAAAGATAAAAAGTTTCAGACAATTGATGATAAACTCCCACTTTATTGTACCAAAAGCCTTCAAGTAATCTGCCACCCTCCAAAGTCCATGAAAACAAAATTGTAGAAACATTTTTGTTCCTGAAAAAAATATTTTGTGGAAGTAATAATGTTACCATCTTCTCTTATAAGTTCTAAAATCCTTTTTGAAACCGTATTGTGCTTTTCCAAGGATGGAAATTACTCCCCTTCCTTATAATTCAATGCCCTAGGCCTCTGATGACATGTTCTCCTATTCTTTCTAGTTCTATTTTCGGAGCATCAAGTTCCAAGACAGTGTTTCTGTTCTTTCTGAATCTAAAGTTTGAATGTGATTATGCATCTTTTTCTTTGAACTTTATCTCTTTGACCTTTTTATGAAAACACAACAAGAAAATAAGCTGTTATTTAGGTATTCCTACAAGCACCAACCAAATTTTAACGTCAACTTATCAACTATATCATGAATTGCACTAGAAAACTCTGATCCATCGACCTGCCCAGCTGTAGGAAAGATATTGTGCAAGGGCTGAGGGTTAATAATGGCAGTGGATCTGTTTCGGATCTCCTGAACAGATACAATGGTCATCTCACCAGCGTCCTTGACAAGCATGCACCAAAAGAAAAGAGAAGTATCTTGTAGTTCGACCCCTACAACCATGGTTTACGAATGAACTACATTAGGGAAATATGAAAGGAGGAAAGCTGAGAAACTGTGATGAAGGACTGGCTATACCGTTCACAGAGAAATCTACAGAGCTGTAAAGTTCAATTATAATACTTTACTACTAGACAGTAAAGCAACCTACTTCAATGAAAGGATCACAGAGTGCGGTAATGACTTTAAAGCCATGATGAGCTGTTTTCTAGAATAGAAAGCACTCTGGGTATAACAGGGCCAGCCCTTGAATGGTTCCGTTCATATCTTGGTGACCGTACTCTTCGAGTTCAGATAGATGATTCATTCTCCGCATCACAGGAAATCCTATGGTCTGTACCCCAAGGATCAGTGTTGGGCCCTCAGCTCATCCTGATTTACCTCCTACCCTTAGGAATACTGATAAGAAAGCATGGGCTAGAACTCCATGCTTATGCGGATGATACACAATTTTACATCTCTATCAAACCTATCAATCCGCGTGTAGTCGACAAAGGAGTAGCAAAGATGGAAAACTGCCTCACCGACATCTATACACGGATGTCTCAAAATAAACTGTAACTGAATACAGACAACACAGAGGTTCTGGTCAAGGGCAAAATATGCTATTCCTAGCATTACCGTAAAAAGTACCAGTTGTTAATGAACCAGTTGGTAATCTGGGTGCTGTTTTTGATCCGAACATGAATATGTCTGCACATGTATCAAAAGTTATCAAGTCTGCAAATTTCCACCTTAGAAACATAGGAAAAATAAGAAAATTTCTCAATACTGATACAACCATTGTATCACTGATGACATCACGCCTTGACTCTGTGGAATCACTGATGAGCTACTATACAGGCTCCAGAGAGTCCAAAACAATGCTGCTAGAGTGGTTAGTGGCTCCAAAAAGTACGATCACATCACACCAGTTCTAAAAGATCTTCACTGGCTGCCCATCAGGAAAAGGAGTGAGATCTTAAGATTCTACTTTTGACTCAAATGCATGCAAGGATGTGCCCTTCTAAGGTTCTAGGACAATATCCCCCCGGACAATATCCCCCCGGACAATATCCCCCAGACAATATCCCCCCGGACAATATCCCCCCAGGACAATATCCCCCCGTTCCAATATCCCCCCGTTCCAATATCCCCCCGGACAATATCCCCCCGGATGATATCTCTAGTAGTAAAAAAAAAAGAGTTTAATTTCAGTGTTTAAAATTATCCCAAAACATGTGTTGGTAAAAATTCGTTTTTTTTTTTTTTTTTAATTTCAGTGTTTTAAATTATCCTAAATCGTGTGCCGGTGAAAAAAAAAAAAAAAAAAAAAAAAATAAGACAATATCCCTCCGGATGATATCTCTAGTAAAACATGTTTTAGTAAAAAAATTTTTTTTTTAATTCCAGTGTTTTAAATTATCCCAAAACATGTATTGGAAAAAAAAAATTAAAAAGAAAATTGCAAATTATTCTAAAATCTTTTTTCAAAAATTCAAAAAAAAAATTGTATTTTAAATTATCCTAAATCATGCGCCGGTAAAAAAAATTAAATTAAAAAAAAATTGCAGTAGTAGTAGTATTATGTTTTATTGGCAGCACTCACTTGTGCTAAATAACACGTATTTTTGAAAAGAAATATTAGAATAATTTAAAACACTGCAATTTTTTTTTTTATTTAATTTTTTTTACCGGCGCATGATTTAGGATAATTTAAAATACAATTTTTTTTTTTTGAATTTTTGAAAAAAGATTTTAGAATAATTTGCAATTTTTTTTAAAATTTTTTTTTTCCAATACATGTTTTGGGATAATTTATAACACTGGAATTAAAAAAAATTTTTTTTCACTAAAACATGTTTTACTAGAGATATCATCCTGAGGGATATTGTCTGGGGGGATATTGTCCGGGGGGATATTGGAATGGGGGGATATTGTCCGGGGGGATTTTGTCCTGGGGGGATATTGTCCGGGGGGATATTGTCCGGGGGATATTGTCCGGGGGGATATTGTCCGGGGGGATATTGTCCTGATACCTTCTATACCTGAGGGAACTGTTAGTCAAACAAGCCAATACAAGGACTCTAAGATGAAACACTAAGAACTTATTACCAATACTGATCTGAAAAGGTTTGGTGACAGAGTATTCTGTGCCTATGCACCACGCCTCTAGAATGAGCCCCCTGATAACATCAAGGCTGCTGATAGTGTGCAAAACTTCTAGAAACAGCTAAAAACATTGCTATTTCGAAAGGAGTTTATTTGACTATATAGGCTATATTAAATATCAATAATCATTTTTATTATTATTATTATTATTATTATTATTATTATTATTATTATTATTATTATTATTAGTATTATTAGTATTATTAGTATTATTAGTATTAGTATAAGCATGTCGGGCTATAAAGGTTTGGAATTACAAACAGGCCCCTCTTCACATTTTATTGCGTGATGTTGGAAAGCGGTACGTCTCTCCACTATAAAAATGTGAATGTGCTTTTTACAATTAAAATGAATCTATATATATACTAGTATATATATAAACATATATATATATATATATATATATATATATATATATATATATATATATATATATATATATATATATATATATATATCATAAGATTCCTAAATTGGCAGAATTGACACTATAATTTGATTTATCATGCAAGACGGATCTGATTCCACCCAGAAAACAGAATAGGATCTTTCTAAAAAGACGCCATACCGTTATATAGGTAAACGATGGACTTAAGAACACGGGAAAGGAAAATACGTTATAAAAAAGTCAGAAACACAGCGAACAGAGGTAGGGATAGATCATGGATACGTTGTGATCGTTCTGTAAGTGAGAGCTTGCAATTAACTGCACGCTGTCGCCCGGTCACTGCCGGGTACTCAGGTTTCCCTCACCAGTTGTAACTGTCACGACTTAGCAGAATAAGTAAAGAAAAACCAAAACTCAAAATTCAGAATTCCACTGGCTACTCATAACTTAGCCACAACATCAGAGACAAAGTGACGATAATAGGACTCGGAGTTCTGTTCAAGTGCGGCCGAGCACTCTGGGCTTTTGGTCACAATGCAACTATCTCTATTCCAAAATAAGCAGTAGGGCGTCGTCAGACACAAAGCTAAAGACTATGGAGAAACTATTGGCTGAAATACGGAATGCCCATGAGTATCCCCGGAATTTATTTTTGGGAGGTCAGCTTTAAGCATATTTCAAAACCATAAATACCTCTTTAATTCTCTCTTACATGGCGAATTCGAAGGCCTTCTTAACTGTGGCTGAATATGTAGACAGGGTGCTTCTCAACACATGACTCTATCAGACAGGAAGAAGAGACATGCAGGTTCTTCTTCCTGAGACTTACACCTACAATAAACAGCATCTGAAATAAACAAGACAAGTAACATTGCCTACACGTATGTTTGTGTTTATATATATATATATATATATATATATATATATATATATATATATATATATATATATATATATCTATATATATATATATATATCTATATATATATATCTATATATATATATATATATATATATATATATATATATATATATATATAGTTATGTATATAGTTATATATATATATACATTTGTATATATGTGTGTATGTATGTATGTATGTACATACATACATACATACACATATACATACGTCTTAAGGTTTTAAGACGAACATATTTTACTTTTAATTTTACTTGTTTTTCTAGTATATGCGCATAGTTTTCCATAACATTCCGATGAATTAACTCCGAACTATGCAATCACAAGTGATCTTGATATTTACCTTTTTTAATTTGGGAGTCATTTTTTTCTAATAAGAGAAAATGACCCTCAAATCCAGTATGGCTGCCCATTAGCTGTCTAGACAGGACTCCATTCGAGTTATGCTTCGATTATGTTGTCCAATGACTACTCTGTGTCCAGATAACGGGGTCATAGTACGATATGTGTTTGTGTATAAACAATGATACATACATCCAGACAGACATTTCATGTGACCTTCTATATGCTTGACTCCATTTAAGCCACGCCTCGTTTATATTGTCCAACCACTATTCTATGTCGAGTTAAATACATTAACGGGGGGGGGGGGGGGGGGGGGGGGGAGGGGGGGGGGAGTGCACAGTTCGTTGTATGTTTGTATATACACAAAATAAGTGCATACATACATAGACACTTACATACATACCGGTACATACAAACATTCATCAATCGACCTTCTATGGCCCAGGCTCCATTCAAGCCATGCTTCGATTATATTGTCCAATCACTACTCTGTGTCTAGATGTGTTGTTCGTGTGTGTATAAACAATAATACATCCATGCATACTTATATACATACATATATAAAAACATACATAAAACATACAAGCAAACGTACATACATACCTACACACATACATACATACATGCATACATACATACATGCGTACATACAGACATACATGCAAACATACATACATACATACATGTATACATGCATACATACATACAGACATACATACAGAAGCGAACAGATGGCAAGTTCTAGAAGCCAAGTTTGCAAAAAGACATTAACAGAATGATGATGGAGACTCACAGGACACATGCTAACTATCATACACAAAACATCTGTGTATTTACACCTGCAGGCCTGGCAGTAATATCCCAGCACAATACACTAACCAATTGAAGCACTTCGGGAATGTGTTGTTTTTATTTTTCATTTTTTTCTCCTGTAAATACGATGGACCAAGTGTGAAAGAGAAAATATTTAAATATTTGTTTCACCACCGTACTTTGGGGGGAGAAAATATATTTAAATATATTTTCACCACCGTATTTTTGGGGGAGAAAATATATTTAAATATATTTTCTCCCAACAAAATACGGTGGTGAAAAAAAATATTTGAATATTTTCCCTTTCACACTTGGTCCATCGTATGTAAATATATCTTTGAGTGCCCCAAAATGAATCTTAGAGCACATACTTTTTAATTTTCTCTGGGAGAGCACCTCCTTTCTCGCCGACCCCCAAACCTGGAGAGCACGCCTCTTCTACACTGTTACTTGCCTAGATTTCTAGGCTGTCATATGAATTTTTCTGTTATGTGTTTTCTGTTACCAAGCACAAATATTCTAGGTGTCACAGTGGTCAATTTAGTTTACACTTATCTCACTAGGGGAATAGAGGAACCAGTTCGAGTATGAATAGATAAGAGGAGCAAGTGGTGCCATCTATCTACATATCTGATACTACACCACACTGCTTTGTCAGCGCAGAAGGAAATGTCAACTTTTTAGGAACCTAGTCTACACTGTTACTCGCACGCTCCGGCAATATATTTGCTCCTAAATTTTGTATTCTGGAAGACAAATCTGCTCCTGCCTGAAAATACATGTATGTATATCTTTTTCGTCACTCTCAGAAACAATTGCTAACCTAGCCTGTTGTTTTGGATGTTTTTAAATAAGTTGATGTCCCATTGCGCCGCCTTGTACTATATGTATATATTCCTATGCTGTATCTGGGTAACCTGAACAACCGAAGTTCGTCTGCTCTTTAGATAAGCCTATCTTATCTGGCATTTGGTCTAGAATCCAACGTCATTCTAGGGGGACCATTTGATAATTTGATATTCTAGGCGGGGTTGGGGGGGGGGGGGGGGGTGCAGAAATACCTAATTCTCATGAGGGTAGGAATATTTTTCTTGATTATCAGGGCCAAATTGTCTCTCCTAAAGAAGGATAGCAGGAGGAGATTTTTTCTTGCCAGGTAAACAAAAAGATAGCCTCCCCGCCCCCTCCCACACACACACATACACACAATAATACCGAATGGTCCACCCTTTGAAATTGTGTTGGGTGTTGGACCCGGCAACAGATAAGACCGGCTTATCTCAGGAGCAGACGAACTTTGATCGCCCCCGAGACCAAGGTATAGCATTTATATGACGGTACAAGTGGCATAGTTGAACACCAACTACAAAGCATAAAAATACTCTACGTGAGAAAATGCTTCTGAGAGCGACGAAAAAGTGTCTTTCCGCACCGGTAATTCAGCACTTTCGGCGATGCAGTACAGCAGCGCCACCTATTGTCTTCAAAAGGTACGACGATGGCCTCGTTCTTCAACAAAGTACCAAGGAAGATGCGAAACAAATCAACGATTGGTGGACGGCACTGGAAAACTACCCTGTCAGTCAGAATGAAATGGACTTCGTCATAGATTTGTACGGGAAGGCTTATCCCAAATGTTCTATATCAGGTATGTTGCGTTTTTGTTATTTCAATCGTTTTATTTAACCCTTCCAATGCTGAATCTACTATCTTTCAACACACAGACGCAAAGACTTTTGAAAATCATCTAAACCCTATGGGGCGCCGTTTGTAACATCACGAATTCTATTGACAGAATTATATTCTGTCCAACAGAATACGAATTCTGTTGGACAGAATTGTATTCTGTTGGACAGAAGTACATTCTGTCGACAGAATAACATTCTGTCCAACAGAATACGAATTCTGTCCAACAGAATTACATTCTGTCCAACAGAATACAATTCTGTCCAACAGAATTCGTGATGTAACAAACGGCGCCTATGGGGCGCCGTTTGTTACATCACGAATTCTGTTGACAGAATACAATTCTGTTGGACAGAATGTAATTCTGTCGACAGAATACAATTCTGTCAACAGAATTCGCATTCTGTTGGACAGAATTGTATTCTGTCCAACAGAATTCGTGATGTTACAAACGGCGCCCCATAAAACCCTGTCGTGTTGGTATTCATTGGATAGCTCTCGCTGAGTACTCTCAGATGAGAACCCATGTGCCAGGTTTTCAGTCATATTCAGTTTTTTTGCATGATTTTGTATTGGTCAAATTAGTCACCACCATGAGGTTTACCTAAAGATATGCATCACCTATGTTATGTATACCTCTGGTGTAATCCTAGCCTGCCTCCCTGTCATATCCCCGGAACAGGTGGACATGGAGGGCACACGAGGGGATATATTTTTGGACGTTACACACTGTTGTTGCATACTTACTGGAGGTAATGAATTAACGCAATTTATGTGTGGGGTTTGGAGTGTTGAGCGGTTCATGTGCGTGGGGTAGGATATCTTGGGGTAGGATATCTTTACAGGACAGGGGGACAGGGGAGGGTACGGACCTGATGCAGGATGCAGGGCATAAGTACTGGGGGACAGGGACCATGAAGGGAGTCAAAGCTCGGGGGTGACGAGTGGCCTGGGTTGTTAGGGGAGCTCTCCGTAGGTCCTCCCTTGTAGGTTGACCCCGTGGGACAAATGCGGTTACAGATCCAAAACAAACAAACCAACATTCAACAATAACATAGATAAGAGCTGACCCCATTCAGTGTTGAAAGTACCAAATGACAATCATTGCTCATCCCCACGTCATTAGCAACTTTTTCAAACACCTGGCCTGGGCAGTGCTACGCCTTAGACCACTCGGCCATTAGGGCAGGCCCAAGCTGTTCCTAAGACTA
>OZ012701.1:23611482-23663982 GCA_963942565.1 Maea johnstoni | reverse complement strand
AATATATATATATATATATATATATATATATATATATATATATATATATATATATAAAATATATATATATATATATATATATATATAAATATATATATATATATATATATATATATATATATATATATATATATATTTATATATGTTGTACGCAAACACAAATTTTCATTTTTTTCGTTAATAAGACAATCACATTTTCCTCCTTTTTTCAGTGGACTGAAGTACCATTTTCGAAGATCATGCAATTCGACAAAAAGGCCTATTTTGAATCCTCCTGGCCTGCGCGCCCTGAATTCTTAAACGCATGGTTCACACTCCCCGGCTCGAGAGCCTTTGTGTCATTGGACGAGAATGGTGACGTAGAGGGATACATATCTTCACGAGAGGACGCTGTACCCAATCAGTACTACCTGGGCCCTGTGTATGCTGAGGACAGCGAGACTGCGGAGAGGTTGATGCGGGCAGCTCTCAGCCACCTCAAGACTGGGGATGTATACTATGTGGAATTCATGTGAGTACCCGGTAAAAACCAACAAGCTTTCACCATTGAGAATCCAAATTGTAATTTACCCCACCAGTTTTAGATGCGAAATTGTAATGAAGAATATTGGCCCAAATCCAGTAGTAGACGTTTTTGCGCCAATTATTTGTTCATTTTGCGAGCTTACGCGCATTTCCGTTCTAAGGTATAGCGCCCCTGTAAGAGAGGCTTGAACTGGTTAGAGATTTAATGCTGGTCTCCCACATATGAATTTAGTATGCGAACATACACGATCTCAAGTGTACGCTTGAAGCCACGAATTGGCTATAAAATTGCTGTTTTTCTTCATTCGTGAGATATGTACGTTCAACTACGAAGGCATACGACATCCCACGACAGCATGTACGATTGATGTACGACCGCAACATCAGATGTGCGATACTGTACGTTTTCTATCATACTAAGTCGTAGTGGGCGAACATATTCATAGTTGGCTACGGATATGAAGGTGCGTATGTATGCGAGTATGTGCGAATATGCACGACATATTTTTTAACACGAGTAACTACGTCATACATACGCATATATACGCCAGTTGGACGTCTACTTACGACAATATTCGATTAATTACGAATATTTTCAAACATAAAAATGGCAGAATTCGTAATTACACTACGATATGTGGTGAAATCACTGTCAATTCGTGGCTTTATAGGATAAATTTTGGTCTATAACCTACTTTTTCATTCTGATGTGGGTCATATTTATAGTGGCACTTTGTCGTACATTCAATGAGTGTACGCAAATGTACGTGAATGTACGATTACATACGACTATGTACAACATATTACGACACGATGTTCAACAATGTACGACAATGTTCCACAATGTACGACAGAAATTACTTCCTTACGACAGTATATTTGTCGCACCCAAAAGTTTTACATGGAAAACTTTTTTATAAATTCGCAGCATTACCTACGAAAACATAGGACTCACTGCGAACAACCGCGAGAACCCACGACAACCCTCGGAAAAACTACGATTTTTGAATTCGCACCTTGTCGCACCTTAATGCTGATCTCCCACATACGAATCTAATGTGCGAACCTACACGATCTCAAGTCTACGATTAAAGCCACGAATTGGCTATAATATTGGTGTTTTCCACTTTCGTTATATATGTACGTTTAACCACGAAATTATACGACATCCCACGACAGCATATACGATTGATGTACGACTACAACATCGTATGTTGCGACAGCATATTCGACAATGTACAACAATGTTCGCCAAAAAATACTTCCCTACGACAGAATTTTTGTCGCACCCAAAAGTTTTACATGTAAAACTTTTTTTTTAAATTCGCAGCATTGTCTACGAAAACCTAAGACTCACTGCGAACAACCGCGATAAATCACGACAACACACGAAAACCTACGACTTTTTAATTCGCACCTTGTCGCACCTTAAAATTCGTAAGTGGGAGACCAGCATTAGGGGAAACTGCGAGCCCACGTGACCGCACCAATAACCTTTCAATTCATCTGTTTTAAACGTTCCATTATGATCATCCATCAGTAAAATCTTGTATCACTGGCTTATAAGTGTGAACACGCTCTTTATACTGTATAAAGGCCTTGTGAAGCAATGGTCTACTTGCAAATACATGTATTAATACAGTGCGTGTTAAGGTCACATCGACCTCCTTTCCCAATGCTTGGCAGAGGGATGAATTTGATCATCTCACGCAGATATATGCATGCATAGTTGTCTTATTTAGTGTTACCACAAACGAATATATGCGTGTGTGGTACTGGAAGGGCTAAATTTGTGTATTCCGAAATACTCTGAAGATGTTGGCAAAATGTAAACTGAAAGTACAATGGTAACATTACTGGGAAACACGTCAAATGACATAACACATAAATTAGTGAGACAAATAAATGCAACAGTGAGACGAATAAGATAGTCCTAGGACCTACAAGAGTAAAAGAAAATAACTTCGGGAAAAAAAACGTTCAACAAGATTTGGGTAATAATCAAGAGAGACTTTTATCGGGACACATGATTTTTATAAAAGACATTTAAAGATAACAAAAGAAAATAAATAGAATATCCAAAAACTAAATAATGTGATTATTTTTTTTTTCAGGCTTACCAACCCAGGATCAAAGGACCTGGTCGAGACATTCGACATGACGTTTCAATTCTCAAGTGTGAGAGCTCGCTTTCCCAGAAATGCTTGGAGCATGCCAGAAAATCCTCGAGTGTTTGGGATAACATCTGCTGTAGTACTTGCCCACTAAGACAAAAGATGGTCAATAACCCAGTAGAAACCCCTTGTGCATTTGGTGTACCACCTACTGTGGTGCTAGCTCACTAGGGTACCAGGCTCCCAGTCTCTGAGAAGTAAACATTTCCATCTGAATTGTCCAAACACTGTGGTGTATTACCAGCATAGCACCATATGGTATCAAATTAGGTCAATTATATATATATATATATATATATATATATATATATATATATATATATATATATATATATATATATATATATATATATATATATACATACATACATACATACATACATACATACATACATACATATATATATATATATATATATATATATATATATATATATATATATATATATATATATATATATGTGTGTGTGTGTGTGTGTGTGTGTGTGTGTGTGTATGTGTGTGTGTGTTAGGGATGCAGACCAGTACTTGGTACATTGAAAATACCAAATTTGCAGATCATTTCAAATTATTTCTAGTTATATGTTTAATGACTATCGCTTTAAGCATATCGGAAACAAAATCCTACTTGAGTTTAAGCCTGTTAGAGGTCTTGTCCTAAAATCAAAAACCAATTCAAATGAAATGTGAAGAAGATGGTCACAATGTACATTTAATGAATTGGCACCACCCCAGTGCCACATATGTGTGTGTCTTTAAACCCGTGGGTAGTGGTTTACATATCATATAAGACCCACTTCCTCAACCGCGCACTGACCATGGAATTTCATCCTTTAAAGCTTTCACCCTTCACTCGTCACTCGTTTTTGGGGTGGCACAAATTGGTGTCTGTCGTCATCTATCCTTTTGACGATTGAAGTCAACAAACGGGCACTAGCCAGTATCAGTCACAATTTACCCTTATATACAGCAGCCGGACACTAGGTAAGCAAAGCTCAAAACAGTTACAGGTTGAGGCGGCAGAAGGGCATAGAGTCTTACTGTCAGTGAACTCTTTCACAACAGGTTTCCATATCTATCATACTCCATGTTAAATATTGTCCACATTTAGTTACCTGTACAAAGCGGTGTTTATTTTCATAATCCATGCTGATACGTGCAGGAATATGCTTGTGTCTTTTCCCTTTTTCCAGGGCTCTCAGCACTAAGGATTCTTATACGAGGATAATCTAATAGGCACTTGCATAAATATGCAACTCTGAAAAACTTGCATTTTCTGTATGGTGTATACATAGCTCACAATAGTAATTAACATGCTGGTTATACTGTATTATTGTGTAATTGTCTATATATATTATTATTGGTTCATTGCATACTCCTCTGCCCGGTGATACTTGAGTAAAATGTTTATACTGTGTTTATATTTAAACCGTATCTTATATATTGTCTACATTAAGTTAACCATACAAAGCAGTGTTTATTTTCATATTTCATGCTGATACAAGTAGAAAGATACTTGTGTCTTTTCCTTTTTTCCAAGACTCTCAGGACTCTTATAAGGTAACATAATGGGCACTTCCATCAATTGCAATTCAGAAAAACTTGTGTTTTCTTTTTCCAGTATGCATAGCTCTCAGTACAAGTTAACATGTTGGAAATACCATATGTATTAGTGTGTAATTGTCTATGTATACTACTATTGGTTCATGGCATGCTCCCCTACCCGGTGATACATGAATGAAATATTTATACTGTATTTATATTCATACTGTATCTAATATATTGTAGACATTTAGTTACCAGTCAAAAGCGGTGTTAATTTTTATATTTCATACTGCTACAGGTAAAAAGATTCTAGTGTCTTTTTCCAAGGCTGTCAGAAAAACTTGTGTTTTCTTTTTCCAGTATGCATAGCTCTCAGTACAAGTTAACATGTTGGAAATACCATATGTATTAGTGTGTAATTGTCTATGTATACTACTATTGGTTCATGGCATGCTCCCCTACCCAGTGATACTTTAGTGAAATATTTATACTTTATTTGTATTCATACTGTATCGTATATATTGTAGACATTTAGTTACCTATACAAATCAGTGTTTATTTTCATATTTCATGCTGATACTAGTAGAAAGATACGTGTGTCTTTTCCCTTTTTCCAAGGCTCTCAGGACTTAGGATTCTTACAGGAAGATAACTTAATAGGCACTTGCATCAACTACAACTCAAGAAAACCTGTATATTTGGGGTACATGCATAGGTCTCAGTTCTAGTTAACATGTTGGAAATACCGTATGTATTATTGTGTAATTGTCTATGTGCATTCTTCCCTACCCGGTGAAACTTGAATGAAATATTCATACTGTATTCATATTTATACTGTGTCTGATATATTGTCCACATTTAGTTACCTGTTCTTATAGGAACATGACCTAATAGGCACATGCATCGACGGCAACTCAGAAAAACTTTTTTTTTGGTGTAAGCATAACTCTCAGTTAACATGTTGGAAATACTCTCATGTATTTTGCATAATTGTATATGTATATTACTATTGGTTCATTACATGTTCCGCTACGCAGTGATACTTGACTGAAATAGTTATAGTTTGGTTTCTGAAAGCCAACTATAGATGGTCAGTTAGCTAGTAGACATTACTTAGTAGGCTATATCAGGTGATACTTAAGTGTTGATTGCTAAAAGCTTAAATAGTAGTGCTGTCGTCCAGTACACACCGCTAAATAAGCTCTAGCTATATTGTAGTCATCCTAGTGAATATTAAAACTTTCCAGACACAGCTTTCCTTTCTTATGGTCTTCTTTAACACCTCAACTTTGCCTCCTCACACTAATTTTATTCACCTAACTTAATCCTAAAACAACACATAATGACTTGATCATGACAACAAAGGCTGGGAAACCGCCTTCACTAGAAAGCTACATAGGCAAGAAGGATACCCAATCCAATTTGGATCTCACTAGTGCTGATATAAAAAAATGTTCAAGAAACTTGTAAAAAAACATCCATACGAGCCTACATAGATAATAGAAATAGGGAAGATATTTCTAGGCTAAGCAAGAATGGGAAAGTGGTAGGGGAAACTAACGTTAACTGAATAACGGAGGGCCTAGACAGAATATTACCAAGGTTGAGAGACATAGAAACCAGACTCACAACAGTTGAGGAGAGACTGAATTCACTCTCTGATTTTGGGAAAAAAACTGAGGAAAGCAGAGGACATAGAACAGGCTCTATCTAGGATAGGGAACATAGAAGATTGAGTGGCCCAGACAGAGAAATCCCTGGAGGAAAATATCAAACTCAGCGAAAGAATAGAAAGTCTAGAAGACAAGATCCTTTGGGAACAATACGATCGAAAGAAAGACAATTTAATTGTTCACGGCCTGGTAGGTTCGGGAAAACCACAAGAGTCGGAACAAGTGGCAAAAAGGTTTATGAATGATAACCTTGAGCTCACTGCAGAACAGGTAGAAAAAGTATGATTCAAATCGACCTTGAGGGTGAAAGGAAATGGGTTGGGTTCCATCTCACTTAGAATGACGTTCTTAATCCCTGCCCAAAGAGATACATGTATTGGAGCCGGCCCAACATTGAAGGGAACAAAATTGTCACTTAGATTAGACCTGCCACAACTATTGAGAATAGAAAGAGCGCAAGTAGCTAGCCGAGCATAAGGAATGAAACAACGAGGTAAATGATAGCTGCAAGGATTAAACGAAAATGGGATATCACTTTAATTAGAGAATATCATATTATATATATATATATATATATATATATATATATATATATATATATATATATATATATATATATATATATATATATATATATATATATATATATATATATATATATATATATTAATGGAGAAGATGATTGCTCCAGAGGGAAGTGATAGCTACAAGGATTAAAGGAAGGGGGATATCACAATAGTGAGAAGTGAATGCTAATAGTAAAAGTGAACAGAGGAAAGTTTGATATCAACCTAAACTTGCAAATACATAAAGTGATAGAACAAAAGGGAATCAGATCATTCCATGCATTACATTTGCAAAATACCCTCCTCAGCAACTCTTTTAAGTGCTTAGGCAGCGCCCCCCCCTCCACCCAACGACTAAGATGAGATACTATCCACTCTAAAAGATTTTTTTATCAGAACTTATAATCTATAAGAGGAAGAAAACTACTTCTGGAACAAACTTTTCGTAAACTAGACATCCCTGGACTAACCAAAGTTCCCGAATATTTTAAGCAACGAGAGAGTGGAGAGGTTACACTAGAAAAGCTTATCACAGCCCTAAACAGCACACAAATCAACATAAGTCCTGGACGGTTTTCCAATAACACTTTATAGTAGTTTTTGGGACTTTTCGGGCCTGCTATTAGTCAGAGAATTTAATAACAAATTTTCAAGAGACCAGTATTCAAGCACACAACTTCAAGGCATTATAAGATGTTTACCAAAAGGAGACAAACCAAGACTTAAACAAACTGGCGTCCCATATCTTTATCTAATATAGTGCATACAAGCTAGGAATCAAGACGCATAGCAAACATAATAAAACCAGTACCTGACCACATAATTAATATACAGTCTTTTGAAAGGTAGGAACAGTGCACATATATATATATATATATATATATATATATATATATATATATATATATATATATATATATATATATATATATATATATATATATATATATATATATATATATATATATATATATATATATATATATATATATACATACCGGTACATACACACTAGTATATATATGTGTGTGTGTTTGTGTGTGTGTATGTAGAGGCAATCTTGAAAGCTAATAAAACAAACATAGTTCTTTGAAAAGAATTCTTCCACATGTATGCATGAGGGTATGTTGCTCTGTGGTACAAGTGTGTCTCATGATTTGTTTATGGTCTAGAGAAAATACCATTACATATACCCACAGAAAGTCCGATACGAGGTCATAGGACTGGAGATGAAAGGAGTGGAAAGTAGCATGAAGCTAGTGGCGCTGGGCGCAACACAGCGCACACTCACTGGTTAAGCAGATATGGTAGAGGAATGGATCCGTGCGCCAAAATATGGAGGTCGGCGCACGGGTCCATGTCTCAAGGGGAATGGATAGAGATGTAACAGTTATGAAATATGAGGAATATGGGTAGTGAGTAAAAGCAATTTAGTGATCGTTTAAACATGTAAAGCTAATTTCACCTGGGAAAAGAAAAAAAAGGTCTGATTTGGAAAATATTTGTTACTGAAATACCATGAAGCTGAGAATATGGGGAATTCAAAAACATTAACCAGAATTTGCCCCCCCCCCCCCCCAATATGATACTGACCATACTGATACTGGAATCTCTGTGTGTTTTTCATAACTGGGAATATATCATCATTCTGAAAGTGTGATCTGCTACATACAATTAAAGTTATTTCATAATCATATTTGTATGGTTATCAATTTGCCAACACCTGTAAAATATAATAGCCCACTCCTAAACTAATAAACTAACCTGACCCCTGGTGGCCATGCTCGGAACTGAGCAAAACGTCGCGAAAGAAGCCCCAATAGTGAACCATGTGAATTCTCCTGATTTTGGATGGTTGTATGAATTATATGACTTGGTCAGAAATCTTCAGATTAGCTACTGATTTGCCAACTTTCAAAAATCATCCACCCATCCTCAAAAATAGATTTATTTTCTAGCCAAGAGCCAAAAATTTCATAATATGCTGGAAATAGAAGTATTTGATCTTGAAAGATCATACAATGTCTGGAAAGATCTGATCTTTCCAGACATGGTGATCATCACACAATGTAAATGTTGTTGATGACGATATTTTCCGTTCCAAAGCTATCTGCGTGTTTTGATAAGTGTTTGCATATCATCATGCAGCAATTGGGATCTGCTACATAAAATTAAAGTTATCCCATTGATATATGTTTACATGATTATCAATTGTAAAGGCCCACTCCTTCAGCAAAAGTACTCACCTGGCTCCTAGTGGCCAGAATTGTAACTAAACAAAACGAAACCAAAAGAGGCCGCAGTATAGTAAACCGCCTGAAATCTCCTGATTTTGGAGTGTTGCATGTTAACAGGTATGCCAACGTACGCATCATGCAGGGGCGATTCCAGTCCCAATTTTGACTGGTGCCCAAACTGAAAATGGCCACCGATCACCGTAGGTTCTTGGTATTAGAAGGCGGGGGCCTGGGGGCCTTGAGCGTCCCCCAGAAGCCCGAGGGTTTTCGATGCTCTAAGATGCATTCTGGGCCATTCCTGGCACTTAGAATTATATATTCCATTGACATACCTTTTAAGAAATTTCATTTTATTTCTGTTTTTTCTTAGCCATATACTAAATTACTCATTACTCACTACTGATCTTTGCAATGGATTTTCTATAATAAAAGCCTAATTTATTGGTAAAATATTTCTTTATTTCTGAAACTGTAGTGATTGCTTACATATAACACTTCACATTCACTATCCCCACATGGTGGGATAGTAAATACCTCCAAAATCCTCCTTGAAATGTCCCATTTAATTGTTTTTGAGTAGTCCAATCGGCCAGTTTTTGAGTAGTCCAATCGGCCATCAATACGGAAGCATATTAGGACCACTGAAAAATTAAATATATATTTTTCCTTAGAAATCCGAAAATCTAAAAATAAATTCACTTCAAGATCCTCGTTCCCATTTTTTTTCGATTTGCGAACAGCTACTTAAAATAGATAGCTAATTACTGCCTCGCTCGTGTAGCCTTCTCAATCACACTTTACACGCGTGAGGCAAACTAATTCGTGTCTGAAAACGGATGAACATGCGTCTTTAACCACATAATTTTCCTGGTTACGTTTCATTATACTTTACACATTTATATACACACACACATATATACTAGTATATATATATATATATATATATATATATATATATATATATATATATATATATATATATATATATATATATATATATATATATTGCATTATTTTCAGTGGTCCTAATAGTAAATACGATTTCGTACATTTTTGACAACATAAGCTTACCATAGAACTATGCAGACTTTGATTATTGCAATATCGATAAATCCTAGTACTGGAAAACAAACATTGTACTTTGCCTGTGTCACAGTATCATCTGGTACATGCCTTTTGCTGTATTTTCAAGGTATTTCTTTTGAGAGAATAAAGAGTTGCCAAACAGGATAGACATGATTTATGCTTTTGGTGGCAGCTGTTTCGGTCAGCATTATATTATGTGTTGCAAACTATAGGTTTGGATTTAACCGTGGAGAGTGGCACACAGTGCTTACAGTTGATAGTATGCCTAGAGATTGTTAAACCTTATGCTGCTGTCTACATGTAATAGATTATTGTCAAAAACCCTGTCATGTTGGTATTCATTAGATAGCTCTCGCTTTGTACGATCAGATTCGTACGCACTTGACAGGGTTTCAGTCACTTTTTGTTTTTTTGCATCATTTTGTATTGGTCAAATCAGCCATCAGGGGTCTGCAACAGGTCAATGCCAGACCACATGCAGACTATGGAAGTTGATTGGTTGGACAGGCCTAAAAAAGTTTTTAAAGTTTTTATTCAAAAAAATCCCTACCCTAAAGTTTTTATCGCCCTCCTAACTCCCAATCAACGTGTAACATGCATAAAACACACATTTTTGACCAAAAAAAAATAATGCAAAAAAGGAAATTTTTTAACGACCTACCTACCCTATTTTTCTTTCGGGCTGTTACAGGAAACAAACAATTAATTTAGGCCAAAACAACGTCTTATACTAACGAGATGGACGCCAATGGCGCCAACGCGTCGATATGAGCGTCAAGTTGCTTGACCTTGTTTTTTTTCTTGTTTTTAATCATTTTGGTTTGGAGTACTTTTTTAATTGTTGGGCTTTCTCTGTTTTTGATTATGTTTTCCAGTTGTTTTTTGGGAGGTTAGGGCGTTTCACCTGTTTGGGTTAATAATTTATGTAGAAAAAACGTGGCATACTCGTGGTTAAAATTAAATATTGTCAGGGAAAAACAGTTAAGGAAGATCACTTTCTTTTCAATTTGAAACATTTATTGTTTATTGCATATCTCAAAACAGACAAAATGACTCATCTCAATTTACATAAAAAATGAGAGAGAAAATACAGTATAAATAAAAAGGACCAGCATCACAATCAACAACATTGAATGAACTCCAATAAGTTTAAAAAATGCATGAATAACATATGTTTATTTAACACTTCTATCTAGGAAGTAGAGCTGCACTCACCAGCGAGATCAACTCATGAGCTCACCACCATTTTGACTCATGGGCTCACGGTACTTTTTTGGTACAAGAGCCATAGATCATAGGTTCCATTTGTGTCACACATCAAAATTTTCCATAAAAATCCGAAGGGTAATTGAGACAAATGTATTTCCTTGTTTTTATCCCTTTAAAGAATTGTTAGCAAAGTGAAGAATTGAGATGAAAATATACAGTTATTTGCTAGTAGTGTTCGGAATCGGTAACAATTTTCAAGATCGATCATCGGTTTATCTGAACGACCAATGATCGATTAATAATCGAAGTTGTATATGCCCAGTTCTCCTGCGGTAGTCTGGGCTTGTTCAAGGGTTCTTGGCTCCATTTTTGTAAAGGAGCTAATCTAGCAATCTTTAAATACCCCTTGAGCCCCTTAGTTTTACATTACAGTACTGCTTGATATTAATCAAAAGTTTTGCAGGCTTTAGTGGAATCTCTCACTTGATCAATAGGCTATTTCTAGATACAATTTTTTTTTCAAAAAACTCTAAAGATAATCGATCTTATAATTTTGGAATCGATCATCAAAATCAGAGGTTGAATGAACGATTAATCGGCATGCCCGATTAATCGGACAATCCCTATTTGCTAGATTAAAAATTTTCAGAAATTCCTCACAAAAATAAGGTGTCCTGATGTGTGAATATTGCCAGACTCAGTTTTTTTTCATTAAGGGTGGTAGAATTACATCGGCGCGAAATTATAATTTTTTTCTATGAATCAGGGAATTTTGATTTTTTGAATTTGCCCAAAAACCAGTTGACGATTCCGTAAGACCACAACTTAAGTTGGACTCGCCTAATTAATCTGTAAATGAGGGGTATATAATCAAATGCCAAACTTGCCTTCAATCAAATCAAATATACTCTGTTGACATTGACTATAGACATCAAATTAAATCAAAAGGCATCATAATATGACATTCAATATAGAACTGGTCAGCCTTGAAAGCATTAAGTGGGAGTGATACATAAAGGTTTCTCACTCCTTCTAAACACAGTCCCAAATTAAATCTAACATCAAGTTTAAGTAAAATAGTATATCATGACTAGAATGGTTTAATACATGTATAACCACTAGTTAGCATTTAACACTTGCAAGAATCTATCATACATCCTAGAAAAAACATACTACTGCAGATCTTAATGAAACATCCTATTGGAACATAACTCTTAACCTTTTTGATGCTGAGGCTACTTTCATCAAATACACAACAACACAAACAATTATGAAAATCATCTAAACCAAGTCATGTTGGTATTCATTGAAAAGCTCTTGCTGAGTACTATCAGATGAGTACCCATGTGCCAGGGATTTAGGCATTTCTCAGCATTTTGTCATCATTTCATATGGACCAAATTAGACACCAGCAGCAAAAGGGCTGCTGGTGGCTTATTTGGCCATTACATAATGATGCAAAAAACCTGAAAAATGACTGAAACCTAGCAACATGGGTACTCATCTGAGAGTACTCAGTGAGAGCTTTCCAATGAATACCAACATGACAGGATTTAGATGGTTTTCAAAAAACTTTTCATCATTGTGCTTTTGACAAAAGTAGCCTCAGCATTGAAAGGGTAAAGCTAAGTGGTGTGTGGATGATGAAAATTTGCCAGGTGTAAAAGAGGAATTCCCAAATCAACATAGAACAGACATTGACGTGTAAAATGTACGTCATCTTCTACCTCCCTATTTCGGCACAGCTTAAAAAAGGTTTTCTCTTGCACGCACCGACATAAGAACTTGCCCGCAATGTGATATTACATGTAATTCATGATAGATTTCAGTTACTAGTATATTTCAATCGTAATTAGAGCATATTTCTTTATGCTTGACTGTTTACCTGCATCTTAAATAACCCAGATGAGAGCAGAGGCTTCTGGGTGAATTTCAGGTCAAAGGTCACACAAGCTAGAACACCTCTTGGACACTGAATCTAGAGTTAATATCTGTTTAAGTTAGCAAATTTTTATTCTTGTAGCCCTTCTGGTTACTGTCAGGGGTCATGACCTCTGAGGCCGGATGGATTAGCTGGGTGGATTAGCCGAGTGAGCCTCCAAAGGTCAATATGAACTTGGTGGCAAATAATAGCACTAAGCCACCTTGACAACACTATCATCAGTTTTTAGGTTTTTTGCATAATTTTGTATTGGCCAAATTAGCCACCACCAGCATAAGGGTTAAGAGGGGGACCACAACAATTCTTTCATGTACATGTACCAACCCATAAAGGGCCTCACAATGTCAGTGATGACACTCTAACAAAGGAATCTTTTGGGATAGGGAATGTAAATCAAAACTCAAGAAAACATTCTTTCAAATTAATACTTAATGAAGATGTTTGTTGGGAAAAACATGTTGTTATCACCAAAAAAAAAAGAAGAAGAAATCTGCATAAATATTTTTGGGCTTTCTGAAAGATTATCTTTCAGGAAAAATGTCTTTTTGAAAGACAGGCATGACGGGTCCTGGCAAAGTACCTGATACAAATTGCTTCGGAATTTGGAATTTTGTCACTTTTTCTGCCATATTACAGCTAAGTCGTGACTAGCCAGTTGGAAGTGGTTGAGGAAAACCACTACCTGACCCCAAGTCACTGGCAACTTTCTCATATGATTCGAACTTGGGCAGTGGTGACAGACAGCTAGCAGTTAGTGTTAATGCGTTAGACCACACGGCCATCAGGGCAGGCCCCAGTGACTTAGCCAGCAGGGCCAATTTGTGTCATTTGGACACCAAAACCCTTAAAAAACGCATTAGGAAACCCAATTTTTTTGTAATGAATTTCTAGAAATGCCTTTTCTAATAATTTTGAAATTTTCATTTCAACGTGAATACTAGGACATTACCTAAAGGTATTATTCAGTTTCTTAGCAAGAAAATGTATCCCTCTGGTTGTAAACTGATTTTTAACTGAAGATATTATAGTCTCACTTAGAATATTGGACGCCCAAAAATTTTATGATACTCCATAGTGTTGGGACGATCATCGATTATAATCGATAATCAATCGTTTACCTTTCAGATTCTGATTAATCGATTACAAAACTGGCAATCGATAATAATCGGAAAAGGTGACACCTAGTGGCAAAATATAGAACTAAATGACAGACATGTTGTCAGCTTTCTTGCTATGAAACTAAGCCCCAAAAACACTTCAAAACGAAGTTAAGGTTGGTGCTAATAGCAGGTAATTGTCATAGACTATCACTTATCATTAGGCTCTAGACCTCTAGTACCCAATTACTGCAAAAGTGCGATGAACTGATTATGATCGATAATCGATCGGTTGACTGTAACTGATAATCGATCATGAAATTGCAACCGATTCCCAACCCTAATACTCCATTTTGGGCACCCACTTTCAAAATCCTGGCTAAGACTATGACAGGCTCTGATACAAATTGCCAAAAAAACAAATTACCATTGCAGGTACAATAAACATGTCAATACCCATAGACTACAATTTCAAGAGGAAATCTCAGGGAATAGATCCTCTGAGATTTCCTGTTTAATCGGTACGACCCTGTCCAAATAGTCCATTTCTGACTTTATAGAAACACACTGTCCTTTCACGACCACCCACTGTCCCGTGTGCAGATCAGCTTTCTGATTCATCTGGCCAGAAACTTCAACTCTATCTTTTCCCGCCGCATTGTAGTTAAGAGGCATTTCTCCTTCGTGGGTCTTTCTATGTTTTGTCATATCAATATGCTGTTCAAATTTTGTGCCGCAGATATCACATCTTATGATTTCACCTCTGGGTGTGTTCTCATGCAAACCGATAAAATCATCATCTACAGACATTTCCCCTGTGTGGGTATTTCTTTGTTTAAGTGTATCATTATCGTGGTCGAACTTTTCACTACAAGGCTTTTCATCTTGTTGTGTATTCATATGCTCAATTAATTCATCCACATCCTCATTCATAGGCATTTCTCCTGGTTGGGTCATGTTATGTCGTATTGTATCAATATGGTGGTTTAGTTTACCACGTTGTGAGACTTTCTGCGGAGGTTTCTTACCTCTGTGTGTTTTCTTATGCCTCACAAGGTTGGCATAGAGAGCGTATTTTCCATCACATTGGTCACACGAAAACGCTTTCTCCTTTGTGTGGGTCACAAGATGTCTGCGAAGATACGCCGGCTTGCTGAATATTTTTTTGCAATACTCACATTGACGAGATTTCTCCCGATCGTGAGCTTTCTGATGCCGTATCAAACAAGACGACCTCTTGAACGTCCTATCGCATTGATCACACTTGTGTGGGTTTTCTCCTGTGTGAGTTTTCTCGTTCAGTGGAAGATCTCTGGTTGTCTGGCTCTCTTCACTTTCAAGCTTCACTGGTTCCATCACGTCTGACTCTCTTCTCTCAGAAGGGTTTTTCCCTCCGATTTGATCTTTATGACTTACAGAAGGACCTAGTTCTTTACTTGAGAGGACGCATGGTGGGTGGGAGTCCGTCAGTGAAACGGTACCTTTAGACTCCTCCGGAATTTCCTCGATCCAATCCATCGCATTTTCTGCCGTGACGGTGACAGTTGTTGTAACCGTCTCGTCTTCCTGCAAAGGTTTCACACCTGTGTGGGAATACTTATGCCGCATCAGACTCGACGATTGCGTGTAGGTCTTTCCGCATTGGTCACACGAAAAGGGTTTTTCCCCTGTGTGGGTGACCACATGCTGTTTCAGATCGGATGCCTGGTTGAACGCCCGAGGGCACAGATCACAGTGGAAGGGTCTTTCTCCTGTGTGAATCCTCTTATGCTTTCGTAGGCTGGTAGTTGTGGTGTACGCCTTCTCACATAAATCGCATTTGTGAGGTCTCTTTCCTGTGAAGGCCCTCTTTTGACGTGAGCGACGCAAGGATTTCTGCGTTCGCTGTACGGACCCTCGATTTGACCCTCTGTGGGTCAAAACTTTTGCAGGATAGCTTGAAGGAGAATTGCCGGATTCTTCAACCATTGCATCTTCCGGCAGGCTACACTGTGATGGTTCATTCCCTCTGTGGGGGAAATTATCCCTTTGTGCTATAGCCGGATTATTCAAAAGAGAATCGTCAAGTTGGTCATTCAATTCTGGCAAGTTACTCTGCACAGTTTTTTCACTTGTTTCTGGTACTAATACGTCCCTTTCTGCGCTATTTTTAGAGCTGGAACCGGAACCACCCAATCGTCCATTTTGCAATGGTTTCTCACCTTTGTCAGCCTTGTTCTGATTTTTACGACTTTCAGACGGACCTGGTTCTTCACTTGAAAGGACACAGGGTGTCTGGGAGTCCGCCAGAGACACCGGACCTGTAGACAACTTGGAAGCAGTAGTCTCTTGAATCGATTCCGATGCATTTTCTACGATGGGAGTCGTTGTCGGTTGCGACAGACTAGTAGATTGTCGTGTTTGTTGCGGAATTTCCTCCATGCCGTCCATCGCATTTTCTGCCGTGACGGTTGTCATCACACCTATGTGTGTATCCTTATGTCGCATCAGACTCGAGGCCTGCGTGAAGGTCTTTCCGCATTCGTCACACGAAAAGGGTTTTTCCCCTGTGTGAGTGACGAAGTGCTGTTTCAGATCAGACCCTTGGTTGAACGCGCGAGGGCACAGATGACAGCGGAATGGTCTTTCTCCCGTGTGAATCCTCATATGCTTTCGTAAACTAGTAGCTGCCGTGTACGCCTTTTCACATAGATTACATTTGTGAGGTCTCTTTCCCGTGAAGCTCCCGTTATAATCAGACGGATGCAAGGACTCCTGCGTTTGCTGTACAGATCCTGGATTCAAATCCAATGTTCCGACAACCTCGACAATTTGGGCAGAGTCACGTGCACTAGGTTTTTCTCCTGTATGTTCTCTCCGATGGCGCAACATATAACGCCTGAGCTTGTAAGCTTTGCCACATATATCACACTTAGAAGGTTTCTCCTCTAGATGGGTCTGCTTGTGCCTGAATAGGCCCGAAGACTGGCTGTACTTTTTATCACATCGATCGCATGAATATGGTTTTTCTCCAGTGTGGGTGACCTGATGTTGAACCACATCCGAGGCCTGGGCGAAAGCCCTATTGCACACTTCACACTTAAAAGGTCTTTCACCGGTATGGGTTCTCTTGTGCTTATTTAAACTTGATTTGGTGGTGAACGTCTTAGAACAGATTTCGCATTTGAATGGTCTTGCCCCTGTGTGTCTCATGCTGTGTTTCCTAAACCGCAAGATTGAGGTGAATGTCTTATTGCATATATTGCACTCGTAATTCTTCTCTCCTTTGTGGAGCTTCTTCAAGTTCGTCAGAGCAGTGAGTAGCGGTCGATCCCCCATGTTCATGTGCAACAATTTATGCCGCTCTAAATTCAAAGCCGAGGCGAATGTCTCATCGCAATTTTCGCACGGAAAAGGCCTTTTACCCACGTGGGTCAACTCATGCGATGTCAGATCATGTTTTCTCTCGAACGCCATCTCACAGCGATCACACTGAAAGGGTTTCTCACCCGTGTGAGTTGCCCGGTGCTGTGAGAGACGCAGAGCGCGCGAGAACCCCCGGTCGCAAAACTCGCACTGGAATAAAGGTCTTTCCTTATTGTGGACGACCTGGTGCTTGAGTCGACAGGCAAAAGTGCTGAAGGACTTACTGCAGTGTTCGCACTTGAATGGCTTTTCCCCCGAGTGCATCCTCAGGTGGAGTGTGAGATGTCCCGATCGCGCAAAGGTTTTTCCACACTTATCACATTGAAATGGTTTTTCCCCTGTATGGTATCTCTTGTGCACTTTAAGGACTGAATAATACTGGAATGACTTGCCGCATAGTCCACACTCAAAGGGGGTTTCCACCTCATGGGTACCCTCATACTCTGTATTAGCATCCAAAGACATGGTGAAAAGTTAGCCGCACTTATTTTCGAAATGGAATCCAATCAGTCTACGTTCTTTAGAATCACACGTCTTTGTGTAAATATTAAGCTGCACTTATTTCCAAAATGTTCTTTGGAACCGTGAGCATTCTGGATAAGTATGCCAAACCTATGCCCAAAATGGAAATTATTTGGGAAAAGGTTTTCGAGTTTTCATATACTATGCGCAATACCACTTAATACCATATCAGTCCAAGTTCTTGAGAATCATCAGTTCTGGATAACAATTAGCCACACTTGTGCCCAAAGTGGAAGATTTTCTGGAGAAGGTTTTCGAGTTTTCACAGACTACTCACAATACACTAGACTTAATACCTAATCAGTCCAAGTTTTGTAGAATCATGAGCATTCTGGATAGTTAAGTACCGTAGAATAATGAACATTTCCAATTGTATGCATTCTGGTCAAAGCACTGGCTTTTGCTGCTAGACTCAAAGGAGTGGCTGCAGAATCATGTGAGTTCTGGATAGTGTTGTGGAACTATGAACATGTCCAATTGTAGGGATTCTGATTGAAGCATCGGCTTAGGCTGCTAGTCTTGAAAGAACCATTGTCAGTACTTAGCCAATGGGATGAAGACCGTCAAATAGAGATGTGTTTGAATTTTACAGAGAGCCAAACTCATGATGTTGCTGGTCCTTGCACCAGTAACCTTTATTTCTGGTCGCTGATCCAGGCATGAATTAGATTGTATCCAGAATGATTCAGAATGGTGATTGATCTTCCAGCTTGTCAAATATCACTGTTGACTGTCATCTGCGGAAGATCAGCTTTATTTCCTAATCTGAAAAAAAAGAGAAACACAAGTTAAAATGCAAAATTCAACGGTTGCAATATTCACATAGGCCTAAAATTGTTTGTTTCCTGTAACTGTACAAAGAAAAAGGGTCGCAGTTTTTTTTCATATGTATTTCATGCATATTTTATTTCGATTTGGATTTGGAAGGACAAAAAAACACTGAAGGTAAGGGATTTTTTGAGTAAAAACATGTTAGGGTAGGGTTCCAGGAAACAAACACTTTGAGACAATCAAGTTAGGCCTAAAAAAATTTGTTTGTTTCCTGTAACCCTACCCTAAAAAGTTTTTATTCAAAAAAATCCCTACCCTTCAGTTTTTATCGCCCTCCCAATTCCCAATCAACGTAAAACATACATAAAACACACATTTTTGACCAAAAAAATAACACACATTTTTGACCAAAAAAATAATCGAATTCTTTTTTTTAAACAACCTACCTACCCTTTTTTTTTAGATCGTTACAGGAAACAAACAGTTTTTTAGGCCTTAAATAGCGGCCAACATGTTGGTCTGTGCTCCAAGGGCTCAAAATTTGGACACCCCTGTAATAGCTTTTTTTCAAACAAACTGTAGGAACCACTCATCATATTGCACCACTGAGAATACTGTACATATAGCTTAGATGAAGATCTCACCTTATCAATCTACTATTTTGTTAAGGCTGTACTATCAAGGTTTATTTCTAAAACCCTTATGCTGCTGGTGGCTACTTTTGCCAATAAAAATGATGCAAAAAGCTTTTAAAATAAAAGAAACTCTGGCACATTGGTACTCATCTAAAAGAACTCAGCGAGAGCTATCTTATGAATACCAACATGACAGGGTTTAGATGGTTTTCAAAAATCTTTGCATCCTTGTACTTTGGACGAAAGTAGCCTTGGAAGGGTTTAACGCTTTAAAACCTGATGATATATATTTGAGCAATCGCCAGCCATAATACTCAAACCTGTATTGATGATGATGAAGTAAACCATCAATGTATGTAGCAGAAAAAAGGTAGGTAGGTAGGCAGGGACTTAGACAGGACATGTCTAGAGCCTATCTTTTGGACAGGCAGTTTCCTGAAAAACCTCCTTTTAGGACAGGCAAACATTTCTATGATGACTTTTCAATTTTGATTTTCTGAGGGTAATTGCTCGGATTCGCCGCTAAAAAAAAGGGCTCGATCAATCGCTGAAACTGCCGAGCGATTAATCGACATATTACGAGCCCTAACAACTCATTGCACATGCGGTGAAATCAACTGCTGAGCGAAATTAATTGCTGTCAATCACGCTAATTTAGAACCGCCCCATGCCTGCCTAAGCCAATGAGCAACGTAAATTGCTGTCAATCCCGCTAATTAGAACAGGCCCATGCCTGCCTAAGCCAATCACGTCCTGCTATCTCGCTGGGATCCCACGTGGGAAAGACGTCAGCAAGACAAAAAAGATGGCGGATGATTGACGATGTGGCTTTATTTACATTTTCGCCGAAATCGGCGAGCTGTAATGGCGGCTCGAGTGCTCGCCGCCTGCGACGATACGAGCAATAGCTCGAGCCGCCGATTGATCGTACTAGCTCTAGTAATTACCAAACATTTTCCTAACAAATTATCTTCTAGGATATGACTGAAATGTAAATTGCCCTTTTTGACACAATAGGCTATTAAATATAGTTAGAATGAGGCATTTAGATGTGGACCACAGAAATTTTGAATCACTATTTTGGACATGCAGTTTTGAATTCCGGGCTAAAACCCTGTAGCCTGTAGGTAGGTAGCGTAGGTATTGGCAATAATCACCCCATTACAGGGGAGCTACCGGGTGGTCCCCTTTCCAGATCTCTAGCTAGACGTTACCTGATCTAGGGGTGGCGCACTACTCCCCACCCCCGTTTAGTGGTTATGTAAACCTAAGATGAATAAAACAAGTGGATATGAAACCAGCCGGTTAACCTGAACAGGCTGGCTTAGAACTGCGAATAGCCATAAGTCGCGTTCTGCGCATATTGTCGCACAAGTTTTTTTTGTAATGTAAATGATATGAGAGCCCTCATTGGTCTTTGTCTCCTAGTGACGTCACACTCAGGCCAGATTTCTCTCATCCCCACCCTTTCATACTGGTCCCCCAAGCAGTTACTGTGAAGTGTCCAGTCACAATACTAACATTTCGTTTACCCATGATGTTAACAATAAGACACTTTTCAGCTAGAGTAGTGAATGGAAAATCAAAAGGGGAACAGTAACAAATAGGGACACTGGAAAACATGTTAGACATCTCAACATCTTGCCAGTCGACGTCAACAAAAACAACATCTTTATCCGGTAATCCTACACTGGTGCAGGAGATTTCATACCCAAGAGATTTCGTCACCAAACAATGTAAATCTAACATTTCCATGCAATTGAAAGGCCATTCAGTAAATTTCTTCATTTATTTTCGTTGACAGTAAAACATTAAGTTTTATTCATTTTTTTTAATGAAGTGTACTTCATTTTCATAAAATGTACACAGATCTTCATCGATCGTGTTAGGTGAAAGGTCGATCTAGAGGAATTGCGAAAAAAACGAACTAAACCACACAGATATAGATAAGTAAGTGCATATAAACTAAGTCAAGATCAAGTTACTGATGTTTTCATCTATCAAAAATAGTTCATAGCACTATTCAGAGTTTTGGAGTTGTTTATTATGTCATGATGTTGAAGTTGCGCTCTCTTGGTGGCGAACTCTCTTGGGTACGAAATCTCCAGAAACCGATCATTGGCTACACTGCCAACAGTGTTTTCAAAGGACTTATGGTAACAAACAGGGACAATCTCTATAATAGACCTCTCTGAACATAACATAACAAACACACAGACGAGACCTCCTAAGTTTACCTTTCGCATCAGATTCACCTGTCGCAATATATGACACATCTGACGCCAAATGTGCGCCAACTGAAAGCGAGAGAATGAACAGGCCTGATTGACGTCGCTTTACTTTAATATCAGTATCACCAGAGATATATATAGGTTAGTTATGGTAGTCTCTGGTATCACATAATTTCTCTGCTGACTTCCGAGGGCGCATCCATTATGTTTCATAACGAGGCTTCGGCTGACCTAGATAATATTCCGTGCAGCGAACGTTTACAGAAACTTACATTGGGAACGTTATGTTATGCACATGGATTTTTTCTTCGTCATTTTAGTGTGGAATTTGGAATTTGAATTTTCGTCACTTTTTCTGCGATATTCCGTTGAAGTCATGATAAGCCAGATATGTGAAGTGGAGGAGGAAATTACCTGCTAACCCCAAGTAGAAAAATTAACTCAAGTATTTCATTTTGTTATCGTTGTCTTGATTATTATTATAATCAGTCATAATTATTATTATTATTATTATTATTATTATTATTATTATATCATTATTATTATTATTATTATTATTATTATTATTAATATTATTATTATTATTATTATTATTATTATTTTCATCATTATTATCATTATTATTATTATTATTATTATTATTATTATTATTATTATTATCACCATAAGTAGTAGTAGTAGTAGTAGTAGTAGTAGTAGTAGTAGTAGTAGTAGTAGTAGTATATAGTATATAGTAGTTATATGACGAGGTGATGATTTGGTATCACGTGTTGAATCATTACGGTACGAAAAATATAAATTGTCAAACGCTTAAAGAAATCAGGCCTTACGCGGAACGCAGTCTTGCAAACACTCCATTTTATATAAGAAGATCAAAAGCTAAACAAAATTGAAAAAGTCAAAAATCTCATTAATTATTATCACATGAGGTGACAACTTTCAATTTTGAAAAACGACACTTTGTTCCAAATGCTTGCAGCCAAATCTCAATTGCAAAGTTGTATGAAACCTATCATAGCAAGTGCAGGAAGCGCAAGCGAGGATTCCGGTAAACTAAGAGGAACTAATTAAACAAGATACAGTGCATACATCCATATATAATTGCATCCTAACTTTATCTATATCGATAGATTATGATTGCTTAATTTACAAAATGTTTTTAGACAATGTATGTATATTTATTGACTATGATTTCCATCATAAAAGTGACATACAAAATATATATATAGTAATTTACAGATACAAAATAGATATAATATGGCGAACAATCGCAGGGTGTGATTAACATAATAATAAACTATAGTGCTCTAAATGGAATACATATAATATTGTTTCACATTAGGGGAGTCCGTTTGAGTGAGCTGGGGTCATGTACCGGGTCAGGATCATCACAATCCGTCTTTTACCCTATACCTTTCCTGGAGTTCACTCTAAGACTGTACATTACACCGATATACGAGGCGATATGCTCAGTAGCTTGAACTATTAACTTTACCTCCAATTTAGTGTCACTTTCCAAGAAAATGATTTTAAGGCTAAGCGTGCAACATGGTCACATGAAAATACCAACACTGTGGGGCCTTCTTACGGGATATTGATCGTGTTAATGGTCTTTCCACCAACCACTTGTACAACCCAACTTACCCAATGCGCTTGACAGAGTTACTCCATTGGAGGACTCTGGGGGAAATATTTCACTTTTGTAACATCAGAGGGTGCATTTCCAGCAATTCTGTTTCAATTAAACCACTGCGCTTCGTGGATTGTCATTGTAATGTGGTGGACCTTTACAAGAAGTACAATCACCAGTATTTCATCAGTACTCTACCTCCCCTCCGTAACTCTCCTACCTACCCATACCTGTACAAGGTTATCACTGATATTACGGATCCCCAGATCCTATTCAGCCCCTGGTCAAAACTCCTACTAGCAGACCCTGATGTGAAGGTCTCCCTCGGTCTTCACCCTTATCTGTCAACTAAATGTCCCTCAATCTATCTCAAAGAAGTAGAGAGTCTGTTAACCAACTCTTCTGTGGTGGCCATTGGGGGGGTTGGCTTGGATGCCAGACTAAAACAGCAAATGGACATCCAAGTGTCAGTTCTAACCTCATTCCTCAAAATTTCTCATAAACACAAGAAAACGCTGCGAATTGCATGCACGGGCGCCCACTTTACCTGCATGGAATTAATGAAAGCTCACCTGCTCAAAAATCATCGTATTCATTACCTAAATTTTAACGGATCCATGCAGGATGCTACTGAATTTTTCAGTCACTTCTCCAATGGTCACCTAGGGATTTCCAGGGAAAGCTGCACTGCCAACCCTTACGCACGTTCACTTGTCAAGATGACACCACTAAATCGCCTACTGCCTGGATCTAATGCCCCTTACTCAATGCACCCCAACCAGGCCTCTCTGCCAACTGATGTTGGAGAGATCATCCACCTAGTGGCAGACATCAAATCCATTCCAGTACAAAAGGTTGCCCAGCAATTTCGGCAAAACACCAAATTGATGTATGGGATATAACATACCTTCATCATTGTAACATACAAAATGGCACAATAGCTATACGACCCATTGTTATGGGCTATGATACAAGTTATTAAGAATGACTTATGGAAATACTTACATTAATATTGCCTTAACAAAAGTTACCTTTCTTAAGTCGGTTTGAGACAGTATTATATGCCACTCCTGCCATTCTAGACATCTGTCTTATCTATGTTTTGTGTATGGGGGTTCATCTCAAAAAACCTCCTGATGCAGGGCTGCACAACTGTTAACACTAATATTGGTATCAACATTCGGAGCCTACCCACATGCTCCAGGTATTAAGCCACTACAATGGTAGAGGCTATGGTATTGGGAAACAACCCAATGATCCTCTTTTGTGTTACTGCTATTGATTCGAGCAGAATCATAGACAGTATATATATGTTTGTTCTTTCTGTATGTTATAATCTTTTTCTTATTCTGTTTAATGTTATTTCAGTTCTTGTAACAGGCTTGTCACTGCATAGGCAGTTTTTTATATCTCTTTGACTGGCGAGGCTTCGTGCATAAAAATCGTATCTGCTAACACAAGAGGGTTGAGAGATGGGGTCAAAAGGGAAGACCTATGGCTAAAGTTTAAAGGTATGAACGCTGACATTATATGTCTACAAGAAACTCATCTGGTCAATTCAGATCTTGATACTCTGCTCAAGGAATGGAATATCGAGTACATTATTAATGGGAATTCTACCAATTCAAAGGGTGTCGCTATTCTGTTAAATAAAACTTTTGAATATAACTTAAACTCCATATATAAAGATAACGAAAGTAGATATATAATATTAAATATAACTATAAATAACCTTATCCCAATACTAATTGTAAATATTTATGGTCCTAATAATGACAACCCGAGCTGGTTCGAAAATCTTTTTAACAAAATTGAAGAGTTTAATGTAGACCACATAATTATAGTAGGAGATTGGAATACCACTTTAAACAATAACGACACATATAACTATAACTTTCAAAGAAATATAAAATCTAGACAATGTATAAATAATTACATAACTAAAAATAAATTTATTGATATATGGAGGTCTCAAAATCAGGAAAGTAAGAGATACACTTGGGGTACTAAGAAACCATTCAAAAGAGCTAGATTAAACTATTTTATAATATCCCAAGAAATCCTAGCATTCGCCCCGAAGGCAGAAATAAATAATGCTTATAGAAGTGATCATAACTTAATAACCTTGAAACTAAATATTAACAGCCACCCGAGAGGAAAGGGTTCCTGGAAATTTAATAATAAACTATTAACAAATGTAGAATATATTAACTTAATTAAAAAAACAATAAATCTAAATAAAAGTATATATGCTCTCCCGGTATATGATGTAGAGTTTATAAATAAGGACAATGGAGAAACATTGGAGATTAACATTGCAGATAGCCTATTTTTAAATAACTTATTATGTCAAATTCGAGGGGAGACAATAAAATTCTCTAAAAATCTAAGTAGAATAAATAATAAGATTGAAAACGAACTAGTAGATAAAATAACAGAGTTGGAAATTGAAATAGACTGCTATAACATTAATTTGGAAAATAAATTAAATGAACTAAATATAGCTAATACTGAATTACAATCATTAAGAGAAGATAAATTAAGAGGTCACCAAATAAGGTCAAGATACCAACACACAAAAAAAACCCTCAAACTATTTTTTAAACCTTGAAAAGAAGAACTATTTAAATAAAAATATAGCGGAACTAATTGACACTAATGACAGAATAGTAAGAGATCCAAATAAAATATTAAAACTTCAATCAGAAATCTATTCAGACCTTTTCTTGAGCAGACATGTCAACAGTGACAGCGACTCTAGATATTCACACTTTCTAGATAACCTACCAAAATTGAATGACAATTCAAAGCAACTTTTGAATCTACCCATTTCTTTAGCAGAAGTAGAAGTAGCCATTAAACAAGGTAAAAATAATAAAGCCCCTGGGCCAGACGGCTTCTCCAATGAATTTTTTAAGTTTTTTCATAGAGAATTAAAATATTGGATTTGGAGAACTTTTAAAGAAGCAATTATTACTAAAAGTTTCACGGGACCCATTATAGAAGGTACGATTACCTGCATTCCCAAAGCTGGAAAAGAAAGAAACGTCCTAAAAAACTGGAGGCCTTTGACTCTGTTAAATTCTATTTATAAATATTTCTCATCTATTATAGCGAATCGAATCAAACCCTTATTAAGCCAAATTATAAACCCCGATCAGACAGGCTTCATTTCTGGTAGATTTTTGGGTGAAAATACTCGACTATTAGCTGATACTCTTGAATATTGTGAATCCAATTCTATAGATGGCCTTTTAATAGTAGTTGATTACGCTAAAGCTTTTGACACTATAGAATGGCATTTCATTGAAAACTGTTTAAAACTTTTTGGATTCAGCAACTTCATAGTAGACTCTGTAAAATTACTTCAAAAAAATTCATTTTCCAGAATCGAACAGAATGGCCACTTTTCTGAAAATATTTCTTTATCTAGAGGCTGTAGACAAGGGGACCCCATCTCTCCATATCTCTTCGTTATTTGTGCAGAGGTTCTTTCGCATGTCATAAGAGAAAATCCTGACATTAAAGGTATAAAAATCGGAGAAACAGAAATTAAGCTATCGCAATACGCCGACAACACAACCATATTTTTAGACAAAGACAAAAATTCCTTAAAATGTGTAATGGACGTGTTGCGATGGTTCAATAAGTTATCCGGGCTTGCTATCAATAAAGACAAAACTAAGGTCATTAAAATTGGGGCGACACGGGACAGGAGGATACCTTGGGAGGGTCAATTTGGCCTGAACTGGACACACACTTTTGAGGTTTTAGGAATATATTATGATGTGTTTAGATTGAAAGACCTAACTGAAATTAACCTTGACTTCAAAATTGAAAAAATTAAGAAGCTCATAAGAACTTGGAGTTCCAGACAATTAACACCCTATGGCAAAGTTACTATTGTAAAATCGCTTCTTTTATCAAAAATAACACACATTCTCCTGTCCCTACCAAGTCCCAAACCGTCTAAGATTAAAATGATAGAGAGTATTTTTAATTCCTTCATATGGAGTGACAAGCCTGCTAAATTTAGTAAGCATATCCTTGAAGCGGATATAGCAGAAGGAGGTTTAAAATTGCATAATCTTACACTGTTTGACAAAGCTCTGAAACTTGGATGGCTGAGGAGACATCTCACTTCTAATGGGAAGTGGAAGGTCTTCTTAGACATTGAAGATTTCCATGAGATATTCAATTATGGTCCCGATTATGTTGAACGAATGGTTGAAATAATTGATTTGCCTTTTTGGCAAGATGTGTTAACAGGATTACAAATACTATATAAAAGTTCCGTTTGTAACGAATTATCTGTTGTTTGTTTAACACCCTTATGGTACAATAATTCATTAAGATTACCTATCAAACCAAGATGGCTAAAAAATGGTATTACAACTATAAGTGACGTTCTGAATGAAAACTGTTTATCCCTCTCTCTTGAGGAATTTCAAGCAAAATATGGAATCATTTCTAACTTTCTTGAATACGGTGGCTTCACTCTGACCTTGAAACTTTTTCTTGATGTTAGAGAAAAACCTTCATTTAATGTCACAAGGCCAGCGAATTGTCTATTAAACTCTATTCTTTGTAGAGACTCAAAAGGCGTATCAAGACTGTATAAATCGCTTCTAGGAAAGAGAAACGATATAACTACCAACATATGTCAAAAATGGTATGACAAAGCCGACACCATCCTAAGTGCTTATGAAGTTAGAAACTCTTTTATTCTAACAAACAGACTAATCGATGACATTTACTTAAAATACATTCATTTCAGAACGTTACACTATAGGTTTTTCACTAATGATGTTCTAGTTAAATGTAAAATCTTAGCTGATGACACCTGCTCACTATGTAAACTAGAAAAGGACAGCAATTACCACATGCTTATAGACTGTGTCAAAGTACGAGAGCTATGGACCAATGTAGAAAGATGGATTCAGTCATTGGGTATGGTTGATTATCACCTAACAGATAGGAAAAAAATCCTGGGTGATTTGGAAAATAGCTGGCAAATAAACATTATTTTGTTAAATGTTAAAAAGACAATTTACAAAGCCAAGTTGGATTGTAAAAAACCTACCCTATTACACGTGCAACTCAATCTGAGACAAGTCTATAAGCATGAATATTATAAGAGCATCATAAATGACAAACAAGTATTATTTGAACGTAATTGGTCTTTATTACTCAAATTCTTTAAGTACAAATCATAAAATAGTACAACATACTCTTCAATTGGGCATAAAGCCTTTTTCCTACTTAATATATATAACACAAATATCAAGCTCTTTCAAATACCACATATATCTATTTGCATTTGTATTTTATTTCTTTTCACAATAATTTTTTAAAAAATATGTTGCGATTACTATGTATGTTACACCTGTTTTCTAATTTTCTGCAAGAACTGAATAAAAGAGTTATTGAAAAATAAAAAAAACACTGTGGGGCCAAATGGGCCCAAATTGCCAAGTTGAGAGAATATGTGGGCATATAATTGTAAGACATTTTCATATTCTCATCATTTTTGACCTAATGATAGCCACTGGGGATACAAAAAAAACAAACTCAAATGACCTTGATTGACCTTGGATGACCTTGAAATGACAAAAGAAAACATTTTTTTCTCAGCATATCCCTCTTTCAATCACATTTTCTGCCCAAAATTGTCTGAAAATGAAAAATCTGCTCTCATACGATTTTGAGCAAGGCACTGTAGAATACATTTACAAAAAAATCGGTAAAAAAAGTACAAAAATGAATTTTTTTTGTGAAGGTCGAAATTAACATATGCATTTTCTCTTCTACTGCAAGACATGTAAGCCCTACCAAGATGACAATCACATAACTAATTAGAGCTAAAAGTGCAGATATCATTTAAAAAAAGACTATGCCGATATCTATGTCCAATTTTCGAAATCCAAGATGGCCGCCAAGGGCGGCCATCTTGGATTTTTGAGGTCAAAGGTCATCGCAGATTTCGAAAATAGGACATAACTTTGCGATGAAAGCAGATATTGGGGTGATCTTTTTTTTAAATGATATCTTCTCCTTGAGCCCAACCTGATAATGTGGGTTTTGTATTGGTAGGGGTGCTGGTTATGGCGCAAGAAAAGCAAATAAATATTTTCATATCATACTTCATAAAAAAATTCAAAAGTTGCTTTTTCTGAACAGATTTTCTTGAAAATATATACTGGATTATGATATCTATGATAATAAGGGGGAGTAATTTCCATTTTTGTATTATTAGGGGGCAATAACATGGACCAAAAATCAGATATGTTGAAAATACAGAGTTAAAGGTCATTCCAAGGTCATTAGAGGTCATATCAATGTCTTTTTAATTTTTCAAATGTTTAGTACTTCTGCAAGCTATTTGGTGGCCAGATTTCATAAAGTTTCGGTCATGCACTCCAGAGATACAGGGCCACTTGACAATTTGGGCCCATTTGGCCCCATAGTGAAGGTCCTTTTTTTTGGGAGGGGGGGTATCGGAACATTGCTTATTGTCACTAGAACTACTATATTATGGTGAAATGGTTACTAGTATACCGATAGTTTAAGATTGATTAATCTACAAAATGTGAACTACTATATCATGGTTAAATCGTTATGAGCCATTTGTTAATGTTGGGGAAAACTTTGAATAGGAGGGAAGATCACTACGTTCGGATATTAAAATTTGTTCATAGTCACCTACTATATACTACTAAGTGTGTCTGAGAGGAACGGGGATCACGACATACATTCTGACGACTCAATATGTAAAACTAGGGGATCTTGAAATAAGTAAAAACAGACAGATAAGGTTCTAGTTTATTGATGAAGAATGTATACATACATACCAGAGACCTTTGAGGTGGTATATGTCTATAAACCAACACAAATATGATAATATTGCCAAATACCCTTCTGTTAATTATAACACACACACACACACACACACACACACACACACACACTAGCATGTTCATTACCTAGTAGGAAGGGTGTTCCGTGATCATACGTATAGTTGCACGGTTTATAGGCCCATAATACCTTAGACGCCTGTGAGATGGACAGTGGGGTTACCGATCTCAAGATCACCAGACTCTACTGAGACGACCTCTAGTGGCAAACACATTGAACTAAACATTGCAGGAACGAACGTGGATACTACATTAGCACGTACGCGATGTACAACTGCTCCAAAACACACGGGCCTTTGCCAGAAACACCCATATTATAGCATAAACTGTTTGGGTTAAATAACACCCCCATCTTATTTCAAAACACCGACTTCATAGTGATAACCCAAGAAATGGTCCCAAGCTGGTGTGTAACGATGAAATGTATCGCGGACATATACTTAAGGTGATCAAAGAACGTTCAGCTTAAGGTCAATACTCACACTGAGTGTGCATAAAACTCCACGAATAAGACTGTCCTATTCTACAACCCAAGATATCCAGACATTTAGACTGATATAATGGTATGTGCCAATCTATAATAACTCAATTGTGTATATAGTTCATAGGTAACTAGTAATTCATCTCTTCCTTTTTTTCTTATTTTTTATTGTAACCTGTTTGCATTTTGTTTTGTGTTCAATCTACAAAAGGAAGGGAAATTGTATTATTTTGTAAAACGACAGTTTTCAGTCAATAAACATACATATGTACATGTACATAATGATAACCCAATAACACCACTGAATGTGAAGATTAGCAAGCTGGGGAACATGCAGGTAAGTGAATAATGTGGCAGGACATTTCCTATTTAGTTGGTAATACAGTAAACCTTACTTACCTTGGACTCGACTACCTCTGATTTCCACGTTCCTCAGACAAAAGCAATGTTCCCAAATAATTCCTATCTATATAAGTGTTAATAACATAATTCAGATTTCGGTTACCTCGGATACTTTTGCTTGGTCCCTGTTTATCCGAGGGTTGCAAGGTTTTCTGTAATTGGTGTCTTACCCTGTTCACCCTGTAAAATCGTCCACATATTATTTGAAAACTGTGTTTGACCTGCAACCTGATTCAATAAAGATATACAAAAAGTTTCATAGATCCAAACCGCCCTTTCTGGAGGAACTCTTAAGCACTAATGGGTTAATATGACCCTACATTTAAAAGTTAAGCATATATATATATATATATATATATATATATATATATATATATATATATATATATATATATATATATATATATATATATATATATATATATATATATATATATATATATATATATATATATATATATATATATATATATATATATATATATATATATATATATATATATATATATATATATATATATATATATATATATATATATATATATATATATATATATATATATATATATATATATATATATATATATATATATATATATATATAAGCCACCCGGGATTAATGATACAAAAACTCAGGTTATACACTTTGGAAAGCCTTCTACGAAGAGGTCAGATTTCCATTTTTTTATTGTGGTGACCAAATGTTAAAGAAAGTCCTTCAAGATTTAGGCCTTGCTTTTAATGATTTCATGATCTGATTTTTAATTGTTTTTATCTGTCTCAAAATGCAAAGTTTGTGGCTACCTTAGTTAATATGTTTTTAGGTCTTATACTTTCAAAGTTGTATGCAATAGCGGTATGCCTTATACAGTGTTAACAAAAGTGTAAGTGTCCTTTGTTGCGCCAGTTCATGATATGGAGCAGCAATATAAAGAGAATCCAGTAGTATAATTGTGGTACAAATTACAGTGCCGACATTTAATTACTGCACTAAATGCGTGGGCAACCAGGGCAATATATATATGACCGCACGCCCGATTGCCACGCAATTTACTGTGCATTCATGACCTCAAAATCGAAAGTACCTTTAATTCGCATGCTACGCGGGTTATTGACGTCCTTGGATTATTTTTGACACATTATTCATGGGTGTTTGTCCAAACAGGCACTGGCAGACGTCGGGTCGACTGGTGCAGGAATTAAAAGTCTGTGCTGTAGGGGTTGTGGGGAGTTCTTTCGGTCTGGGCAGTTATGCACCCAATTCAGGGATTCAGAGTGAGATGGCCTTATTCTTACCTATCCATGAGCAATTGTGTTGTCGACCTGCTCAGAAGAGTGAGGACAGACTCCGTGGAAAAGTCTTTTATTTAGGATAACCACAGGATATCTGAAACACTTGGCCCATTAAGGTGGTTAAACAGTTTGATACAATTGGCCTTCATGGGGTCAATGATGTAAACGAGTATTGCTATACCGGTGGTCTAATTGGTCTTCTATGATATTACATTTTGGTGCCAAAACCTTTTGTAAAATGTTTATTATCAGAACAGATGTGTCCAGAACTCATTTTATTGTAATGATTATATTTGAGCAGTGTATTCTAGGCTATATCTAAATTGTATGGTCCCCTGTATGTCTAAGTAGACCCTCCAATGAACTATCATGCCATGCATGTATTGCTACATGATGGGTGAGACCTACATAGACTTTCCTTATTTTGATAGATGGGAGCTTCTGTAGACAAAAATGATTGATCAATCTCATCAGTATTAAGTCTAGGTCTACTTTCTACAATTGCAGTAGTATACGTATCCCACAAATGTATTGAGTATGCCATGGCCTAGTGGTTAGGACATCTGGCTTCCAAGCGGGAGGATGCGGGTTTGAGTATCCACATAATCCTTATAAGCAGGGGGACCTGGTCGCCATGCAAATGTTTAGCCCCTTGAAGTGCTCTCTATAGTGTTTCTGCAATTGACAGGCCCCTTGGGACTATTTCGAAAAGGAAGAAAAGTGAGTTTCAAATTCAGGTTTTCATATATTGTCGTGATATAACCTAACCCCCCTTATTAGGTTTGGAAGCTTATGAGTCAGTTTAGGCGTGTATTACTGTAAAGAATCTTTTATTTCACACTGTGATTGGCTTGAATTTACCACAGGCCCGGTATTTCTCAGTTTTATCCTCTCTTCTTTTAGAAATTCTATTAGGAGACATGTTATTCGAATTGCCCACACTTCGGTCTCTTCATAATTTCCTTCAACTGAGTTAGAAACTAAACGTCAAAAGGTATACTACGGTTCTGCTATATTTTGGAGACAAAAGGAGGCAACCTATTCAACTTCATGTATGATAAATAGAACATTTGTACTAATAAATTTGCTTCATACTATAATGCCTTTTTCTAACATCGTTGTCATTTCTACCTTATGTTTTAGAGGAACATGAAGGACACACAGTGGTCAGAAAAAGTTAAGTTCATTGTCATTCACTTTCTCTCTGGAGATATTCCAGTAATAGTGTGATTATTGACAGTACCTTCCAGGAAAAATGAAAAGATATATAACAAGCATCCAGACTAAAATGTAATGGATTCACTATGGTCAATTGGTAACGACGTTATAAGGAATTTTATTTCTAGTTTGATTCCAGCAGGATCCACAATACCTGGTTGGATTTGTCACTTAGCAAATGTGTGGCCTTGTGTAGGACTGTCAAAAGTGCAACTGAAAGTCCCAAGAAGGAGAAGAAAAGTTTATCCCGAGCCCAGGGGATTTCCTTGTCGTGATAGTATATTGGCTGTAAAAGTGATGTTAACCCCAATTTACGACCAAAAGATGTGGTGACGATGCCTGCCTCCCAAATATGAGTTTGCACGTTCGAGTCTCAGCTGGATCCCCTTAAGCTGGTTGGCCTGGTTGCCATACAAGTGTGCAGTGTTGTGGTGGGCTGTCTTCTGCAACTGAAAGACTCCTTGAAACTATTCGTGGAATTTCGTGGGAATTTCTTCCCGATTCCAGGTCTCTATCAGTATGACCAAAGGTTTATTATACTAAAGGTGACCAACTCTGGCAGAAAGGCTATCATTCCCTATATCCACAAGCAAATGCTTTTAAGGGACAAATATAGAACACTCCAGCAGGAATGTCCAGGACTTTTATTGTCTTTTAACGACATTAGCCACTTGTCTTATCAGTATCCAGTATGGGGTGTCATGTAGTCCCGTTCACTTAATGAGAAAACCATCTGTTAAACAGCTACGCAGGGCTTCTATTTATAGATCCTAGGACCACACAGTTGAGGAAAAACTTAGTCCAGTCCGTCACCTTTAGTATAATAAACCTTTGGTATGACCCAAGCTGTTGAAAGTAACGTAAAACACATTCCTTCCTTGTGATATGGACATCTTCATACAGATTCATTCCTGCATTCCTTGTCATCAATAACATCTTGTTGACTAGGAGTCAGGGATGTTTTGCTTCGTTTCAGTTTCCCAAAAGCAAACCTCAATTGCAGCAGGGATTTCACCAGATCTACCACAAGTTCCAGTGCCTCTACAGCACTTATGATCGACACTCCAATCCACAGTCCCATCTGTCCACCTATGTCCGAAACCAGCTGACCAAGAGAGTAATCTTCTGTTTCTGTCACTCTCATCACACTTGTGTCAGACACAAATACATTTAAACGCAGGAAGTGCTTTTCTCTTGCATATTTAGTATAGTTACTGAAACTGCCATTTTGAGTCACATACTTGAAATATTTCGATGCTTTATTTGGTGGAAATCTGGAGATGAATTCCTGTTCATACAAAACATGCTCCAGTAGGATTTTTGACTTTTCCCATTCTGGCCAATCGGAGAGAGTGTAGTGAGTGTTATAGACGTTTTCGGTGCATGCCGGGAAGCATTTGCACTGTTGAAGGGCCGAGAGATTTTTTGAAATATTTGAGTGGACTTTTGCAAGGCAAGACAGTCGTTCGAACCAAGGTTCGAAGAATTTTCGACAGTACTCAAAGTTGGATTGAATTTGGGTCTCCCTCAAGCAAATCTCAGGTATTTCATCAAACTTAGCACATGGAAATAATCCGTCATAGGATTGAGCAAGTGGAAGTAAGGAGTCAGTGCAACCGCAGTTCTTTACAATCAGTTTTTGCATGCAAACACGTGTGCATGTAAGAATATTATAATCTAGTTGGGTATTTTGAATGAATTTGTCATGAGTGCAATTTCCATGTGGTTTTGGAAGTCTGTAGTTTTCACCCATGGATATTCCAACTGATGCTGCAACGCCCCTGGGTATATCTGAACCTTGGGAGAGAGAATATGGAGAACTATTTGGCGGATGAATCTGCACACGGGCCCCTTCACTTCCGAGAACCATTTCACTGCGCAGGGACATTTTATGAAGAGTTTCACCATCAAGATGGAGCAGATTTGCTCCTGGGATGAATAAAACCAATGAAAGTCCAAACTCTGGCCTGACATGCATGGTATCCCAAGTACCAGTTATTTCATCTGGTTGAAATGTAAAGCAATTGAAATAGACAGGATCAATGTGATGCTTGAAATTCCGATATGAACATTTGTGACCTGCATACTGACAGCTCGCAATGAACTCCCGCGCATGGAACCCACCTTCCCGTGATGCATTGGAATCGAAATTGGCGGCAAAAGTGCTTCGGGAAAGTAGGTCAGAATCAGCCTTCCAGGCAAAACCTTCATCCGTTGAAATCTTCGCAAACTCTCTAGCATAATCAAAGTAGGAGTTATAGTTATTGACGATGTTTATGAAATCACGTTCAAAGTGCGGGAACGTTGCATTTGTTCGCCCTTTGTAACTCTTATCCTCTTGAACGTTCCAGCGCGTGCTGCCATTCTCAAAGAGAAGTGCATCCGCGAAAGTAAATAGGTCCAAATTCCGCAGGTTGCAAATCGTCACGCTGGGAAACCTTACTGCTATATTTGCCAGGTCAACTTTAACGGATCTTGGAAAACTGCGATATCGGTCCAGCAATTGTGAGGAAAGTATGATACACATAAATGTTGCTCCCACACAAACTGATGACCAGAAGATAAGTCCTGTCTTTGTTCTTGTTCTTGCAAGATGGGGTACACCGTGGGCGGAGGAGGTGCCTGCATAATAATGCACAATATCCCTCCAAGCAGTCTTAACCTTAGAATTAGTATCTGATTGGTGACATGAACACCTCTGACGTGCATGGTCGTTGTCTGTTGTAGATTTCATTTGGTTCTGTCCAGCTTGCTGGGTTTCCTCAGAGCAAGGTATGATTTTGTTTAAATCAATCTCTATCATAGCAGATTTGTCCGCCCTACTGCTTCACGTGTGTATAGCTTTGAAACCAACTGCAAAAAATGAAACATCTTATTATATATGAGAATTCTTATTAGAGATGAACAATACAAAATCTTATCATATGTAACAGTAACACATCTTGTTAAATATGAATATTAAAACATCTTATTAGATATAACAATAATACATTTTATTAGATATCTACAAAATATCAAATTAGATACGAACAATAAAACATGTTATGATATAGAACTATAACACATCTTATTTAGATATGAACAATGAACTACCTATTAAATATAGCCATAAACAGCTTATCAGATATAACCAATAAAAAATCTTATTAGACATTAACAATAAACATCTCATCAGATAAAAAATAAAACATAAATCACTGCATGAAACATGAAACACAATGAAACATCATATTAGAAAGATAAATTGACATATCTCATAAGTTATGTAAAGTACAATTTAATAGATATGACCAATAAAACATCTTGCTAGATACGAAAACAACATACCTTATTAGATATGAATAATAAAACATAAGAAAAACAAAACATTGTATTAGATACAAAAAAAAAGATTAATTCATATAGATACATTTCAGCAGATTTGAAAGAAAATTTATTACATATAGTTATTTTCACGCGGCTATTTGTAATTGACACCTTGATAAGAAGTATATCACTTAAGGTGGCCGTAAACGTTTCGTCCTCAGGGAAGGCCTGTTTTGAGATATATCTATTATGTTAATGAACCGGGTCTTACCCTCCATATGAAAAAAAACTTCATACCTCTACCCCACTCCAAACTCCATGAATTGTGAAATTTGTTTGTGTGACAGCTGAGAATCAGGAAGCAGGCTCAAGCCATGCTGCAATGTTTTGGTCATGTGACCAATTAGCTGATAAGCCCCTCCCACCTGCCAAGTGAAGATGAGGCAGGGAATGGAATGGCACCACAGATAATGATGTTTTGATCAATTCAAAAATAGTGTTTTGGGGGTCCGGCTGTCTGAGAAAAACAGGAAACATACCAGTTTTTGGGCAACAGGTAATACAATGTGTGTATTTGATGGGAAAACTTGGGCTTTGCATGTTAAGTCATTCCTTCTCATACCTCCAGCTTGAACAGACACTCCATGCTCTTTGGGTAATTAACAATACTAAAATGGGACAATCACACCCATATAAGTACAATTACATCCATATAATTCAGCTATCAACTAATTGAAGCCTGGATTGTATTTTTCACAACAATGTTGTCAGTCAGTTAGAGAAACAAAAAAGATTGGAATTACAGGTGAACAATTGGGTTAGGTGATTGATTAGCACTGTGGCTTCAGTTCTGTGGAAATAGATACAGGTATCTGTGTTGTGTCAATTGGACATAATCCCCTCAGTTCTCTGCTCAGTGTGTAGTGTCACACATAATCCCCTCAAGGGTTTTGGGAGTTGAGAGGAAGTGCCAAACAATTGGGCTTACTGCTTTCTTGGTAGAACAGGTCATTTGCCCTGAGCACTTCAAGCAGTAAAGACACAGGAATATATTGTGTGGGACCTTAAGGAAAGTGCCCATTCTGCTGTAAACTATCTTGGATCATAAGTTGCTCATCTAAGAAACTATGCAGCTATCTGATTCAGGATTATTTAAATTGGATCACTGGATTGTCTCTGGAGTAGAAGCAGATACAACAAAATAGATTTGTGAAATTATTTTACTTCATGACTCCATAGCATTAAGTTATTCTCAATAGCAGCACCTACATAAACAGATAGATTGATTTACTCAGGTACCAAGTGGAATATTGAAAGAGGTACATATCCCCTTCAACAAATAAGGCCCAAAAATATGAACAAAACAAGCCACTTTGTTAGAAAACTATGCTTCTGATAGCTTCAAAGTATTAAGCATTTGGCCCTGCAAAATGCTTATTTTAGATAAATGATAAGTATTACAAGCTTTTATTTGCAAAATCAGTAAACTTGCAGTAAAATAGGCTGCTAGCATAACAAACTAGATAGCCGAAAATTGATTTTGATGGCACAGTTCTTTGAATGATTAAGAAATCTAGAACTATGATGGATTACATTAGCATGCAAACAAGATTCCAGGGTGAGGTCACATGATGCCCATATACGGAAGGGACTCAAAATTAGCATACCAACTATTTTGACAGGCTACAGGCAGTTGCAGAAATGTGCTTATTTATACTTATTTTTGATGTAATTCAGAAGAAAAAAATGTTGACAGTTGTGAAATACAATGGAAGGTTACTTTATCTTTCCACTTGGACTAAAATAAACACATTAAAGTAGTAGCAAGTTATTGCACAGTTACAATTATTGTGTAAAACGCAAAACTGCCATTTTCTCAGCTTAGTTTTCTATAGTTTTACTCTCACGGCTGACGTGAATTTAGACACAAATCTTAATCAATTAGCTTCAAACTTTGTATATAGATTCTAAAACATGTTCTCTAGAGATCTAGACGGGGATATTGCAATATCTTATCTGGTTAATTTTTTAAAGTGAGTCAAAAATCAAGAAACCAAAAAAGCATTTTTTCCCTAAATTGTTGTTAGATAAATGGCCATAAAAAAGTTAAGGGCCATATTTTACAAAACCCTCGTCTAGATTGCTAGAGACAAAGGTTATTTTCAATGTTTTAAAAAATCAGGTTATTACCTTAGATCCTGCTCTTAGATTTGCGTAAGCCGTGACATATGTACTGAAAATTGATTAGTCAAAGTTTGGACCCCAATTTCTTCAAAATATTTGGAGCACATACAACCTATCCATATCCTATGTATTCCTTAGAATCTCAGCTTTCTAAAAATATATAGTTTGCTAGGGGTTTAGTGTACAGATAATGAGAAATCAGCCATTATTTGAGGGAAAGTCTGCTCTCCACCAGAAACGTTTACAGCCACCTTAAGGTTGCTGTGAATTTAAGTTACAATACTCCTTTACTCAAATTTCTCCCTCGAGGTCAAACGTGTAAATCTGTATGTGCACTTTCGATGTTAACTGGTTAATGAAGAAAGTTTTAATGCCTTGTTTATTGATGTGCATTAATGAAGAGTTTTAAAATTGTACCAAACTTCCGTTTTGTGACCCACTTTGAAAATTTCAACTATGTGTAGGTGCTTCTATTACACAATATACAGCTGAAATGTACGCACCTTTGAGAAAAACCACTCAGTGAAATATTATACAATCTTTTGCAACTCTTTTGTGGTAAAATGAAACACAAATACCACTCCAAAAACTGTGGTTTATGTGACATTCCTTATGAACGTGTGTTATTGTTACTAGTCATTGGAAGAAGACTGTCATAGGTATCAACTACTAGCATCTGTATCATTGATTTCTTAACATTGTTCAATTAGCAATCAAGATTTGCACCACGTGACCAGTTATCAAATCCCTTTATTATACCTCACGTGAAGATTCTTGATTCTGGTTGGTCAAGGGCCATGGATTAATCGTCATGTTTTCCTCACTCATTAGTGACAGGCTGTTGTCCTTAACAGCTTATGAAAAAAATTGAATAGTTCATAGTAACAGCTATGAAATAGTTCATTAGTTACCCCTAGCCCGTGTTTTGTATTTTGTTCGGTATAATAAAACAGATATGACATCCCTGTGGGGTTTCCACCAGGAGTAACATCCCCTCGAGAGGATTGTCGCCCTTGAGCTACGCCCTCGAGCGACAACCCTCTCTCGGGGAAGTTATTCCGGGTGGTAACCCTACAGGGATGTCATATTTGTATAATAATGCATTAAATCTCACTCTATGATGCCTCCTAAGCTATAAAGGTCAAGCACTTATATGAATTGACTACTTTATTATGCACTTTCTACGGATCACTGAAAATGCACATAGACATTCTTTGTATGCACCCCAACATAAAAAGGGCCTGCTGTGATAGCCGTGTGGCCGCCGCTGACTGCACGCTGCCTCTCACCACTGCCTGGGTACGAATCTCGACCAGAGCATGGGAGAAAGTTGCCAGTGACTTGGGGTTAGGCGGTGGTTTTCGCCGGGTACTCCGGTTTCCTCCACTACTTACAACTAGCTAGTCACGAATTAGCCACAATTAGCATGAATGTGACGAAAAACAAAATTCCAAATCCAAATCCAACATAAAAATGAATCATGCATGACCAAGCAGTGTGGTTTAGTACCATGGATACATGGATGACCTCACAACTGAAAGTAGCTTTGATTCGCAAGGTACATGTACGTGGGTCATTGATGTGCTTGGCTTATTTTTAGGCATATCATCCGTGGATGTTTGTATAACCAGGCATTGGCAGACGTCCGGTCGACTGATGCAAGAATTTGATGTCTGTACTGGAGGCCTAATGGTCTCAATGTGGACAGGATGCCTTCAGGCGCACATTAAATACAAATACTGCCCTGGTGAACAGTCATTAAGGATTTATTACTGTAGCACCCAATTAACCTCTATCCATTAAACCGTTGCTAACATTCAGTCTGCAATTCGTTTATTGCAAGTTTGTTACAGTTCATCGCAGGCGAGTCATTGGTTTTCCCTAATTTCCTAATTCTGGCGAAAAGAACTATTTACAAGTCGCATCTAAGAGGCTCTTAACCATAAGCCGAATATACAAAAGCAACTGTAAGATCGTATCTATCCACCTTAGGATATACTTCTATAGTACACAATGGAGGAATTTCGCAAGGTTTCACAGAAAAATGGACAAGGATCTCAAAGAATATCTAGAAATCAATGCACCGGTTTGTCCGGAATTGGAAAACCCTAAAGGAGAGGGTATGGGTTCAAAGAAAGGAAACAATGTAAGAGGTGTATGAGTGAGAGTGGAAACAAGTCAGTAGTGGAAACCCTGGCTAAGTGTGTACTAGGTACGTAGTGTCCACCTGCCAGTAACCAATCTGTATACTGATTTAAAATATATGAATATGAAATAAAAAAAAAACATCCTCCATGGAACAATTAAAAACAAAGAATAGTGCCCCGGTGAACAGTCATTAAGGCATTATTACTGTAGCTATCCAATTAACCCCTATCCAATAAATTGTTGCTATCATTCAGTCTGCAATTGCGAGTTAGTATAGTTCATCGCAGGCGAGTCATTGGTTGTTTCCTTATTATACAATACGTCATGTTGGGTGCATGGCCTTCTTTTCGTGACTGCGCATGTCTTCATTAACCCTTTCATGACTGTAGTGACCAAAAGCGCCAGACTACTTTGGTGATATCACTCCAACAAAATCAATTTTCAGAAAATATTTGGAGAAGATAACCATATTTAAGGCTAATCAACAACCTTCCTTCAAATGTTTCTAAAATTTATAAATACCGGCAAAGATATTTTGATAAGTTTGATAAGTCCATACGAGACCTGTCAAGGAAAATTGTAGGCATGCAATTGTTGAGATATTCGTGCGCAGGTACAGTTGAGACATTCAATTCCTGCACCAGATGGCCGGACACCTGTCAACGACTGGTTGTATTAACATCCATGGGATATGATGTGAAAAAATGAAAAAGTCAGACATAATAATGACCAACGGAGCTGTGTATCAAAACCTTGTTCAACTGTGAGTCGTCTTGGCATCCATACATAGGGGAATGGGCGGTTGGGCGTGCGGTCGTGTATTATGGGGTTCACCATAGTCTATGTGACTATATCATTTTGGCGAATCATCCTTTTGTAAAACTGTACGAATTTTGTTAGAACTCGATTTAAGCATATAAACATACAATAAACAGTACAATTAGTAGGGGAGGAACGGGGGGCTTACGAGCACCCTCATGATACACTTTTTAAAATCACATTTTTGGAATCCTGAGGTGCTGAATTTTACTAATTTTTTTGTTCCCCGCGCCAACTCGTGTCCCATGGGCTTGCTTTTTGGCCATCTTGGCAGCCATATTGAATTTCCCTTCGACAGCAAAAATAGAGGAAAAATAGGGGTAGGGGTAACCATTTTGATCATAACTTCAGTTATATTGGTATATTTTCAACAAATGAGGTATCAAAATTGGAAATATTCCATTCCGAAAATTTTAAGACTGGTCACGCTCTGATTGGTCAATTATGAAAGGTCATTTGGGGTCAAATTAGGTCAAAAAGGTCACAGAGGTGAAAATCTGCTTTTCATTTTATTTTCATAAACGAATATTTTTTTTTGTAAAAAATCAGGTTGATGATTTTTTCAACATAACATTTTTAGGCAAGATTATAAACACACACACATAATTAGTAGTCCAAAGAACAGGAAATTACTATTGAAGGGTATGCAAGTGGTTGAAAGATGACTATACGCATTCAAAATCTAGTCAGTTCAGGGCTCAATGTAGGAGGGTAGGGGTAACATTAGTCTCCATAACTTTAGTTAGATTCATACAATTGCAACAAATGAGGTATCAAAATGTGTAACTTTTTATTCTTCAAATTTGGAAGTGGGACACTTTCTGGTTGGTCATTTAGAAAGGTCATTGGAAGGTCAAATAAGGTCAAAAACGTCACATAGATGAAAATCTGCTTTTTCTTCATAATATTTCCATAGGCTAATAGAGGTTCCATCACGAGTGGATGGAAAGAGGAGGAATCTTGCACGAGTGAGTGATTTTGTGTCTTGGGACGAGGCTTGCAGAGTCCCAAGACACAAAATCACTCACGAGTGCAAGATTCCTCCTCTTTCCATCCACGAGTGATAGAACCTGTTTCTCCCACGATGAAAAGGAGAAATTTACACGCTTTACCGTGAGGTTAGCTTGATAAACTAGGTCAGCCAAAGGTCTCCTGTGCACTATTTCAACAATGGTAATACGCGTTTGTTGCGACGTGCACCGTTTGTTTTCCTTAGAAACTGGCGCCAGATCACGTACGTGACGCTTGTTCGAATGCACGCGCACCATTGTTAGGTCTACCTTTGACCCAGAGGCAGTGACCCCTTGATTGAAATTGAGGGATCTGATTGGACAATTACACTAGTTTGACCTTTTGACCCTGTTGAGGATTGCCCATTGAGGACGACAAATCCTTAACTGTAAAACACACCTCAGAGTGGGAGAAATATTTTTCTTAAATCAAGTTGATAATTCGTTCAACATCATAGTATTATCAGGCAAGATCATTAACCCACTCACACTTAGTATTCCAAAGAAAGGGAAATCACTATTGAAGGGTGTGAGAGTGGTTGAAAGATGACTATGCACATTCAATATCTTGTCAGTTCAGGGCTCAATATAGGAGGGTAGGGATAACACTTTTCACCATAACTTTGGTTGTATACAGACAATTGCAACAAATGAGGTATCAAAATGTGTAACTTTTTATTCTTCAAATTTGGAAGAGGGACCCTTCCTGATTGGTCATTGAGAAAGGTCACTTGAAGGTCATTTGAAGGTCAAATGAGGTCAAAAACGTCACAAAGATGAAAATCTGCTTCTTATTCATAATATTTCCATAGGCTAATATTTTTCTTAAATCAAGTTGAAAATTCGTTCAACATCATAACATTATCGGGCAAGATCATTAACCCACTCACAATTAATATTCCAAAGAAAGGGAAATCACTATTGAAGGGCGTGAGAGTGGTTGAAAGATGACTATGCACATTCAATATCTTGTCAGTTCTGGGCTCAATATAGGAGGGTAGGGATAACATTTTTCACCATAATTTTTGTTATATACAGACAGTTGCAACAAATGAGGTATCAAAGTGTGTGACTTTTTATTCTTCAAATTTGGAAGTGGGACCCTACCTGATTGGTCATTGAAAAAGGTCATCTAAAGGTCATTTGAAGGTCAAATGAGGTCAAAAACGTCACAGAGATGAAAATCTGCTTTTTGTTCATAGTATTCCCATAGACTAATATTTTTCTTAAATCAAGTTGATAATTTGTATAACATCATAGCATTTTGGGGCAAGATCATTAACCCATTCACAATTGGTGTTTTAAAGAAAGGGACATCACTATTGAAGGGTGTGAGAGTGGTTGAAAGATGACTATGCACATTCAATATCTTGTCAGGTCTGGGCTCAATGTTGGAAGGTAGGGATAACATTTTCCCCCATAACGTCAATTATATTTAGACAATTGCAACAAATGAGGTATCAAACTGTGTAACATTTTATTCTCCAACTTTGGAAGTGGGACCCTTTCTGATTGGTCATTGACAAAGGACATATGAAGGTCATTTGAGGGTCAAAAACGGCTCAATATAGGAGGCTAGGGATAACATTTTTCACCATAACTTCAGTTATATTCAGATAATTTCAACAAATGAGGTATCGAAATGTGTAACGTTTTATTCTTCAAATTTGGAAGTGGGACCTCTTCTGATTGGTGTTTGAAAAAGGTCATGTAAAGGTTATTTGAAGGTCAAATAAGGTCATAAACGTCATAAAGGTGAAAATCTGCTTTTTATCCGTAGACTAATATTTTTCTTAAATCAAGTTGATAATTTGTTCAACATCGTAGCATTTTTGTGCAAGGTCATTAACCCAATCACAATTAGTATTTCTAAAGGAAGGGAAATCACTATTGAAGGGTGTGAGAGATGTTGAAAGATGACTATACACATTAAATATCTTGTCAGTTCTGGGCTCAATATAGGAGGGTAGGGATAACATTTTCACCATAACTTCAGTTATATTCAGCCAATTGCAACAAATGAGGTATTAAAATGTGTAACATTTTATTCCTCAAATTTGGAAGTACAACCCTTTCTCATTGGTCATTAACAAAGGTCATTTGAAGGTCAAAAAGAGTCATTAACATCACCAAGGTGAAAATCTGCTTTTCATTCATATTTCCATAGACTAATATCTTTCATAAATCAAGTTGATGATTTCTTAAACACATTAAGATTTTAGGCAAGATCATTAACACACTCACAATTAGTATTCTAAAGAAAGGGAAATCACTATGGAAGGGAATACGAGTGGTTAAAAGATGACTATGCACATTCAATATCTTGTCAGTTCTGGGCTCGGTATAGGAGTGTAGGGTTAACAAATTTCACCAATAATATTCAAACAATTGCAACAAATGAGGTATCAAAATGGCTCCATAACAATGCTGTAACTCCCCAAATTAGGACAGGCAATAAAAGGGCAATTTGATATGATACATTGGTAACATATTTATAAGATACCAATGTATCATATGAATATGGTTTGTGAATTTATTGAAAGTAACCTCCACCAATTCAGCCTCGGACCGGCAAATGGGCATTTTCCAGCTATGTTGCTGATACATCCACGAGACAAAAAGCGAGGGAAACCCAAGCCTGCCAAATAATGACAGGAAAAAAGTGTAATGATAAGATACATTGGTAACATACTCATAAGATACCAATGTATAATATATATATGTTTTTTTAAAGATATTGAATGTAACTCAAGGGAAACCCAAGCCTGCCACGTGACAAAGAGCAAGGGAATACCCCCGTAACACATCATAGATATTCAAATACATGAAACCGTGCACTAACACCCACCAACTAGGCCAGCACCGATATTGTAGGCAAAAACACACCCGAACAAACACCAAATGAAATATTTACCTAACATACTGTAGATCTGGTTAATTTGGTGTGTCCGAATTTACCGATCAAGCCATTTTCTGAATTTGCCGAATCTTGATTTACCTATCGTGGTCATATGTGACCGGTAAATTAAAAACAGAAGTGAGCTGTTCTCCCATTGACACTAAAACGGCACCCCCAGGAGGACAGAGTGGCACTTCCACGTTGATTCGTTAGGGCGATAGTAACATGATTAAGTGGTAAAAGGGGCTGGCGGGTCGAATGAAATTAGTACAGATCAGCCAGGAGAGTCACAGGTTATACAGGTTGGTGTCTGCTCTCATCTCCGCTTTTGACTAGTGAAGTCAACAAACAATCACTATATATTCAGTATCAATTACAATTTACCCTTGTACCCTGAATCAGAATAAAACAAATACTGGGTATGCCCTAGTGTACCTTCATGGATCTTAAAGAACAAGGCAGATATATAATTTGGCCATTAATGTTGGAAAGTTGAAAGTCATTAAATGAGGACCATTCGTCAAAAAGTGTCATACATGCGAAGCATGTGGTCTTCGCATGTGGTCATATTTACTATCAACAATAACCGCTTCCTTGTAGTGGCGTCTGATTGTTGCCAGTGTGCTGGACCTTTGTGACCTTCAAATGATCTTCTAGTGACCTTTGTCACTGACCAATCAGAAAGAGTCCCACCTCAAAATTTAAATCCTTTGTCTGGTTTATGGTAACTTTGCAGATAACCTAAGAATGACACATGTATTTACAAAATACTTGAAGTGGAATTGTATGTTGCATTCTGATCAACATTTTACCAAAGAATAGTTTTTGAAAAATCGCCTTTATCAAAAAATGTGACCAAAAAGTTGCCAGGCCTTTGTTGTGCACTAAATGTACGGACATGAATGGTTTACCCATTGATATATATATATATATATATATATATATATATATATATATATATATATATATATATATATATATATATATATATATATATATATATATATATACATATATATATATATATATATGTATGTATATATATATATATATATATATATATATATATATATATATATATATATATATATATATATATATATATATAAATATATATATATATATATTTATATATATATATATATATATATATATATATATATATATATATATATATATATATATATGTATACATATATATATAAAAATTGCCAGGCCTTTGTTGTGCACTATATGTACGGACATGAATGGGTTAACCCATTGATTTTACACATGTTGACTTTACAGGTATTTATCCCCTGTGTTTGACCTCACTCGACCTTATCACAAGAACCCACATGGGTGCTAATTAATTCTGTAGATTTAGCAAGGGGAATATTGATTTCTAGATGTCCATTCGTGAAGGGTTATGTAAGGTGTCCGTATACATCATCACATCATAAAGGCGTCCCTAAAAGCTGAGTGGTCTAGGGATTCGCCCATTATTGCTTGCTGTGCTGTCTTTTACCTCTGCAGGGCCTGCCCTGATAGCCGAGTGTCATAAGGCATTGTCACTGACCGCTCGCTGTCTCACCACTGAGGGCCTGCCCTGATAGCCGAGTGGTGTAAGGCATTGGCACTGACCGCTCGCTGTCTCACCACTGAGGGCCTGCCCTGATAGCCGAGTGGTGTACGGCATTGCCACTGACCGCTCGCTGTCTCACCACTGAGGGCCTGCCCTGATGGCCGAGTGGTGTAAGGCATTGCCACTGACTGCTCACGGTCTCACCACTGAGGGCCTGCCCTGATGGCCGAGTGGTGTAAGGCATTGCCACTGACCGCTCGCTGTCTCCTACCTACGGACCTGTCCTTATGCCGTGTGGTCTAAGGTATTACCGCCGACGGCTCACTGTTTTTCACCACTGCAAGACTCTCCCTGTATCTGAATTGGCTAAGGCTTTGCCAATGACTCATCACCGTCCATCACCACTGAGGGCCTGCCCAGGTAGCTGAGTGGTCTAAGGCGTTGCTACTGACTGCTCATTGTCTCTCACCACTGAGGGCCAGCCCTTATCACCGAGTGGTCTAAGGCATTGTCACTGACTGTTTGCTGTCTCTCACCAATGGGGGCCTACCCTGATAGCCGAGTGTCATATGATATTGCCACTGACTGTTCGCATCCTCTCACCACTGAGGGCCTGCCCTGATAGCCGAGTGGTTGATGACATTGCCACTGACTGCTTGCTGTCTCTTACTACTGCGGGCCGGCCCCGAGAACCGAGGGTTAGGGTTAGGGTCATAGGCAATGTCACTGACTGCTCCTTGTCTCGCACCACAGTGGGCTAACATTTACAGCCGATTGGTCTAAGGAATTTCCACTGACTGCTAGGTGTCGCTTACAACTGACCACGTTCGGATTAGGCACACGGCATGCGGTAAAGTTGTCAGTGACTTGGGGGTAAGGTGACTGTCTACTCCGGATATTCCGCATTTCTGATCATATCATATAACATAATACGATGTATTCAATCATGCTTATATGCTATGCTGAATAAAGACATATTTCAAAAATTAAAAAGGGTAGTCTGCTTTTCACTAACCTTATCAATTTGTTTATGACTAAGGCACAATAGGGCTGTATGAGTGTTGATAAACGAACATCCAAAATTGCAATCTAACATCCACATCATGTGGGTATGTGATGCTCATTTCTCATAAAGATGACGTTTGATATAAATAAACTATTTCAATAGATGGTCCCTATTGACGAATGGTCTCTGGCATTACGCGTGTATCGTGACTGCTCTGTTATCAATGGCGGAAGAAACCGGAATACCTACATAAAGCACTACCTAACCCCAAGTTACTGGTAACTTTCTCACCTGATATTGTGCCTAACTCTTACAGTCCATAATACAATACAATACAATACAATACTATGCATGTCCGACTTTGAATATTGGTGAGAGACAGCGAGTAGTCAATGGAAATGGCACAGACCAATTGTTGTGTTGCTATAGCCGGTACCTGTAAACAGAGTTGCCGGCTATATATTCATATTATACTGAAGGGATGTTTGGATTGTATATGTATTACACGATAATTATCCATCTTAAAGGGACACATCAGACAATAGAAATAGTGCGTTAATGTATTGCAGTTTACTACCAATATTGCTAGACCTCCTAACTATGGGATTGCCCCCTATTACCGATAATCATTCCTCATAAAGGGGCACATTCGATAATGGAAACAGTGAGTTTAATGTATTGCAGTTTACTGGCAATAATGCTAGACCTCCTGATTATGGGATTGCCCCTATTGCCACTGATTTAACTCGATTTACGAGACAACGGTCAAATACCATGCAAAGAAAATAGGACATTTGTGTGTTGTAGACATACTGTAAAATAACTATTCTGGTGAAATGGCGCAATGACCTTTAGATCCTCCAACGGAAATTGCGGAAGGAACATTTTATTGTTCCGTTCTTTTATTGGCTTCTTGTAACGTTACGTAGCAACATAAATGAATGGACGAGACGTTTTCTATCGATTATCGTCTCAGCAAAACTCAGATTCTTATGGTTGAGCGAATACGTTTAGTTATCGAAAAATCAAAATATATCATTTGTTCTCATTTTCCCTGTTGAATTTAATTTCTCGTTGCAAAATCAGCTCTAATATTCCCTGCCTCGTGCAACCAATATTTTCTTTGACATGTTTATGTTATTTTTCCTATTCTATTCTTGAATGTATTACAATTAGGCGTCTATACGCACACATGTACATATATATATATTTATATATATATATATATATATATATATATATATATATATATATATATATATATATATATATATATATATATATATATATATATATATATAATGGGTACGTGGACGTACCCCACCATTAGTGGATACTTGGTATAAGTATAAAAAATAGTGGTAGACCATGGTTATTAATGGTAGGACCAATTGTAAGGTGAGTAGTACCATAATACTGTCGATGTCTCTCTGACAAAGTGATGAGCAGGGAGGGCAATTAAATGAGCCGCCCCATGTAATTCATATCATATGTTAGATATATATTTGTATCCTGTACGCATTCTTTTGCATCAATTATTGATACTCGCTTGCAATTGCATAATATTAGCAGCGCATTTTTTACAATTATATTACAGATACCATTGGTTGTCATATCCATTGGATCCGTGATGGATGCGACATTCATAGAGTCATAGAGGGATGTCACATATAATAATGTATTGATTTAGTATGGGTATATTCTCCTATATTTGAAGCATAAATTGGTATACTATTTATGCTTTCAGCTTTGCGAGACTATCAGCAAAATTGGTGATATTCCTGGTAAATGGTTGACCAATGAATATCAAATGCGCCCATAATTTGTGATGCATAAGTATAATCTCGTGCCAAATATAAATCAAATTAAAATGTTTGATAGTTATTTGAAGTGTAGTTCAATTAAATATGGGAATATTAATCAAACAGATTTGATCCCTTTGGTACCATTGGGATCTAAGATGAAAGATGAAATTGCTTTCACCAAAATCGTTTACCTGTGCATTTCTCTATTCAATGTATCTGCATCAGGACTGGGTACATTTGAAATGGCATTATCAGTACGCTGCTATGGAGCAGTTGTGAGATTATTTTCTAAAATATTGACACCTAAAATTGTGACGTCATAAAACGTGGCAGTTGGTGTATCTACCACTTAAATGTCGGAGTTGTCATTCTTCTCACCTTTGTATTTTAGGCTTGAAGTGACCTAATATAATCATACTGTTATTATCCTTTGGAGAGCGACCAGTTTCTAGGTGCTGAAACAAGCCATCAACGTTTGGTATAATACGTTTGAGACTGGTTAGATAAATTCATGTTTATCCATTTTTGGGAAAACAAATCTGCATACATTGAGAAGTGGTGGTGGGATCCGTATTGGATCTGCCCTTTTGAGACATGGTAGCCCGAGTATGTGGCATCCTGTCGCCAATGGTATGTTGTTGCATTGGTTCATCCGATCCTTCAAGATCTGGCTCCATGGGTTCTCCGAAGTGATGTTCCACATGTTCAGACATTAGATAAGATAGAAATATGAATACGTGGAAATGTCGCATTGTAGGACATTTCCACGTATTCATATATATATATATATATATATATATATATATATATATATATATATATATATATATATATACTAGTATATATATATTTACACGTGTGTGTATGTTTGTATGTAATGTATGTATGTTTGTATGTATGTATGTAAGTATGTGTGTACGTTAGTACGTGGGTATTTATGTATGTATCTATTATGTATGTATCTATGTATGAGTGTGTATGTATGTATGCACGTTTGTATGTATGTATGTACGTACGTACGTACGTATTTATGTGTGTATGTATGTATGTATGTATGTATGTATTCATGTATGTATGTACCTATGCATGCATGTATGTATGTATGTTTATAGGTGTATGTACTATGTATCTATGTATGTAAAGGGATGCGATGAATACGTTTTCTAAGCGTGTCACTTACCTTATTCTTCACCTATGCCAGCGTACGTCCACTTTCTCCCCGCCAGCCTCGACGCCTGCTGCAGAGCTCGGTAAAGCTGTGTTCTCTCCCTCTTAAAGCTGACTTCCAAGTTTAAACCCGGTGGATCTTAACTACCGAGAGCTCTCCATACGTAATAACCTAATTAGTTCGAAGTAAGACACGGCGTCTAAAGCCCAGCTCGATAAAGGTGAGCTCATGTTCTCTTAAAGCTGACTTGCAAATTTAAATGATGAGGAACTAAAGGATACCGAGCTTTATCACAGAAACACTTAGTAAGATAAATGAGTGCACAAAAACGTGAAAAAGCCATTTACAAAATTACCAAATATTGGCTATGATGCTTTCTTTTGTTGAAAAAATACAAAAAAGATAAATTTTATAAAAGGCTCAAATTTATGACAACATTTTGGATGTAGAATTTTTAGGTTGAAATCACATGTTCAAAAGAAATGCTTTTGAGAAAATTAACACTGTTTTGTAAACGCTTAATGACTAAGGTCCTTCACCAGTTATACGTGTACGACGAGACAGCTGTCGTTTGTTAACAAAGCAGCACCTGCGGATTGAAGTGGACTTAACCAAGTCATCAGAACATTTACTCCCTTGTGATTTCAAGGAGAGTTGTGTGGTGAAGTGGACAAGACTGGGCGTCATTAACATCGATTTTCTTTCTCGTCTTACCCGGTTCCCTTCTCTATAGTGGCATCCCCCCCCCTCTCTCTCTCTCTCTCTCTCTCTCTCTCTCTCTCTCGCTCTCTCTCTCTCTCTAACATATCTATACATCACTTATTAACACACATATATACATGTATATATATATATATATATATATATATATATATATATATATATATATATATATATATATATATATATATATAAATATATATATATATATATATATATATATATATATATATATATATATATATATATATATATATATATATATATATATATATATATATATATACATATATACATATATATTATATATATATA
>OZ012701.1:23602003-23611282 GCA_963942565.1 Maea johnstoni | reverse complement strand
TATATATATATATATATATATATATATATATATATATATATATATATATATATATATATATATATATATATATATATATATATATATATATATATATATATATATAAACACTTGAGAAAGTTTGATACCAAGATAGAATATATAATTTGAAATAGTACAATATAATAAAAAGTGTAAAAATGCAGAACTTAAGCTTCGACAAGCAAACATTTTCATGAAACTGCGATGAACCGATTAATCGGTGATAGTCGGTTGGCCTAGTTGACTGATGATCGATTGGGAAATTTCAACTGACTCCCACCACTAGTAACACCCCGTACATGCGTTCATGCATTTTTCCAGGGCTGCCCACACATTTAGTGCAGGCATTAAAGGTCTGCACTGTATTGGTGATTACGCACATAGTGCCATGGAACCATTTTGGTTCGCGGCAGGGCGACTTTAACATAAAATGTACTCCAAATGCCGACAGGCTAGGACTGGCGTAGGATAATTTCTGGAAAGTTCATTGGGATGCACCTTTTAGGTTAACAACCGCTTGAACTGTTTTCTCTTATGGTGTGTGCTAACAGTGACACCCTGGCCTGCGGTATAATATCTGCCTTGGTCTTACACGTTAGAGTGGATCCAGCAGATACTCCAACCTGAGATCTTACGCTTAGCGCCCATGAATCATTAGCACCAAGCCATGGGGTAACCCAGCCTGCCTCACAGGCCTTATATAATGTCCTCCTTTGGGGATAGATGGCACTGCGGTATACTAGTTATTCTAGTAAGTCAGTTGAAAATCACACTAATCTCCCTCGTGTGGCAATTGTGTGAACTAAATGGCCAACAGTAGGCCACAAGTCCCTTTCTAGTATAGGTGCAGGCATTTATATAATAAAGTAAAATCAGAATAGAGCCTTGTAGCTAGGCCAGGGGGTACCCTTGTATGGTGTCGACTCCAGACCGAGGCACATAAGGAATGTACAAGCAGTGGTTAGCACTTGCTTCTCCTGTTAAGTCCATTTTCAACAGCACTCTCCACACATAGATCCCGCTAAGCATGATCGTACTATTGGCCAATTACTGATCTTTTCACATGTGGCAAACGTCTAACTGACTCTAAGCAATCTGCACTCTCCACCCATAGATCCGGCTACGCATAGTATCTCTGCCACTACACCGGTTCTATTTCGCGGAATATTTTGATGAGTGACGTCATTACATGTATCCCATTGGTCAAAAGGTGTGATGCACGTGGTCATATTTACAATCAACAATGATGTAGCACTGACCTCTTTCTCTCAGTGCACGAGTACTGGACGGCCGACTGACTGATTGGTCAATTCAGGACTTTTCACCGCATTTTCTCATGAGCTATCGCAAATAGTACTAAGGCACTACACCTGAAATATCATAAATATCGTAGTTTACGCAATTACAAATAACTGAATGGCGAATAATGCACGGAAGCTTCATAGCTCGCGTAGTGAGTCGGCCGCAAGGCCGGCTCAGCGTAGCGAGCATTTACGGTATATATATATAGTGTAATGGCAGGATACACACTGAGGCAGGTTTTTTGGTGTTGACGTCTGTCTGTTCGTCTCTCGTCGGGCTCGCTCGCTCGACCCTGCTCGCTCGATTACCTCGGAAAAATGAGCATAACTTTTTGCTTTAAGAGCACATTTTGCCGCCAGATCGTTTCATGTTTTAAATATTTCTTAATCAAATAATAAATTTGGATTGTTTCCTTTAAATTGTATTGAAATAACGTTTTGGTCGCCGACTATCGTGCAACACGCGCGGAACTATGCAACAACTGAAACATACATGCTCACGTGCGACAAATGCTGACGTCTTGAAATGACGTCATATGTTACGATGGAATTCCGCGGATTCCAAAGTCGTAACTTCGATGTTCACGGTAAAAATGACTTTACTCATCTTTCTGTGAATCGATTTCAATGCAGTTTAAATCGCTACAACCGCCACAAATAATTCTACATGTCTCTTAAATGACGATTTTGCAACAGGTTGAAGTCGTAGTATTTTTTATGCCATATTTTCGGTCAATCGCTACGCATACTGTGTGTGGTTATTGCACAAATATGAAGCTCATATGAAGGTGCTTCCAATATGTTTCAGCGAAGTTCAAGTAAAGAATGACGTCACGGATAACAATAACAAACACTTTGTGACTGCATTTGAAGGGGAATGCAGAAATATCTTCGAGCTGCGCGAGCATTTAAAGCTTTGCTTTCTCATCATATTATTTGGTATAATTTCTTAATAATACAATGAAACAGGACGGAACTTAAAAAACATGCAGAGTGATTATGTGATTAGTAGCAGAGATACTAGTCGTGTAGCAATCCACCGGAAGACGATATCGCCGCCATGGCAGAGTGTTGCATGGTGTCAACTCCAGACCGAGGCACATAAGGAATTTACAAGCAGTGGTCAGTGGTCTTTTTTCAACAGTAGGGCATTCAGAATTTAGCCCTAATATGACAGGGAAAGTGAGTAAGGCGCCCATCCCTTTTTGACTATCTAACTGCAGATTATATATTTTCAACACCAAGAACTACAAACGCACATACATGCGCACAAATCAATAACTAGATACTTTGGATTCTTGCTAAAATTGTATGGACGATTAACGCATACGATGTTTGTGAATCCAAGTAGATTTTTCCTCATGTTGGAATGCACATCGCTATTTTCAAATATATCTTGCGTAATTTTTGATATATGTATGTTTCTTTCCTTAAAGGTGATAATTCGCTGTGACATGACTTATGTGGGGGACGATAGTCACCACACCGGATGGAACACATGCTCCAGTTGCTATGGCGACTCAAGCACATGTCGTAACCGTTTAATTCTGCCGTGTTTGGATAGTAGTCGGGTTTACGTCATCGATACGTCATCGGATCCAAAAAATCCAAAGATTGCTAATAGTCTAGTCAGGAAAGGGGGGTTCTGTGCACCCTTGGAAATCAATTTCTAATTGGCGGTTTTATATGGGAAAAAATGCGTAGAAAACGATTTGCTATGTTAAAAAGTTGTAAAAATTTCCCATGTGCCATTTTTATGGAAATTAAGACGCCATTATGCAAAAATCTGTATTTGTCATATCTTTGCCAATTCTGCAGATAACTGAAGAATAATGGCCTCTAGACCCATATTTTGAGGGTCAAAAATAATCATGAGAACTATCTTAACGTGGCTGCATGCATCGTTTGCATGTCAATATGCAAATTAGTGCCGACATGCTAAATATAGTGCAATTATTTTGCAATTTTTTAAAAACTTTTGACAAACTTTAAGTTTTTTGGGGTCAATTTCATACAAAAGCACCCCGTATTATATATGTAAATTACAAGCAATCTATTTTCTGCTAGATGTAACAAAAATAAGCTCAATAGGATGCCCGAGCATGATTTTATGAGACTTTCTTTTCCCCTACCCTTATGTGGAAAAAATGGCCAAAAAATAAGTGAAAATATTTTAGAATATTATCAAAAATCCGAAGTCGTCTTTAAATGCATTTTTGTTATCAGAAATGATTTGAACATGATAAAAGTAACTGTTGGGCTGTCAAAAATATTTGCCCAGTTGTCCGGGACAACCAAATTTTGGAGAAAATGGCCAAAAAATAACTGAAAATATTTTATGATACTATCAAAAATCTGAAATCATTTTTATATGCATCTTTGTTATTAGAAATGATTTGAACATGATTAAAATAACTGGTGGGCTGTCCAAAATGTTTGCCCAGTTGACCGGGACAACCAGATTTTGGAAAAAATGGCCAAGAAATATGTGAAAATGTTTTAAAATATCATCAAAAATCCAAAATTGTTTTAAATGCATCTTTGTTATCAGAAATGATTTGAACATGATAAAGATATATGGAGGGCTGTCAAAAATGATTGTCCAGTTGTCCAGGACAACCAGATTTTAACAGAAAATGCATCGAATCCAATTTTTGAGTGGAACTTCTATTTCAAATGAAAGTCTGACTGCAAGTATGGTATTTTGAACCACTCATATGAGAGAGTAATTCTGTAGTAGAAGGCAGCCTTAATATCCATTGGTTTAGGCAAATTCTCTTTTGGCTAGAGCCTAATCTATCAGGCAAAATGTCAGTCTGTGTAGTTTTACCAAGAGTTATGTAATATTTTTTTCTCATTTTTCGATGTTAAACCTGACGGGATGAAGGCAAACTTGTAAAAAAGGGTTGGGTGTTCATATCGAACACCCTACTTTTTCGCTTGGTATCAATTTATGTATTTTATTCCAAGAGTAGCCAACTTGGGGGGATGGTCAGGCTATCATGTAGCGCATTGTAAGGTTATCCCGTAATTCTTGGTTACTCGTGCATAGAATAATAAATAATAAGTCTCTAAAAATGTAACTTCGCATATAGATAAATGGGTATATAGGATGTTTGATTGCTAAAGGTACATTTAAAAACTTACCAGCTTTTTGGCACAGCATACGTTTGAATCTGTAGGGTTCACTTGAAATTTACATTTTCTTGTCAAAAGGGGTGCAAATATGGGGTATATTAAGATTCGGTAAATTTTGGAAAAAGCTAGATCAGCAAATTTTGGACATGGCAAATTAACTAGATCTACAGTACTTGAATTCCATCTCAGATTCAGATACTCAGATTATTTGGCCAGGTTAATCGCAACACAGGTACTGACAGCCGTAAATTATCAGAAATAGTGACCACTCTAGAAATATGGACCGCCATGATTATTTTACAAAATAATCAGTTGGTAATGTTGGCCACCTTCAATCTAACCGCAGTCACAATAACATTAAATATGGGCCATGCTTCAAATCTCTCTGATACAACAAAACCTAACCTTGACTTCCCCATAAAACATTATAGAATGAGATTTGATTTTATTGTTGGCCATTCATTAATGAATAGCTTCAATTAGTGAATTGTGCTGTAGGCAATATATAATATTCTATAAAGGGTAATACATGGGATAGAATATGGGCCGTCTGAGCCTATTCATGTTATGGATAATAGGATGGATAGGTTGCAGGTACCCATCCTATTGAGGTATCGGGACAATAGCAAAGATTGGTTCTCAGTAAGTATTCAGGGTTGCAGCCAGGATGAGATACAGAGAGACATTCTACAGTTGCTGAGACCAACAGAGGGGGTAGGAGACAATCTTTTTGCTACATGTTGAGGTGGGCGTGAATGAAAGCCTATTTGGTGTTTAATCACCACAGATAGCTGGAATTAGATCGGAAGGGGTACAGAGGCCCACTTCAATGTCAGTTGAGGAAAGTGGGGAAAATATAGAGTGATTTTTTTCATAAGCTTATCTGGTTTGAGAACTCTTCGTATACTAAACCGGTTTAAATGACCCAAATGACCCAAAGCATTAAGGAAGAACAATCTAATAAAGTACCAGAAATAACATATTTACGCAAAGGAGGTCTAATATTGGAAAAACGGGCATCTCAATATAAATCAAAATGAACTTGAGCAAAAATGAGCAAAGTGTAGTAATATTTGGTGGTCTATGACTATTGGGTAATCTACCTTATAACACCATTAGGCATGATATGATGCCCTTTCTCTATATCTGTAATACTTTTAGCCATAATCATGCCAAATTGGAACCAATCCCTTACCATTTGCTACCCAAAAAGGCAGGTTTGAAATGACCACGTTTTGGTGAAATTCAATTAGGTGCAAAGAGTCAAAACCCTTTCGGGCTTTTGTGCAAGCATGTTTGTAACTTTGTAAACCATGTTAAATAAAAGAACACAATCAAATTGTTCCATTATATAACAATTGGTAAAACTACCCAGACTGACATTTTGCTTGCTAGATTAGGCTCTAGCCTAAGGGGAATTGGCCTAAAACAATTGATACTAAGGCTGCCTTCAACTAAAGAATCACTCTCTAATATGAGGGGTTAAAAATACCATATCTGTAGTTATACGTTCTAATCAAAAACTGGATTTGGTGCACTTTCTGTTGAAATTTGGTTGTCCCGGATAATTGGGCAATCATTTTTACAGCCCACCAGTTATTTTTATCATGTTCAAATCATTTCTGATAATAAAGATATATTTAAAAACGATTTTGGATTTTTGGTTATATTTTTATATATTTTCAGTGATAACTGGTATTGAGATCATGTCATAAGATTCCATTAGAATTGCGAAGTACATACATCTTGAAGAAAATACACGCACTGACATTTTGACTGCTGGATTAGATTCTAAACTAAGGTGGCTAAGACTATTTTCAACTATATGGAATAACTTCACTATCATATGAGAGGTGAAAATACTGTATCTGCTGTCAGACTTTGATTTGTAATAGAGGTTCTACTCAAAAACTGGATTTGGTGCACTTTCTGTTAAAATTTGGTTGTCCTGGACAACTGGGCAATCATTTTTGACAGCCCTCCATATATCTTTGTCATGTTAAAATCATTTCTGATATTAAACAAAGATGCATTTAAAACAATTTTGGATTTTTGATGATATTTTAAACATTTTCACCTATCTTTTGGCCATTTTTTCCAGAATTTGGTTGTCCCGGTCAACTGGGAAAACATTTTGGAGAGCCCACCAGTTATTCTAATCATGTTCAAACCATTTCTAATAACAAGGATGCATAAAAAAACGATTTCGGATTTTTGAAAATATTATAAAATATTTTCACTTATTTTTTGGCCATTTTTTTTCCAAAATTTGGTTGTCCCGGACAACTGGGCAAATATTTTTGACAGCCCAACAGTTACTTTTATCATGTTCAAATCATTTCTGATAACAAAAATGCATTTAGAAATGACTTCGGATTTTTGATAATATTCTAAAATATTTTCACTTATGTCTTGGCCATTTTTTCCACATAGGGGTAGGGGAAAAGAAAGTCTCATAAAATAATGCTCGGGCATCCTATTTAGCTTATTTTTGTTACATTTTGCAGAAAATAGATTGCTTGTAATTTACATATATAATACGGGGTGCTTTTGTATGAAATTGACCCCAAAAAACTTAAAGTTTGTCAAAAGTTTTGAAAAATTGCAAAATAATTGCACTATATTTAGCATGTCAGCACTAATTTGCATATTGACATGCAAACGATGCATGCAGCCACGTTAAGATAGTTCTCATGGTTATTTTTGACCCTCAAAATATGGGTCTAGAGTGGCCATTATTCTTTAATTATCTGCAGAATTGGCAAAGATATGAATAATACAGATTTTTGCATAATGGCGTCTTAATTTGCATAAAAATGGCACGTGGGACATTTTTACAACTTTTTAACATAGCAAATCGTTTTCTACGCATTTTTTCCCATATAAAACCGCCAATTAGAAATTGATTTCCAAGGGTGCACAGAACCCCCCTTTCCTGACTAGACTATAAAGTAAGACATGTTAGCATCATCAGTGGCAGCAATATCATGTATGAATAATGGAATACACAAAAACAACGAACTGATATTCTCCAATTCAAGAAATCGCTTTAACAGTTTTTTTTGTCTCATACTCAAGAAATGGCAACAAAAAATGGATCACTACTCAAAACAATGCCTGCATATTATACCAATATTTTTTTTTAAAATCAGATCATTCGTAGTAATATACATTTCAAACTTGCTGTACAGCTCTTGCAACGTGTTCAGCCGTTTTGATCAAGTAGCGTTACAGTACAGACAACTAATTCCTGCACGGGTCGACCGCACGTCTGCCAGTGTCTGCTTCTACAAACTACCATGGATGACTTGTTATAAGAATACACCAAGCACATCAATGACCCACGTAGCTTGGAATCAAAGCTACGTACAGTTGTGAGGTCATCCTAACATTCATGCATAGGAAACAGGGTGGCACTCGGGCATGTGGTCATCTATTATGTTCGGGCTGTCATCCATTTAGCGCAGGAATTAAATGTCAGCACTGTAGCTTCTATTTTTGCCACAGGGTGGACGGAATCATGATAGCAATTATTTTAGTATTACAAAACAAACTATGATTTTTTTTTAAATTTCAAGTTGCACATATGTACAACATGGTTTTTATTCTCCATAAGCATGTCAAACAATTTGGTATTTACAACAATAATAGCATATATTTTCGTCTTGGCAAATCAGATTACGATGCATTCCCCTTCCTTTGTATACAAACATACAATGATGTAGTGATATATACTATAGGATATTCTTGCAACACATTTATAAATTGTTCTTCTTAAAAGAAGAAAAAAAAGTTTGTCAAGGCAGTGATAATATGTACCAAATGTATGTATATCGTACCTTAGTGAAATGTTGAAAATTCTACTTAATCGTTTGTGGTAACTATTTTTACCTACTTACCTGATCTCACTAAAGGGTTTGATTAAGCAAATAGGCTGTACAACTACTTTTCGGTCAAGTATTTTTAAACTATCGTTTATGTAAAAAAAAGAAGATATTTCAAAGCGTGTCAGACAATCTGTGCAACATTTGAATTTGCAATTTTGCGTAACTTTTTCTAACATATTAAGGCGAAATCGTGTCCGGCAAGTTGTAAGAATGGAGTGGATCCCGGAAATATCTAATACATAAATCAACAGTCACTGACAGCTTTCTCACATGACATGACACGCCCCCCCTCCCCCCAGAAGTGATTACTGTAAATCACTTAAATATAACATGAACATTAAATAGCGCAATTACGATACTGCCATGGATAGCGTGATCTAGGTATAGCGGTGTACTGGAACAGCAGCAGCAAGTTCAATTAAGATTTTAATAAAGATGGGGATTTTATAATAGCGCATATGGGTATAGCGCTATTATCACTATCTTATTGTTCCCGCAATACTTAAGTGATTTACAGTATCTATGGAATGTTTCAGGTCGTGGAGAGAGAACAAGTTCTGGCTCTGGGGTTGGACTCTCTGCACACCCCTCACTGCCTGGGCATATATATATATATATATATATATATATATATATATATATATATATATATATATATATATATATATATATATATATATATATATATATATATATATATATCTATATTATAATTATAAGAGAAGAGGCTCAATCCTTTGCAACGCATGATCTCCGTTGCCGCGCCTGTTTGCCTAATTCTGAGTTGGCAGTTTGGTGGACGAGTGTATCTAGATGGTTCTTAGCGTAAACAAATTTCAAAATGATTTACAAAAAGGTGCTTTTGATGCTGATTTCTCAATCTCGAGCGCGGCCGGGTTTGGTATGACCACCCGGCGATAGATGGTACTACC
>OZ012701.1:23572003-23594503 GCA_963942565.1 Maea johnstoni | reverse complement strand
AGCCGGGAGAAAAAGACATCCACCACCATGAAGTTATTCCTACAATAAGTATACATCTCATATTATAATCTAAATACTTATGATCACAGGAGAATGATTACTGCTGTCAGAATGTTTTTATGAAACATTGTCAGCATCATTGCTTGCTGCATATAGATGCATTACACAAGAATGACCGTTACATTACATCTATAAAGATAAGCTCTAATCCAAAGCTGGGCTTCTGTTTAGATTATCAGTAGGAATGCTGAAAAGCATTATTAAGGTTTTGGGTTAAAATATGACAGAAATTCCATATTTGACTTTTCTTACACATATATCAATTCATATCTTGCTCATGAATGTGTTATAACATGTAGCTAGTTATTTGATAGATATTCATTATCAAGGCATAACTAAAAATGAGTTTTATTTAGTAAAATTGCTTAAGCATTAGTGTATATGTAGGACCATTTCAATACCTGACAAAATCATCATTGAGTTCTGTGGATTCTAGGAATTTGGAATATGATGTCAGACCCTCCCTAAGTGCTGTGGTAAGGTCCCGTTCATATAGTCGCAGTTTTGTATTAAAGTTATCTATGATGACCAGAGTTGGTTCAAAATATGCTCGTATATGTTCATCTAATTGTTGTTGCATTGAACTTTGAGAAATTTCTTCCAAAGTTTTGTTTCCCTTGAAACTACCATTTGCATTTTCTGTCATTTTTACTTCATAGACATTAGTATCAATCTTCACCAGAGGACGTTTCCATATGTCAAGTTGATTGATGTTGTTAGTGAAGTTCCCAGTATAAAAGTATTCCTCCAGACTAGCAGTCATTTTAAATAGATCCAAATACAAAGATGGAATCTCCTTTTGTAGAACTGAAATAGTACTTCTGAAGGGTTGGATCATCCTTGCCTCAAGTGTATTGAGAAACACACCAATTCCTTCCTCTGCAACAGACACTCGTTCTTGGGAAAACTGTGATGCCAGGAAATCCTTTGTGATGCTGTTGCTTACATATCTGTCAAGCAGGTCTTGAATTAGTTGCTTATGATGAAGAAGGGGTGCATATATTTCATCCAGATTAAAGTCCAAGAGTGACACTACTGCATGCCTATCCACGTCAAATCTAGTGAACTCCTTTGATGTGATGTTTTTTCGAATTGATCGGATAACATTGGGATATTCCTCAAGACAGTCTAAATATGACTTTACACTAAAATCATACATTTGTACGTAAGACAAAAGCAATGACCTGTTTGATTGTGTTGTTTTGTCCAACTCAAGAATTCCTTTCAAAAAAGTCAAGTTGCTTGTTAACATTTGTGATGTTGAGTTGCAGATTGTACAAGACTCCGTTTTTACTGAGGTTCTTACTGGTAAATGTGTGACGTCACTAAATGAATACATTCGTTTCTGTGGATCAGTTAGTCCTGTAGCAAGAATATCATAGTTTCTCACCTTCTCTATTGCATCATTAATCTGATTTATTATACCATTGGATGTGCCATCAGTATTGAGATTCGAAGAGTCTGTTGCTGAATTAATTGTGGAGTTAGACATAGCATTGTTATTTAAGTGCAAGAAGAGTCTGTAAGAAGTGGCCACATTTTTCAATTCAGTTATAAGAGTCATTCGTGGAGTAAGGTAAATCCTACTAAAGGCCTCAATCATTGCAGGGAGATCCCCAAACAAATGGGTATCTCTATCTTTTCTGAAGAAATCATTGAAAGTTGATATGGCATAAACAAGTTTAAAAAGTACAGATGCTTTGTCATTTCTGTCAGTGTATTTCTGCAGATATTTATAGATCTCAGAGTATGTATGTTCAATTTTTTGAAGAATGGCGATATCGGCAGCATATTTTTTCTGATTGACATGGTTTTGTATGTTTAAGGCTTGAAGGTATTTTGTGTGCAGATCTGGGGGTCTATCACTCATGATCTGGTCTAAACTTAGGCTAGAGAGGGCTCCATATGACGTCACTGGTTCAAACACTGTGCTGTTGCACTGTTCTGTGCATTTGCACTTCCTGTTTGAACTTCCAACTGAAAATATACAATGCCAATTAAAGCAATATACAAATGGGGAAGGTATTCAAGAATAAGGCATAAATTTCAAGCTGCTATTTATCAATTATATGACTTATTACCAAACAGGAATGGCCCCAGAATGAATGAATTACTAGATTTATACACATTACAAAAAGCATATATCTTTGCCCTGTACCATTTTCTGGTAATTTCAATTGTATGTATGTGTGTTTATTGACTAAAAACAGCTACATAGATGAGAATACAATCAACACACAAAGGTAACAAAATATAAAACAACTCAAATCATAACTTCACTAAATTAAGTGAAAATCAAATTAAATGAAAATAAGAATGTGTGTATGTTTAAGCGTAAGCTATTCACAAGACAATTTATACCTGCACCTGTCAACTAAATGCCTGACAGTGTCTTGATTTATAAATATCCATGGATTACATATAGAAAAGTCAATAATAAGCCAAACATGTTAATGCCCCATATTGCTGCATAACTAAGTTGCTTTCAACTGTGACATAAGTGGCCTGCAATCGCAACCATAACCAGGACATTTGGCAGCAATTGTGTATCATGCCTGGTCTGCCCGCACATTTAGTGCAGGAATAAATAACCGTTACTGCAGGAAGTTTGTGTTCAGAGAGCTTTTCCATGAGTTCTATGTCTGATTGGGCTGCCGTATAGATCAGCAGAGAATCAATGACATAATTAGACCTGGTCCATTATTTTAGAACTCTGAGATTATTTTGCGTAGGCATTTTATAAGTAGCAAATAAATGAAAATGTTTTTAACTATGAGTTTCAAGAACATGGTAATGTACACAGCACTGGAACATTAGGTATTTGAATAATATGCACTAAGACTGCCATTTTATTTAATTTAAAATGGAACAATACGCGTGTTATGAAAAATGGCTTAGGCTTCAGGGCTAACAACTCAAAAAGAATGGACTTTACATTTCTATATACATATTAGTTATTCTAATTTGTGTACACTGAAAGCTCGTAATTGATAAACGTAAGATGGGTAAGTGAATTACTTCAGAATGAAGATGAGAAAATACTTCAATATGATATATACTTTAGTTGAATGGTTCACAGATAGGATTTCTTTCCTATTTGCATACATCAAAACCGTAAAATCACGTATATGATATAGTTTTCTTACCTTTCCCAATACGAACACAGTCCAAGTATTGTCTAATGCTGCATACCTGTGGCACACCTAGCATTGGTAAACAGAGCTGGTGACGTGAATGTAACTGCATGGTATACATCAAATATCATATGGAAGGTATATAATACATATATATACCTATAATACATATATATTATATAGGTATATAATACCTATATAATCTATAGGGTATATGTTGTAAATGGAAAAAAAGTAACTGAGCATAATCAAAATTTATACCTGTATTCCAAAGGGTGTATGGCTATGCATATAAAATTGTCTTAAAGAAGCATGTTAAGCATAACTCAAGTTCGTTTCAATGAAATCATTTACCAACATTTACATATAGGTATAACTAACACCAAAAGATGGGGAGTAAATGCATTTCTTTGGTTGCATATGCATTCTCATATAAGGTTCTCTTCAGTGTCAGTAGTAATGTAAATGTCTGGGACAGTTCTGGAGTGTTCTGTTAAGATATATGTAGGAGTGACTTGGATCAGTTGAGGACAGAAGCAATGATTATGGCATGTATGCATATTGCTTGACATGGGACTAGATCGTAGTTATCCATACTCCATTCTTGGCACTCTGTGAGAGCTGACTTTAAGAAATGATTTCTACTTAGATTAGAACTTTATTTCATGGATCATATTTCAAATGGACTGGAGACAGGATTCTGGTGTGATCATCTACCAAAGACTGAGCAGGATTAGGTGAGAACTGCTTGTCACGTACACCGCAAGTCACTGGCAGATGTAGATGCCCCACCCAGGATTCCAATCCAGGCGGTAGTAAGAGACAAGGGTCAGGTACGACACCTTAGACCACTAGGCCATTGGAATAGGGTTGGAATATGTACTTCAGTATAAACAAGTTACTCCAACAAGCATTTGTTCTTACTTGTGTTGTATCCTGGCATGTGGGGTGCCCGGCAGCCACAGTGCTCCAGCATTGTCTGTGTTTCACACTCTTGTTTGCACTTTGTCGATGAGTAGGATTTGTAATACTTTAGATCCTGAGACCCACACTCTCCCCATGGATCTCCTAGGCTGTCAACCTAAAAGTATTGAATACTAATATAAAGAGTAAATACGGGCACGATTTCATGGTGTCAATTGGTAGTCATAATTCATTTGCTACACTGTTGGATTATGCCTTCTTGCGACACACCTTCTATGTGACTAGGGTCTAGCCCATGTATCCAGTTTTGACATGCTTTCAAAACAGATAAGTAGAACCAGGTACTGGCAAACGTCCTGTTGATTGGTGCAGGAATTAAATATCTGTACTGTAAATTATATTATGTTGCCAATGTGCTACAACAATGACAAAGGACCACTTATTGGTAAAAACTTTATGGCACTAAATGGCCTCTGTGAGCTGATGTGCCTTTAAAATCTCATTCAAACATTTAATGAGTTTTCCTGAAGTTATCGTCTCATGTCCAAAAGAACTTACAAGTAAACAGAAAGAATATAATGGTGTAACCTTTGAAATATCATTTTGGGCAATGCTTTATGTGTTCTACAAATTTGGTGAATACAATACATCGAAAAGATGAACATAAGTGTTTCCTATGCTGACAATATTAAGGGATTATTAAGTGCTTTTCTTACATATCAAGTTTCCTGCAAGCATGAAGTCCCCAACTGTTGGAAGGAAAATATAGAAACACACCCATACCTACCTGAGTCATTTTGATAGCGACCAAAGAATGCATCCCTGGGGGCATAGCAAAGCCTAAATCTTTTACCATTGGTAGTTCACCCTGTGCACTTAGGTAGACCTGCAACATACACACACATATATATATATATATATATATATATATATATATATATATATATATATATATATATATATATATATATATATATATATATATATATGTATATGTATATATATGTATATATATATAATATATGTATATATATATATATTTATTATATGACCACTGACCAATCTCTCTTTTGATTGGTTAATTCAGGCTATGACCACTTCCTATACTAGGGAATATCTCCCAACCAGTCCATCAAAACAGTTGATGGACTGGCAATATTGACTGATCATGCACACCATCCAATGAGAGTGCCAGAATAGTGACACACCCCCAGATTTCCCAAGCATGCCAACAGCCCATCAAATGGGCTGTGGCATGACCGGCCACCATTTTGCCCCAAATATTTCAATATGATTTTTTTTTTTAGATTTAAAAAAATGAGGGAGGGATTTGATAAGATCTGAACTTTTCTAATTGAACATTTTAAAACTAATAAGGGTGAATTAAGGCTTATTTTGAGGTTTTTGAAGTTTTAAAGATTATTTGCTTCAAAACAATGTTTTATCATTGTATTAATAAGGATACCTGATAGTGGTAGTTTAATCAAAATGTTTCTTCTGTTTGATGTGTAATTATTGCTTCTTTCATTTGTCAGTGGTCATATAATAAAACAAATATGGACTGATCCCTCGAGCAAATCAGGTTATATGGATCAGTCCACATTTGTATAATATATATATATATATATATATATATATATATATATATATATATATATATATATATATATATATATATATATATATATATATATATATGACAAATTATTATTAAAACTATGACCTATGCACCAACCAAATATGCCTTGAGCTTATGTTATTTTTTCCCACAGTGTCAAAGACACCAAATATGGACAGGAATGCATATTTCATTCTAACAGTTTACCAAATATAAGACGCTCTGCCAACTGAAATTCTCTTCATAAAACACCAGATATACTAAAAAAAGGATTATACCTTTATTCCAGAATCCGAATAAGGTCCTAACATGTAGTCATATTCCTCCACATTGATGACAAGACTGAGGCCATAGGTTGACCCTGTAATAAAAGGCGACTGTATTCCGACACACACCTACTACTTCAATCTGTCACTGACAGATATTCTATTGAAATATCAACTATGACAAACCCTGAGAAATAGCATACACTGTTGGCAATTTCCTGCATGTTTACCTAACCGCACATCCAATTGACTTCTGTTTGCTTGGAAATAGGTACAACCACTTACCAGGACTGCATTAATACTCATTTATATGGGATATGATTAGGGTTGCCTATGTATCTCGTCAGGGAGCTGTGAATGCCAGGGCAAACACTCAACCAGCCATTTACAGACATCTAGTCAATTGGTGTAAGAATTAAATGCCCTCGCTCTATGCCATAGGTGATGTAGTTGTAACAACTACTAACATTTCCCTAAACTGTTAGTCCTGTTAATTTATCAGTTTTTAATTTGCTGATATTTACCGATCAGACTTGATTGGTAAAATAAGATTCGTAAATTCTGGGAAGTTTCAGATCGGCAGATTTAAGACATGAATGGTAAAATGTATGTCTGCCCTGCTCTTTCAGCAGAGAGGAGAGAGTCTAGGACAAAAAAACGGGACACATACATTAAGTTGTGATAAGCGTTGCTGACGTTAAATTGTAATTGATACCAACTTTTGCCAGTTTGTTGACTTCACTCGTCAAAAGCTGATATTACGCGGACACCAGCTTGTGCTAACTCCGATCTCCTGGTCTATCAGTATCAATTTCAATTCACCCTCCCTCGCCCCTTTTATAATTATAACGCAATTAAAATCCAGGAAGATTTGCCGCTCTTTCCTCCTGGGGGTACTGAAATAGCGTCAATGTGATAACAACTGACTTTTGCTCTAGATTTATCGATCGCATGAGATCACGATTTGTAAATTAAGATTCGCCAAATTCGGACACGGCAAATTAACCAGATCTACAGTGTTATTCAGACATCCGGTAGTTTATCAAACGTGTGAGAACCTTTGAGAGGTCGAAGAATGTAGTATGAATCTTACCTGTTTTAGAAGTGGTGAGTGGGGGTTGACCAGCGTTAAACGTGTAACAGACACCATAGTCCGTCACTGTCTGAGTAAAATTCTTAAAAGAGCATGGCTCACCACTCCAGGTGCATCTGATACGAAAAGACAAAACATCAAATAAGATAAAATTGGACATTACTAAATAAATATTTGTAGTTAACCATTGATAGTATGTTACAACTAATCAACTTAATTTGACAAGGAAGCAAATTGCATATAGAGATCTAACAAGCTTCCCAAATAGTCGGGTCAAATCCTTTTTCTTAAATATATATTTTCATTTCGGTATTCAGAACAGATAACGATAACCCTCCATAGGTACGCATTTAAAGCAATATCTAACTTCTTACTTAGCCACGACTTTTTAAATGTAACTCTCTTTTAAACAACGTTATTTGGAATACGTTTTACCTCAAATAGTTTATACGTCAAACCATTTACAAAACTACCAATCTTACCTGTAGATCAAGTCTTCCTTCTGGTGAGCTGTCTTTATCAGGATGGATGTCAAATTCACACCTTTAAATGTTCAGAGGTTTCTTGAATAAGTGAGAATTGTCAATACTTGTCAGTAATGTTAATTAATTGTAGCTCAGGGCAAAATAACACTGAACTGTTACTATCTCAAATTGCGATTGGTGTTCCTGAAGGTTTCATTTTCTTTCAAATGTATCCTAGCCTCATAACAATTTATGTGTAACCTCTAGCACTGTTGTATAAGCTATTACTATTAAATGTGTTTTCATAAGTGTGTTTGATATAATCGTTAAACTTTTGATGTTACTCCGGGAAGTTATGACATCAACTGGTATAAATAACCAGATCATCAAACTAACTTTCTCTATCAATGATTAAAGATTTACTTTTTTAATTTCGTTTTCATCTAAACAAAAAATGAAACGTAGAAGTTTCATTGAATTAGGAATTTTCATGTACATATGTTGACACAGACATATATATTTAATCTCTGCAGGCCGTTTCAGGGTATGGCCTGTTGGCCGTGTGATCTAAGGTGTTGCCACTAAGACGTCACTGTCTCCCACCAGTCTGTGTTGAAATCCTTCTAAGGGTATGTAAGAAAGTTGGAAGTAACTTATGATTAGGCGGTGGTTATCGTGGGGGACTCTGGTTTAATCCACATTGGTCTTAAAACTGGCCAGTCACGAAGAGGGATGATGAAAGTACTTTTAAGTTCAACACTCGAGTAAAGAGTTAGGTTTCACTTACCAGTCATGTTGCGAGTGGCTCTTGTTTTTCCCTCAAGTATGCCGTCAAAGACCTCATCATCGGTGCTTAACTGTTCGATCTGATGAATTGTCCCCTCATGGGTGACATTGCAACATTGAATATCCTTCTTTTGTTCTATGGATGGAAACAATTTTGTTAAGTATCTCAACCATTTTAAAAAATGTATGGAAAAGGCTTTTTTATGTCACAACAATTACTCAATGTAGACAACATATAGTGGTATAAATGAAAATTCCTTAAAAAGTTCATTTAGGAATAATATCATGTGGAAAGTGAATCAATAATGACAACAATTTCGAATGCAATGGGTGGAATATTTGTGAAATCAAAACTGCAGTAGATTATGTTCATGATCATGTGCTATATTTCAACAACGTATGGCTAGGAGTCCTGGTACTTGTCTCAAAAATCTCACCATACAACACATAAATCTGACAAAATATTATATCTTGTTATAAAAATTCGGAATTCCGAAGTGAAGTATGTGATTTACCTATCGCCAATAAACAATTATGAATATACTAGCTGCAACTTATGAACAGCACGAGCTTACACACAGCATCTTCGTTTTTTAGATAAGAACAGCTAACATTAGCAGCCAAGGGAAGAGCTCTTAATTAATGCTCTTTCTAACGATGTCGTGATTTCGGGACCCACAATTACAATTTTAATATATTCTAAATGAATATATTACCAACACTCAAAAGATATAAACTTTGTTGTTTTAGGCCCAGTAATAAGAGAGACATCCTCAAATAAAAAGGGACATATTTTGCCGAGAATCTTGGGAAATTAAAACGTCTGTTTTAATTCGATAATTTCTCCGTGATTACTGGGATTATAATTACGATATTAATATATAAAATTTGTTGTCTTATGCCAAGTTATCAAAAAGTAATAATCGAATGAAAAAAGACATATTTTGACGAGTTCTCGGCAAATCAGCAAATCATTTCTTACGATTTAAAATAATTTGTTTTTCACTAATTATTACCTTTCTGAAGGAACTAATAGAAGAGATATATTTCAAAAATTATGTGGACTTTCATTAATCTCAAATGAAGTTAAAAACATCAAAAAGAATCTGGACAAAGAATTTCTTTTTCATCGTACCGTGCAAGGATCGAACCCACATTGTATCACACCTCGTTGTATAGACCATGGGCGCGTGACTTGGTGGAAAGGAAACCTTTACAGCCATTCCAACCAAATAGACACCAAGCAGTGGGAAAGTTATGGAAGTTATCAGATAAATGCAGAGTAAATGACGTTTTGTGGCTGAAGTGGTAGCCATGGTATAGTTTAGCATTATAGCTTCTTCCCTTAATCATGGGAGCGTCACACATGCTCATGCTTCCAACACAGGTAAATCATATTGTTCTATGCATTTGTCCTTCTGATTGGTGTGAATTCTGCACACACTTACCACAAATGACCGTTTCATCCGAGTTATCGCCACAGTCATTGGAGCCATCACATAGAAGCCACTTGGAAATACACATTGTGTTAGCACATCGGAATCTGCTATCAGTGCAAGCTGCAATATTGTAGGAAAACTCTGTGAAAAAATGCACAACTTGACCACTTTTGGCGGGGAGAACAATCAACATATACACGTGTATAAATACATATACATAAACATATATATATATATATATATATATATATATATATATATATATATATATATATATATATTTATATATATATATATATATATATATATATAGAGCGTGGGAGTTTACTGCTGGTAGTTTACTGTGGTTGGTGGAATCAATACACAACACCATATGAACGATGAAACACAGAAGCTTTATTTCTGTCGAAACCACGATACACCGATCACTTTTGCGATTGACTGAAAATAATATAAAACTCAAATCACTCATCTGTATACATAACATAGGCGTCTCAGTGACACAGATCTACCAAAAACACTCATTTCTCAATTACCATGCAAATATTTCCAATACCAATATAATTAGGTTTGACTGACCAAATAAGATTAAAGTTCACCAAGAATTAACCATCAGAAATAACAAAACCTCAGAAAACAGACATCAACCGTATTCTTAAGTACTAGATAACTGTAAACAATAGGCTCAGCACACTAGAAAATTCTCCAAGTCAATTGTCCAACAAATCTCTAAAATTACAATGAGGTTTCACTTGACAGGTAGCTGTACTAAGTCTAGGCCCTATACAGATTGCTTAACATGACTCTAGAATCAAAGCTGCAATAAAATATTACTTACAGAACTATTCACCTTCCAACTCTCAAAGTAAACAAGACCACTGCTCCACAGCCTCCATTACCATGTGCCTTCTCTCCACAAGACTGAAAATCTGTTACACAAGCTCTGATTGGCTAGACACACAAAAAATAGACCAATCAAATTTTACCTTATATCTGAGATGACAGCTCAGACCTGCAACCTTGTTATCTGTCTGAGAAACTAAGATGTCAAATAACCATAAGGTGCTGCCACCTATATGCATTATGATGAACCAATTATACAATACCAAAATGCAGTCTAGCATATCACATAGTCAGACCTCAAATACCTTGTAACACACAAATTGGCTCCTACATTCCGGCCCCTTAATTGCGATTCTTACTAAGCAATTACCACAACTCACAAAGGAGCCGAAAACCTAATCTCCGCCCTCGGCCTAAAGCAGAAGGCATAGTTTGTCAACTGGTCTCTGGAGTTCACTGGATTTTGTCTTCACTCGGACCCTGCGGACGAATCCATTCCTGTCTGGCATAACCTCAAGGACCCTACCCAGCAACCATGAGCATCTGGGTAACCGCTCGTCAACCACCAAAACCACATCTCCAACTTTGATGGCTCGGACCTGTCTCGAATGACCGCTACCCGGTTGGCGACGAAAGTATGAAATCTCGATTTCCCATTGTTGATGTATTTGATCACAGATGTGCTGTCAGTCCAAAATATGGACTCTTGGACGGGAATCTCCAATTCTTTCCTCAGCATCCTGTCCACCCTGGCCGAAACAGTAGCCGCGGTAAGCTCCATACGAGGGATGGTCATCTGCTTCAGGGGAGCCACTCTGGATTTTCCGATGAGGAATGAGCAGTGCACTCGACCATAGCTGTCGACCTGACGCAGGAATGCCACTGAGCCATAGCCTGACTCACTAGCATCTGAGAAGTGATGGATCTGGCTGGACGCCACCTCCCCACACGCCTGCAGCTTCAAACAACGCCGAACAGCAAATTGGGCCAGCTTTGGGAGCTCAGCCAACCATCTCCTCCAGCGAACCTCATGAATTTCTGGAATCGTATCATCCCATCCTATCTTGAGCCGGCACAAATCCTGGAGAATCATCTTAGCGGGCAGGATAAATGGTGCTGCAAAGCCCAGGGGGTCATAAATAGAAGACACCAATGAGAGGATTCCTCGCCTGGTACTAGGCTTGTCCTTGGCAATGATTCTAAATCGGAAGGTGTCAGGCTCCACGCTCCACTGGACGCCCAAAGCTCTTTCAACTGGTAGGCTATCCTGGTCGAAATCCAGATCTCTGACTGCACCAGCAAGCTCAGAACCTGGGACTGACTGCAACAATGTACGACTGCTCGACATCCACTTTGTCAAACGAAAGCCACCTGCAGCGCAGACACCGATCAGCTCACGAGCCAAACCGGCGCCCTCCTCCTCCGATTGCACTGACTTCAAACAGTCGTCTACGTAGAAATTCTTCTTGATAGTCTTGACGGCCAATTCACTGAAATCGGATGCATTGTCATCCGCCGTCCTGTGTAGAGCAAAGTTTGCGCAACTAGGCAAAGATGCTGCGCCGAATAGGTGTACTGTCATGCGGTACTCCACAAGGCCTTGGTCGAAATCCCCATCAGGCCACCACTGGAACCTGAGCATGTCGCAATCCTCAACTGGCACCTGCACTCGATGAAGCATTCCCTCTATGTCAGACATAATAGCGATATCATCCTGCCGGAACCTGGTAAGCACTCCGACCAAGCTGTTGGTCAAATCCGGCCCCTGTATCAGAATGTCATTGAGCGATGACCCACGATATCTTGCTGAACAGTCGAACACCACGCGTATCTTGTTGGGCTTCATCGGGTGGTAAACCCCATGGTGCGGGAGGTACCATACCTTTCCATCGTCACGTCCAAGCTCGGACTCCGGCACACGACAAGCATAGCCCTTTTTCACAACATCTCCCACAAAGGTTTTGTAGTCAGCATGAAACTCTTGATTTCTCTGAAGTTTCCTTTTTAGTTGTTGTGCATGCTGCTCTGCCTGTGCCCGGTTGTTAGGCATCACAAAGTCTGGATTCCTGAAAAGAAGCCCAATCTGGTATTGGCCATCCTTAAACTGGATTGATTCACTGACCATTTTGAGGAACTTAATGTCTTCCTGAGAATTTTCCAGTTTTTCATCACAACTGCGCTCACTAAACTCATGATTGAAATGTTGCTCCATCATCTTGTCTAAACATGGCTCCATGCTGATGAAATTCACACCCACATGTGGCACTCCATTTGGGCACTCTCCATGATCGGCCTCCCCATCACAGGATCCCAAAGGTCCGGATATTGCCCAACCAAAGAGGGTCTTCACTGCATAGGGACCGTCACCATGACTGTTGATCACTCGCCAAGGCTCCATGACCGCAGGCACGTCATTTCCAATCAGCAACCCCACTCCTGCATCAATTGTCTCCAGACGAACATCTCGCAAGTATGGCCACTCGTTTACATAATCCTGAGAAGGAATGTCTCCTCTGCCTACTGGTATCTCAGGCTGACTGTACACCTTCGGCAAACTCACCATGCTGCTTCCATCTAAGCTGCACACTTGCAATCCCGTGATCACTTGACTAGACACTCTATCTCTCCCGGCCATTGTTTTCAACACAAAATTTGTACGCACTCCCGATGTGCGAAGCTGCCTCAAGAAACTGTCTGTACAAAAGGTGCCCTTGCTACCGTTATCCAGAAAGGCATATGTTTCCACCATTTGATCGCTATCTTTGACCTTGACCTTCACAGGCACAATAGGCATGGTGACCTTAGAGTCCCCGGCATCCTTACCGCACGAGAATCCATTTGCAACATCTACACAGCCGCTACCGATCTCCTTAACTGATGTTGCATCTGCTGTGTCAGAATCAGAAACCTTAGGCCCATTACTGCCATGCTCGCCATCACTCTTGCCAAAGTGCAAAATAGTCGGATGTTTTTTCTCGCGCACCTTGCAGACACTTCTCCTGGCAGAGTCTGCGGCCATGTGACCTGGCTCGAGACAACCAAAACACAGATTTTTTGACTGCAAAATCCTCAGCTTTTCCCGGTGTTGTTTTTTCCTTAGGCAAAAACACACTGCCATTGTGTGATCTTTCGTGCAGAAGAGGCAGGGGGCGCTATAAGCATCAGGAGTCTCGGAGTTGGCACCCTTGGTCTCCTCTGTATGGTCGGCCGTGACGACATCAGTCGCAAAGCTTGTTTTACGACTGTCTGATTTCTTTTTAGTTTCAGAACTGGTGGCGTGCCTCATATGGCTTCCGTAAATGGGGTTCAGGGCAACGGAGGCCTCCTCCTCGATGAAGTCCACCAATGTCGAAAAGGGAATGTGCCCCTGCCCACTCCTCATCAAGGTGTTAGGACGCCTACTCCACCTATCTTGAATAAACACAGGCAATTTCTGCACTATTTTCTGCATATTTCTAGGATGCTCTATTTCACACACATATTTGATGTCATTCATGGCATTACGACAACCAGTGAGAAATACCGCATACTGATCGAGAGCCACAGCATCACCACCCTTCACCTGAGGCCAATTTACAGCTTTATCCACATAGGCCAATGCGATCTCATACTCATTACCATATTTGACCTCTAACAACCTTCTTGCCTCACTATAACCTTTAGACATATCCATATGCATGCAACTACGGACCAACTCTCTAGGTCGGCCTACTGTAACCTGCTCTAGATAATGGAGTCTCTCATTATCATCAAATGTCCTCTTGGCTCCCCTACAGTCAAACGAGCGCACGAAGGTGCGGTACTCTGTAAAGTCACCACCAAACTTGGCAATACTCGACGGGGGAAGAAGAGTTCTCTGATGTTGATCTACTATAATCTGCGTCAACTGCTCCTGACTGTGCCTTGATTCCTCCATTCTCTGCACCATTTCGCGCATCACCCCCTCACCAGCGACACTCTGACCCTCATGCCGATGACGAAAATCACCACTGATACGGCTTGGCACAGAGTACTCCGGGGCACGTGGATTGAGATCAGGCGACATTCTATCAAAAGCATCATGACGAGTGAGGCTAGGCGGACTAGCATCTGAGTGTAGCACATCAAAGGTCGGTGTAGATTTGGCTTGTGGCTCGGGAAAGCCTCTGGGAGTACCGTGCAACTCCTGGTCTCGAGGGGCACTCTCTGTACTGAGTGCCATTTCTCTAGCACCGGCTATAGCTATTTCAGTCTCTATTTCGAGAAGCTCTCTCTCCATCTCCAGCTCAAGTTCTCTCACTCTTAATGCCTGTCTTTTCTTTAATGCCGCTGCTTGTGCCACAAGCTCCGCCTTTCGTGTGGCTTCCACTACACGCAATGACACTGAGGCATGGCTGAATTTGCTATCAAGCTGGATTTTAGCACCAACTTGCAAGTCATTGTCCACTGACTCCACTTGTCCAGAGGCCACGTCATCCTCCTCACCCTGGTGCTCACTTGCAGAAGGGTCCATTTTGGTATCCAGGGAACAACAGCAATAGAGTCCAAGAAGCTGCTATAAAATTCCACCACTAGGATTCCGCCAACAAAGGTCTCACTGTGGAGTTCTTCAATGGGAAGTTCTTCAATGGGAAGTTCTTCAATGGTGTGGAGCGTGGGAGTTTACTGCTGGTAGTTTACTGTGGTTGGTGGAATCAATACACAACACCATATGAACGATGAAACACAGAAGCTTTATTTCTGTCGAAACCACGATACACCGATCACTTTTGCGATTGACCGAAAATAATATAAAACTCAAATCACTCATCTGTATACATAACATAGGCGTCTCAGTGACACAGATCTACCAAAAACACTCATTTCTCAATTACCATGCAAATATTTCCAATACCAATATAATTAGGTTTGACTGACCAAATAAGATTAAAGTTCACCAAGAATTAACCATCAGAAATAACAAAACCTCAGAAAACAGACATCAACAGTATTCTTAAGTACTAGATAACTGTAAACAATAGGCTCAGCACACTAGAAAATTCTCCAAGTCAATTGTCCAACAAATCTCTAAAATTACAATGAAGTTTCACTTGACAGGTAGCTGTACTAAGTCTAGGCCCTATACAGATTGCTTAACATGACTCTAGAATCAAAGCTGCAATAAAATATTACTTACAGAACTATTCACCTTCCAACACTCAAAGTAAACAAGACCACTGCTCCACAGCCTCCATTACCATGTGCCTTCTCTCCACAAGACTGAAAATCTGTTACACAAGCTCTGATTGACTAGACACACAAAAAATAGACCAATCAAATTTTACCTTATATCTGAGATGACAGCTCAGACCTGCAACCTCATTATCTGTCTGAGAAACTAAGATGTCAAATAACCATAAGGTGCTGCCACCTATATGCATCATGATGAACCAATTATACAATACCAAAATGCAGTCTAGCATATCACATAGTCAGACCTCAAATACCTTGTAACACACAAATCGGCTCCTACAATATATATATATATATATATATATATATATATATATATATATATATATATATATATATATATATATATATATATATATATATATATATATATATATATATATATATATATATATATACACACACACATATATATATATATATATATATATATATATATATATATATATATATATATATATATATATATATATATATATATATATATATATATATATACACACACACATATATATATATATATATATATATATATATATATACATATATATATATATATATATATATATATATATATATATATATATATATATATATATATATATATATATGTGTATATATATATATATATATATATATATATATATATATATATATATATATATATATATATATATATATATATATATATATATATATATATATATATATATATATATATGTGTATATATATATATATATATATATATATATATATATATATATATATATATATATATATATATATATATATATATATATATATTTAGTGAGAGAGAGAGAGAGAGAGAGAGAGAGAGAGAGAGAGAGAGAGAGAGATTGATTAAATATGTATAATCTGAACCCATTAACCAAACATACATTTATTGTAGTCCCTGTTCATTAGAATCTTTCAGTACATTTTATTGAGAAGTGGTACGTCTCTTAACAGACTATGGCAAGGCAGAATATATATGATAACACACGCTACAACCAAACAAAGAAAAGGCAGTCTGTTTGTGCTCTGAATCGGTCCAAACCTCGTTGGACATGGACATGAGTGTATATGAGTATAGATGTGCATTCAGTAAAGACCAACAACTCTTTCTTAAAAATTACCACACATGCATTCGATGAGGTCACTGTTCCTAACTTACCACAACCCTGCATTTCATCAGAGAAATCTGGACAGTCAATAAATCCATCACAGAGAGTGCCAATGCGTACACACTGCCCCATGGCGCATTGGAACTCATTAGCCTTGCAAGCTGAAAACACATGAAACTGTTGTAAGAAGGCAGTACAGCCAATCCATACATGTTTAATCCATGTTGCAGATACATAAACATATATTCATAATTTGGCACATAGGGTATGTTTTTATCAAAAATATCGAAACAGATTCCCAATAAAACTGTGCATACACTTATACCAAAAGAACATGGAAGTGTACACAAACTGTGTAATATTCACTTCTGGACATTACACAATTTAGAAATGTACAATTGCACAAAAGGAGCATACAAGTTCACACAGTCTACATAAGAATGTGGTATCATCCCCTCTGACTAATTGTTTATTCAACTGCATGTAAATAGACATGATACAAATAAATTGTTGGTGTAGTTTATCACTCAGCGGGTGTATGGCGTATGGCTATTGTAAACAACATTCACATTATGTAAACTTAAGTATGATCCTGTAATAAAGTGGTAACAGTTGAGAATTTTATAGACTGTACTGTTATTGTTCATAGTAAATAGTTAAAGAGTGCCATTCTTCTCAAGAAGTTGCCTCCTCCTGCTGATGTAATGGTTGTACTTCTCTAAGTAATGTGGATTTTTAACCTCATTCTTAATGTGCACTAGAGAAGGCTTTTTCCCCTTTTTAAGAGAGTCATATATTACCTTCTTTGTAAGTAAAATAAAAGAGTTTATAATTGGACTATTTTCTAAATCGCCCAATATTTCTCTTGATTCCGCTGGGCTGTAATCCAAAAAAAACATTTCAGATAACCACTTATTGATATCTGACCACAATGTTTTTATTATCGGACACCATAGTAACATATCTTCTACACTGTCAGTGGCGTCTTTACAAAACACACATTTGTCTGATTTTTTACTGCTCATCTTGCAGAGTTTTTCGTTGGTATAGAATCTGCGATTCAGAGTACTGAACTGAGTGTAGTTCAGATAGCAGTTTTTAAAACATGTGTTGTGTGAATAGAAAGATTTCTCATATTTCAATACTGCCAACCATCAGCTATGCTTTTTTTCTCTCATTTGGTAGTCAGTTCATCTAATATTTGGCTACCTTTCCGATGTAACAGGCGGTATAGATTAGATTCTCCTTTTGTATCAATGGAGAGGAGTATATTAAGAAACGAATTTCTTGGTCGTAGTTCTATCAACTCTGGAAAATCTTACCAATCTACGTGAGTGTTTAGTGAGAAAGTCATTTGTGCATATTCTAAAAAGTTCATTGTAATGTCAATTTTTTTATTTAGATCTTCCAACGATAAAGGGACTGTAAGATAATCTATGACATCTGAGACTACCAAGACGTTTTCTTTCTATTGTCTTCTTATCTGTAAACTGAAAACTGGATTGTTCCAAATGCGAGTTTCCATAATGACTGTTTTATTAAAAATGTTTTTTAGAGCACATTCAGCCGGAATGAATTCGAGGTTATAGTTTCTTTCCTGTTAATGCAATCCGGACCATATTTGAAAAAACCCTTCGAGCTAAAATTTCCTTTGAAAAATTGTCCATATGCTTGAACTTTGCAAGTATATTTTAAGCCATCCTAATTTAAGCGCAGTATCAAACATAGAACATTGTGTAATTTTAAACCACCATCTTTAATTTCAGATTCTAAAATCTCTCTTCGATATCTTGGAGCTTTACCTGCCCATGAAAACTTTGCCAAAAAGTTCATTAACATCTTTTGACAAGCACTTTATTGGGACTACTTGCATATAAATGGAAATTAGAATGATATCAGTACAGGTGGCCAAAATGAAGAAGGATAATACAGTTGGAATATGTCAAGTTAATACCTGGTATGTCACACGGACCGGGAACAAGAGTGACGTCATCAACACTCGTGCCATTTCCACCTCCATTTCTAGTCATAAATGCAAACTGCTGGTTCATCTCAACATTAACCTCAACAGTCAACATTACCCATTCGTTCTCTGAAACCAAAACGTTAATATACATATCTCAAAACTTCTTACGTGACAATAATACAGTATGTTGAAACTTAGGGTAAACTAAGTATTACATTTATTTGGTAGTTAGAACTTAACTGACTAACTACAGACACATTTGTATCATTTGAAGTATGAATTGAAAATGTAAAATTTTGAGTATCTCCTATTGGGAACAATATCTTAATCCCGATTTCTCAAGAATAATTTTGAAAACCCCTTGACCTTATTGCACTTTTCATCAACTACAATTTCACCTGCTTAGTTTGGAGATTTACCAAGGTACTGCAGTTTCCTCCAACATAAGCCATTGTATTACCATCATTCCGGACCATGCTCAAAATAACGTAGCATTCTCGACATCTTACGTCCTAAATAAAAAAACTAAACACCATAAGGAAACACATTTGAAATTCATTTTCGAAAATAATATGAATATAAATGGTCTGTGTCACCTGAATATTGTAACTTTACCTCACACAAACAGCAAAAATACACTTTACCTGTAATCTCCATTCCATAGGCCTCGAATAAAGTGAATTCTTCTTTGTTGAGTTCCAACTATAGAGCAGCAGACTTCCACTATTTGTGCCTGTCCTGAAAACGTGCCAGCTGAGACAATGCTTCCCCTCTGCTCTTACTGGGGGTGTGAGGATTGTTGCCGAGGCTCCAAGTAGAACAGTGTCTTCCGTCAGATGTGAACTCAAGTATCCTCCTACAACATTTTTATATTTGACGATTATAACTAAAATGTATAACATTTATAATATATAGACCTATTTAAAACCTCACAATGCTTATCAAACTGTATCTATTTTGCATCATCAACATTTACATTTTAAATAGTTAATTTTGCGTTTTGATGCAATTATTGGTTTGAATGGTAGTTGAGCCATGTTAGAAAGTTTCGATGGACTATTTCATTGTGCCTTAGTAGCCCAGTTTTCTTCTCTATCAACTTTAGTTAGTAATGTTTTAGCCTTAGTTTGGTTAAAAAAGTGACGATAAATGAGATTATACATTTGAATTATGGACGTGTGACACGATAGGTGCATTTTACAGAACGTTTGTCCAGTTTCTACATCAGATTACCACTAGTTTTGGCATGAACCTACCACTATCTTTAAGGTAGTCATAAAATCTTTCTGAAATATCAATAAATATGTATTATGTTAGTATTTGGAAATTAGTTTTTCGTCACATTTGTGCCATATTTTAGCTAATTCGTGTTTAGCCAGTTGTAAGTAGTGGAGCAAACCGGAGTACCCAGCAAAAACCACCGCCTAACTCCAAGTCACTGGCAACTTTATCACATGCCTAGACAGTGGCGGCACTTTAGACCACACGAGCAGTAGACACAACGATATTGTTCCATATTTACTACAAGCTCCTACTTAAGTACACTAGTACACTTTTCAAGATGGTGGCCATGACATCCTCTTGGGCTTATCAGTGTACTATAAATATAGCTCGCGCAGCAAGCCGGCGAAGCCGGTGTAGCGTAGTGGCATTTACGGTATATAATGTCAAATTCTACTTGGTCTGCTACATGCTGAGGCAGGTTTTGTGGTGTAGGCGTTTCTCTCTGTTCGTCTCTTGTCTCGCTCGCTTGATAACCTTGCGAGAAATGAGCATAATTTTTGCTGTAAGAGCATATTTTGCCACCAGATCTTTTAATATTCTAAATATTGCTTAATCAAATAATAAATTTGGATTGTTTCCTTTAAATTGTATTTAGATAACGTTTGGACAGCCGAAGATCAGGCAACAAATATCGTTCTCTATCGGCGTAACAGGGCACTAAAATGACGTCACGGTCCCGGGGGGGGGGGGGGGCACTTAGGTATTTAGGGGGGTGCATACGCTCGTTATCAAAATTTAAAAATACCCCTAAAGCACTGATTTCTGGCCAAAAAAGCACCCTTATTTTTTAAAAACGCTGACTTTTTGCACTAAAAAACGCCCCTTCTTTTATCAAAACACTGACATCTGATGAACGGGAACACGTATTTTAACTTTAGATTTTATAATCCTCTGCCTGTTTAGCGGCCGCAGACTCGGTAGTTCAGACATAAACATCGACAATAACAACATCAGATGCATAAGTAAGGTTCAATATTGTTGAACTACAGACTCGGAAGCCCAGTCACTTCGGGAGTCACTAGGCGTCAGAGCCGCGTATATTTCGCAAGGGGATTTTCAACTGAACCCCCATTCTTCGTATCTGGGTACAAACAAGTACCCTTCTTTTACAAAATCGCAGACATGCGGAGGTCTTAAAAAAGACCTCTTGCTCCGCGAAATACGTAACGCGGGTGCGGCCCCCCTCTATCCCTGAGTGCCCCCGCCGGGGTCACGGTATGAAGGTATTCTGCCACGCGCCGTGTAATTAGCGTGTAATGTAAATCAGCATTTGGGGGATTCCCATGACCATAACCCTACTGTATATATTTACACAAGGGATTATATGATTGATGGCTTGTTTAATTAATTTAACAAACGTGTAACACAAGATGATTCTTTTTTGGGGAGGATGCGACCAAAGATGCATTAGACAGAAGAAAGTGCTCGACAGATGTTGTTTTTCCACAGCCTGTGGGCCCGGCAAGAAGGAATGCTTTACTATGAAAGGTGGAAAGGTGTCTTCAAGTTTTGTCCCTCCTCCACCACCAGCAACACCACCTCCCCTACATCACCACCACTGCCATCTCTTCCACCAGCTTCTCCTTCAACATGGTCACCACCGGGATTTTTTAATAATATTTCAATGTTTGTTTTTAGAAGAGGATATTATAGGTCACAGGTAGGGCAAGGATATACGTTTGTGTTGAGTGGTCAGGGCATGTGAAGAAGTTGCCAGTGACTTGGGGTTAGCTGTGGTTTTCACCGGGTACTCCAGTTTCCTTCACTACTTACAACTGGCTAGGCACAAATTAGCCACAATTTGCATAAATCTGACGAAAAATGAAATTTTAAATCCATATATATATAAGTGTATGTATATAAATATATATATATATATATATATATATATATATATATATATATATATATATATATATATATATATATATATATATATATATATATATATATATATACATAAATACATACATACATAAATTTATAAATATATATATATGTATATATATATATTTATATATATATATAATATATATATATATATATATATATATATATATATATATATATATATATATATATATATATATATATATATATATATATATATATATATATATAAATATGTATATATATATATATATATATATATATATATATATATATATATATATATATATGTATGTATGTATGTATGTATGTATGTATGTATGTATGTGTGTGTGTGTATGTATGTATGTATGTATGTATGTATGTATGTATGTATGTATGTATGTATGTATGTATG
>OZ012701.1:23559503-23567003 GCA_963942565.1 Maea johnstoni | reverse complement strand
GATTGATCCCAAGAAGCGTTGGTGCATGTGACAGATATACCACTAGAACATGTTGGTGTATATGGGAGATAAACCCCAAGGAATAGGGGAGATAGAGCCCAAGGAAAGGGTGAAATATGTAGGAGAATGGTCATAAAAGGCGTTGGTGTATGTGAGAGATAGACCCCATGAAAAGGCTGGCATAGGTGAGAGGTATACCATAAGAAAACATTGGTGTGAAAGCCTGATGTATAGTTTTTTGTATTTGATTAGAGTAACTTTAGGTTTGAGTGCTGCCCTCTAATATTTGGTTTTAGTATATCTAGTATATTGGTTTTAGTATATTATTATCTTTATATAAATCAGGGCTTACTTTCTACCAAGTTCTTGAGAGAGAAGGACCACACAGCCGGTATTTATAGAATTACGCCTTTTTTTGTCCATTTTGATACATTTACTTGTATTTCCAAAGTTTAGCCGGCTTGTGTTATATTATGTTTTCCATTATTTTCAGTAAACCATCAAATCATCATATCATCCATCAGAGACATAATAAAAGAACGTCAGATCACATGTATCAGAATCGAATACAGATTTCCCAAAGAAGAATTGAAATTTGTCATTGATATTCATAGGCGTTTACGAAGCTGCAAGAAGTCAGAAACAGAACAGAACGGAAACAACAGAGAGAACCATGACTGAGAGAAGGGAAAAGAGATCCCTATCACAGAAAGGGCGTGTGTACCCATCATTTCTACTCCATGCTTTTCAGGTCCAACCAAGAATGTCGCTTTTCGCTCTATGCTTGATATTCAATCCTACGCACCTACGTCACCTATATAGGCCTACAATCGGTATGCGGCCTCCACACATAGACCCAAGCCTGAAGTGGCTCAGCAGGTGGGGCCACCATTGCAAATGCGTACTCCTTGTGCACCCCCGGAATGGTACATGCCACCGACATCGCCAATGCCTCCAGCTCCACCTGCAGGCCAGTTTCAAGATGGTATTGGCCAGAATGCACCATATATGAATTACCCAAGTCAAAGTGCCACTGCAGCAATGAATAAGTCAAGTGCCCAATTAGCGCGTCTTTTGAGAAAGCCATCTTTAGAAATCAAGAAGTTCAGTGGTGACCTCATGAACCATAAAAGGTTTTTGCGCCAGTTGAACTCACGTTTGGTGGTAAACGCGGACACTGAAGAAGAATGTATGAACTAATTAGAGAAATTTACAGATGGCGAGGCTCACCGCAGAAGAACCAGATGAAAAATTGCACTGAACAGACAATAAAGCAAAGGAGAAAGTTGAAAAGGTAGAACAAGACACAGGCTCATGCATCAACGCAGATCGCGAACTGACATCCGAGATCAAATATGAAACAAGAGCAAGATTTTCGAATATCTAAGCCAACGAGAGACCCAGTCGGAGTTCGATCCTCCAAGTGCATCACACTTTGGAGATGTATCTGAACGCATGAGCCGTCCCACGCCCGAAATCATGTACTCCCTGAACAAAGAAGAGCCTCACAATTAGGACGAAGAATCCCTACAAACTCTGTTGTGGGAGGTGGAATCCATCTTGACAAGCTAACCAATCACCTAAGTCTCCAACAGCCCAAATGATCTCCAAGCCTTGGCACCAAATCACCTGATACTGGGACGCCAGAGTGAGACGACTCCTCCAAGGGTTTTCCACAAACAAGACTGCTACTCCCGTAAATGCTGGAGACACGTCCAATACTCGGCGGATGTCGTCTGGTCCTGGTGGACAAAAAAATTTCTACCACTATGGGGCTGTAATACCCATTGAAGAAATTCAATTTCCAATGGCCATTCCCAAAGGGCATTTGGAATGATTTTATTATCATATTTGGTAAAGATTGCCATATATGGAACAATGCACCATGTTCGTTGCACAGCAACGTGACCTAGACGTATTTATCTATGGGACGTGGCAGAAATAGGTTCTTGAACTTATGTGCTAGAGTATGATATTTCTTACATTCAGGGACAGAATTTTCATCTTGGAACTCGCCAGAGGCTTGTTCCAAGATGAAAATTCTATACCCTCGTGTAAGAAATATCATTCACTAGCACACACGTCCAAGAACCTCTCCCATTGTTGCAGGAGCGACAGAAATGGCTGCATCCAAGTAGAAACATTGCTGTCGGTTGTGTGGTGTAATTGGTAGACCAGTCCCCTAGAAATGCTTGGGCCCTTGGGCGGGTGGTTTTTATAGTACAAACAAGAAAGAGTATGACAGAGAGGCTGTAGTGACAACAGGATTAATTAAGTTAAGACGCCCAGTCCATAAGTTATGTATGGAACTGGAATCTGAAGATTGAGTTGGAACAAGCAATACATGTGGTATTGAAAGAGTTAAAAGAAATCAGAGTAACAGTTTTTCAGTTTATTGAAGTGTAAGCAACTTACGAAGTAGATTTGACAGTTGATGACATTATAAACATTATAAGCAAGTCATAAACATAAAGGGAAAGATCACAAGTTTAACATTAGGCTGTTTACAGGTTAATTTTGTAATTTGTTAATCTGACATTCCCAATTGGAGGGGTGTGTATAATAGCCTGATGTATAGTTTTTTGTATTTGATTAGAATCACTTTAGGTTTGAGTGCTGCCCTCTATTATTTGGTTTTAGTACTTTAGTGGTCAGAGCAGGTTGACCACTAATCTGGTTTTCCAAGTATATTTTTAGCTTTCTTGTGATGTCATAGCTGGGCAGGTCTCACTTTCAACCCAGCTCTTGAGAGAGAAGAACCACATAGCCGGTAATTACAGAATTGAGCCTTGTTTAGTCCATTTTGATACATTTGTTGTATTTCCTAAGTTTAGCCGGTGTGTGTTATATTATTCTTAGAAATTTTTGTTTTCCATTTATTACAGTAAACCATCATATCATCAAATTGTCATATCATCCATTAAAGACATATAAACGAATGTCAGATCACATGTATCATAATCGAATACAGATTTCCCAAAGAAGAATTGAACTTTGTCGTTGATATCCACAATTGGGATATGTGACAGATAGATTTCAAGGAAATATTGGTGTATGTGGCAGATTGTTTTCAATGAGGCATTCGTGTAAATGAGAGACAGGCCCCAGGGAATTGTTGGAATATGTGAAAGACCCCATGAAAACATTGTGGTATGTGGGAAATAAACCCCAAGGAAACGTTTGGGTATGTGGAAGATGGACCCGATGGCGGCTTTGGTGTATGTGAGAGATAGAACCAACGGAAATGTCAATGTATGTGAATGATAGACACTAAGGAGGCGTAGGTGAAGGTGATAGATAGACTCAAAGAAAATGTTAGTCTGTGTGAGAGATAGGCCCCAAACAACCGTGTGTGGGATCCAACCAAAGAAAACGAGACGAAGCCAAACAACCAAGGGACATATCTCAAGCACAACAGTTTGCAACGGGTCTACATAGTGTCTACAAAGCTAACTGTTAGTCCCCAGCCTCAGATCATAAAGTGGCTTGGTCAGCACTTTTGTTCAATAGGTAATATACTGTGGAGGACAACAGATGAAGCATTGATAGTGAGCGAAACTTGGAAAGGCCTGCGAAGCCTCGCAGTAAGTCAATAGAGCGTGAGTGTATATGACGTCACTATAAAAAATACATACAGGGACTCAGAAATTTGTCATCGTCAACAATATGGGACAACGTGAGCGTATCACACGCGGACGACTTCCGCTCTAGAGGGTACTTTAAATAGGTTCAGTAACGACCAATTTCATTGGTAGACAATGACGTAATGTACAGTATAAAATACAATAACCCGTCCCATTGGATGAAATGTATGAATGAAAGTGCGTGAATAAAAGTGCATTGTTGTGGGTGCTGCCACGCCGTGGCCGCCGCTACTATATCCTTGGATGAATCTAAGCTATATCCACGTTACAACTGAATTTCTCGTCCGTCCGTTGGTCAATTCTAATGCAGCTTAGATCGTTAGAACCGCCAGAATTCATTCTACTGGCCATTGAATTCTCTTTAAAATCGGCTCACTTCCTGGCCATGTCACGCCGTGGCCGCTACTATATCCACGTTAAAACTGAATTATAGCCTGTCCGTGGATCAATTTTAATGCGGTTTAAATCGTTAGAACCGCCAGAATTCATTCTACTGGCCATCGAATTCTCTTTAAAATCTGATGCCAAATGTATATTTTCGACAGTTTGAAATCATAATAATTTGTATGCCATTAATTTTCTGTCAATCAATGCTGTGTTTTGGTCAGAAGTAAAAAAACAACATCCAAAGCTTCGCTCGCTTTCTGGCCATGCTAGCATCATACTAAAAGATAGTTTAAGTTGACGCTTATGGATGGCAGTACCTGATGGTGTGCTATGATATAGTGATTAAGTATTGCATATAGATTATTAAGGGCTCTGTATTTGGTAACTGGGTCACTTGTGTCATTGGATGTGTGGAATGTTGCTCTGACAAGAGTTGGCGCTGGGAGGCTCAAAGTCGTAAGTATCCATTGAACTATGATGTTAGTAGTTAGCATAGTGGTTCAAGACATGATTGATGGCTGGATTAGGGTTGATTTGAATTGTAAATGCGTAGTTTGTAAGATCAAAGTTCAGATGATTGGAAACTCCCTATTATCACCCAATGTGTGTTTATATGGTATAGGTATATTGGAGACTATTCAAAACTTTGGATTGTATTGGATTTAGATTATGCTGGTGGGTGATATGGACAATTTTATGAATGGTAATGCTATATGATTATGACAGGAATAGTGAGTATAATGGTGTGATGATGATTGTCATGATAGAGGCCAGTGTAGTTCTCCCTATGATATTTGACTTATCGTAAAGGCCTGGGTAAGGGCACTCAGGTAGAGAGGGGGGCTGCACCCGCGTTACATATTTCGTGGAAGAAGAGGTCTTTTTTAAGACCTCCTCATGTCCGCAATTTTGTAAAAGAAGGGTACGTTTTTGTACCCAGGAACGAAGTGGCAGGGGGTGAGAATCCCCTTACAATCCACGAAATATACGCGGTTATGATGCCGAGTGACTCCCGAAGTGACTGGGCTTCTGAGTCTGCTGCTGCTAAACAGGCAGAGAATAATAAAATCAAAAGTTAAAATGCGTGTTCCCGTTCTTCCAATATCAGCGTTTTGATAAATGAAGGGGTGATTTTTTTACTGGAAAAGGGGTGCTTTTTTGGCCTGAAATCATTGATCTAGGGGTATTTTTTGTAATTTTGATAACGAGCGCATATACCCCCCCTGAATACTGAAGTGCCCCCCCCCCTCGGTTATAAAAGTCTGCGGGTTTTTGTTACTGTCTGTTGTGTTATTAGACTAGAGTATTGTTTGTGAGACCAAGTGTTTAGTTGTTTATACGGTTTGGGTAGTTTGATGGTTACAATAATTAGTTGTTACGTCATTAGATGTCAAGTGTGGAGGGAATAAAGAAGTCAGGACACACATCATTTATGTCACTAGTCGTCACGTCATATGCTATCAAGTGTGACGACAATAAAGAAGTCAGGATTCACGTCATTTATGTCACTAGTCGTCACGTCATATGCTATCAAGTGTGACGACAATAAAGAAGTCAGGATTCACGTCATTTATGTCACTAGTCGTCACGTCATATGCTATCAAGTGTGACGACAATAAAGAAGTCAGGATACACATCATTTATGTCACTAGTCGTCACGTCATATGCTATCAAGTGTGACGACAATAAAGAAGTCAGGATACACATCATTTATGTCACTAGTTGTCACGTCATATGCTATCAAGTGTGACGACAATAAAGAAGTCAGGATACACATCATTTATGTCACTAGTCGTCACGTCATATGCTATCAAGTGTGACGACAATAAAGAAGTCAGGATACACATCATTTATGTCACTAGTTGTCACGTCATATGCTATCAAGTGTGACGACAATAAAGAAGTCAGGATACACATCATTTATGTCACTAGTCGTCACGTCATATGCTATCAAGTGTGACGACAATAAAGAAGTCAGGATACACATCATTTATGTCACTAGTTGTCACGTCATATGCTATCAAGTGTGACGACAATAAAGAGGTCAGGATTCACGTCATTTATGTCACTAGTCGTCACGTCATATGCTATCAAGTGTGACGACAATAAAGAAGTCAGGATTCACGTCATTTATGTCACTAGTCGTCACGTCATATGCTATCAAGTGTGACGACAATAAAGAAGTCAGGATACACATCATTTATGTCACTAGTTGTCACGTCATATGCTATCAAGTGTGACGACAATAAAGAAGTCAGGATACACATCATTTATGTCACTAGTCGTCACGTCATATGCTATCAAGTGTGACGACAATAAAGAAGTCAGGATACACATCATTTATGTCACTAGTCGTCACGTCATATGCTATCAAGTGTGACGACAATAAAGAGGTCAGGATTCACGTCATTTATGTCACTAGTCGTCACGTCATATGCTATCAAGTGTGACGACAATAAAGAAGTCAGGATTCACATCATTTATGTCACTAGTCGTCACGTCATATGCTATCAAGTGTGACGACAATAAAGAAGTCAGGATTCACGTCATTTATGTCACTAGTCGTCACGTCATATGCTATCAAGTGTGACGACAATAAAGAAGTCAGGATTCACGTCATTTATGTCACTAGTCGTCACGTCATATGCTATCAAGTGTGACGACAATAAAGAGGTCAGGATTCACGTCATTTATGTCACTAGTCGTCACGTCATATGCTATCAAGTGTGACGACAATAAAGAAATCAGGATACACATCATTTATGTCAATAGTTGTCACCTCATATGATGTCAGGTGTGAAAGGAATAAAGAAGTCAAAAATGGAAAGTGGTGTCAGCGTCTTATGCCCCAGCCTAAATTTGTTGTTTGCTACATTTACTATTGCTTATGTGCTATTTCCTTATAAAAAGAATTTCAATCTCAATGTAAATGTCAAAGGGAGGTGACAAAGTCTTAACAACACTGAAACCATGACTGGAACCCCCCAAACGAAGCAGCGCCTTGGATACTGAAGATGAATTAAACGTGTCAAATATGAATTTTATCAATGCAGTGTTACTTTCAACTTCTGTTAAAGCGAACATATAGATATTGCTGGATTACTCACATCCACAAAACGGTACTTTGCAAAACTCCCAGTCGTCAATGCTATCTCCAATAAAGCAAAACGGGAGAATGGCCCATTCAACCGGGTTCCTACAGAAATTTTCAGCAAGGGTGATGTTTTCTTCTTTGAAGAATAACATACTGATTGACCCTTGCTCTTCGCTGAGTTCATCCCACCTGCGGCATACTCGTCCTGATTCAGATACATTTATGGAGCCCATGTAATCCAGCGCATTATGGGATATCTGACATTCTCTCTTTGCTGTAAGAACAGAAACCATACCACATATATATATATATATATATATATATATATATATATATATATATATATATATATATATATATATATATATATATATA
>OZ012701.1:23502223-23559303 GCA_963942565.1 Maea johnstoni | reverse complement strand
TATATATATATATATATATATATATATATAATATATATATATATTACTATATTATATATACCAGTAACTTCAGGATTTAAACAATAGCACATACCACACATAGGGATATCGCAAGGCTCTGCTACACTATTTGAGGTAAAACACCAAGGACCTGAAGCTCTGCTGTCAGGATTTCGACAATAATTCCTTGCTTCTGAATTTCTGCTTCTGGGAAGAACACATGGCTGTCCCAGAAGTGACGTAACATCATGTTGGTAGACCATGGTAAACATTCCTTTCCACTCACTGCTGTCGATTTGTTCCCTATATACTCAGTACCCTAATTGTGTGCGCCTGCATGTAGGATCTGGCGAAGAAAGAAAGCATATCAATCTCTCCCTATATATGTTTGAGATATGCTTTGCCAACGTAGAACATCTCATCAAATTAGCGCTTTATTTGTTACATCAAACAAGATAACATGCTGCCCTTTCAATTATTCCCGAAGTGCAGAATCTGTAAACAAGACTAATGTAATGACAGCAACTACACTAAATGGACATTAACTGACTTTCAGTTTCCTCTGTCAGTGAGGAGGAAATAATTGGAAGGTTACTCTAACATATATCAAGTTGTTATGGGATAATTTCGTTTTGTTGTTAAATTGTCTTTATAGGGCTTTTATACATATTTCTGATTCGGCCAATATCATGCATTTTCGCATTCAGCAGACACGAGGGAGTAATTGCATGATCAACTGATTATATACCTTATTCGCCCTTGATTTCTATATATAGTTGGGTTTATTACTACCTTAATCCATAGTTTATAAAATTATACAATTACACTGTCAGGTTCCTCAACTCTGAGAACATACTTTGATATGTGTTTTTACAGTCCCTGTACACCTGAATGTTTGGCTTTCCTACCTGTATAATTGCACTTAATTGCCACGCCAACTAGCCAATGGGGACCATTATATCCCACAATGCCCTGGGACACTCTGTGCAACACTCTGACAGCTAGATGATGATGTCACTCAGGTAACTAATATGTTATAAGGATTTAGCTACAAAATTAGTGGTTGCCCAAAAGGTTTGTCATGAACATTTTGAGGAATGTCGTCTTGAAGCGGAACTGCAAACAAGACTTGAATGTAGGAAGCTAAAATCTCTGAAACATGATGCAGTGCCTACAATCTTCAATTTTAATTCCACACAGCCATGGTCAATAAGTGAGAATCGAAAGGGCCTAGAGGCGCATACAAAGAAGGCAAGATATGTTACATCAAGTTGTTGACAGAGAGACAATGTTCCCTTTTATGGTACAATACAATGGCAAAGAACACTGTAACAAGATTATGTTACCTGGGTGGCTAATGCATGGGACAAAATTTTGTCCGAGATTAATTGATGGTGTGTTAGTGGTAAGAAGTTTGTTGGTTGACTGCCTCCATACCGCAGGTTCAGTAGTCAATATCTAATTGAGTCATTAGGGTAAATCTGGGCGTGATCCATGACAAGGGAATATAATTAAGGGGATGGTGTGCGAATGCACATCTAGACAAGATAGTTGTCAAAATGAATGAGGTTATCAATAACTGGGATTATGATTATCTGACGATAAGATGATAAGGTACTAGACTAGGCCATGGTCAAACAAGATGTCTAGAATTACATAAGGTAGAATTGGTTGATATACATTGTGCATGTCTAGTTAGCATATATTGATTTTAGACATTGTATTGTCTTTGGAGGTGGCTATAAGGACACTTGATTCGGAGTATGGGAAGAGAGAGGCGAGGGGGGTGTGAGAACACAAGAGCAGCGCGGGAAGCCGGGGAGAGATGAGACGGGGGACAAGACAGCAGGAACAGTCTAGCAGACAACTACGAAAGATGGGCACTCTACAGCTCTTTGTACATAGTATAAATAAAAGTATTTAACATAAACTATCACGACGTGCAACTCTTCATTTTGGTTGCATTGTTTTTATGACAGCTGGAAAAGGTTGGTTTCAAATGAATTCGAAAATCCCAAAACTAGACTGGATAACCTATCAGTGATTGACAGTACACGCCAGGCCAATTACATTACCTGACCTCATTGGTTGCTAGCACTCCTGTAACCTTTCTAACAATAGTTATCCAATCCCTGAGGTCTTGGTGTTTCAAATGTAAGTTTTCTTAAACTTACCTGCTTGAGCTGACCTCGATATAAATACAGTTTAAATTTTACAGTGTTTTACCTCAAATGAGGTTTTCTTGATCAATAAAGGTTCATTTGATATATAAATACCATGTATGTCTGCTAAATCTACTAGGCTAGGGCAACTGAAAGGTAAATTTGGAGTTTCTGTAAGGGAATACCTTACAGCACGCGATTTTGGTGGAGATTTTACTTTCGAAAGTAGGTCAACATGTCTGTCCATTGTGACCTACTTTCTTAGGTAAAAATTTCCACCAAAATCGCGTGCTGTAAGGTATTGTCTTGCAGGAACTCCAAAGTTGCCTTTCAGTTGCCCTAGCCTAGTATATTTAGCAGACATGTATGGAAATTTATAAATCAAATGAACCTTTATTGATCAAGAAAACCTCATTTGAGGTAAAACACTGTAAAATTAAAACTGAGTTTATATTGAGGTCAGCTCAAGCAGGTAAGTTACTTATATTTTGATAAGAAAACTTATATTTGAAACACCAAGACCTCAGGGATTAGATAACTATTGTTAGAAAGGGTACGGAAGTGCTAAACTAGGAGTTGTCTTATTTTTAGTGTGTCACCAGCATCACAGCCTTAAAGATCTATGTTCGAAGCCCTTCCTTTAATTGGGATTGCCAATGACCACTATAAAAAAATCAGTTCTTAACCCAAAGAAGCCCCAGAAGACATGTTTTTCTCATGAGTGTAGGCAGCTATTTTAGATTGAAAGCGATCCCTTAGGTCTTTTTAAAAAAGTTACAGAAATGCAAATTCACACGAATATTTCATCGAAACATTAACAAGAGAGACATCCACTTAAATTCCAATCGACCAATACAGAATCGTACAATCAACCTTTTTTCAAAAGGTAAACTTGACTTCACTTGGCAAATTCCTTGACACAGCTCCTAGACCAGACCATATGCAATAAAACAATTTGAAACATCTCTCTGAACTATATTTTGGAAACTTTGGAGTTTCCACCATCATACCAATAACGAAGCCAGGGCTAGTTGCCAGTGACTTGGGGTTAAGTTTTGGTTTTCACGAGTACTCTGAATTTCTCCACAACTCGTTTGTCATGAATTAGCCGCAATATGGCAGAAAAAATGACAAATAAAAGAACATATTATTATAAATTGAAATAATAAAGCTGCAGCAGCTGCAACCATTGAGAATTATATATCTTCTTTAATATACATATATATATATATATATATATATATATATATATATATATATATATATATATATATATATATATATATATATATATATATATATATATACATTCCCGTTCTATATGGTGATTTTAAAAAGCAATGACCTTTTGAAAATGGCATTTTGATAAATAATTTAACAATGAATCACATGCAATTAATCCTCTGCTGGGTTTGTGTCCTGGTGGTTTTAGAATAGTGTTTAGACAGGCATGTCAAGAGTGTGTAAACAAGAATACGAATTGGTTCCAGTCACTTCACTGATTCCATCCTTTTAAACAATGAGGACCCTTCCCATTATAAAGCTTATGATGATCATCTAAATGTCAAACATATTTTATTTGAATGTGTTGATTTTATTGAGTCAAGAAGTAGACATCTAAATGTGAACAGTTTTTACCCTCTGTCCGACAGGACAGCATATATTACTATATGAGCATTGGCTACACTATAGCATGTCATGAAAGAGAGAGAAATTAAAACAACTGAAAAGCTGTTGTACCATGTTATTTAAGTACTACCTCTGAGAAAAAATAAACATCAAATATAGTAAAATTTATATTGGTAGCATAATCAGAACCCCCTCAATTGCAAGTAAATTTAGAACTCATAACCATCATTTTGTGCCAAAAATGAATAACTTAACATAAAAATTACAATTAAGAAGTGTGGCATCCATTTCAGTTGATCGTGTATGACTTAGATTTTATATGCATCAAGTCAAGTTATGAAGCCATTTCACAGCAAAATAAACAACATGATAAATGAAAATAAGATATGGTGTTTACTTATCGTTGTATCTTCAAGGAAATGTTAACTTTTATCTGTTGAGGAAGAACGTTTTCTTAGACCTCAACTCATCATTGCCAGTTCAAACTCTTCGCGAGTTTACGCACATTCAATTCGTCGGTTCGTGAGCCGAAAAAAACCTTGCATCCTTTACTAAATAAATTGACAGCAGGAAATTGTTTGCGAAAAGAAATTAAAACTATGTCATTAATACAAGCTAATTCTAAGCTTTCAGAAAATGTTAAGTTTATAAATATCCCACTATTAGGATATCTGTTGTCAGTTAATGAAGTCAAACCGACTTCATTCAAAAGGTTGATTAGCCGCGTTTGAATTTTTCTATAGCTCGATGTATTTATCGCATGCGGCCAAGCGGAAGGTGATCAGCCGTAGCTATAATGGCAAGCATGTCGAGACATCAATAACGGCGAGATTTCTCACCAACCATAGCAAGGGGGTTAAGGAACTATTTAAAAATTGGAAAAGTTCATTACCACAGCATTTTATTCTATTTACACGAGATTGGTTTGTTTTACTGATTGTGACACATTTTTGACAAAGTTCAAATCTTTTTCACACAAAGAAAAATTAAACTGTGCTAATAATTTGAAAAATGAGAATGCAACACTTTAAGTTTAATTAACATTTTGTGTGTGGATATTTACTCAATTAACCGTGTATGCTATATCTTTGTACAACAAGAGAATTCTCTGTGGGGAGAGAGAAAGGATCTTACCACATTTAAATGTCTCATCACTATAATCATGGCAGTCATTCTTCCCGTTACATACTTTACTGCTATCAACACATTGGCCATTTTTGCAGTTAAACATTTCCGGAGGGCACTCTGAAAGTTGATGAGATATACCAAAAGATTTGCATTATACAGTATAGAACATAGTCAAATTATGCATATATAAATATAACTGCTTTTAAAGTGATTTACTAAATACAAGGACTGGAATAGTTAGTACCATAATCTCTATTTCAAAAGCACTTCTCATGCAATTCAAATATAAATTTCATCTGAATACTACTACTTCTACTACTACTACTACTACTACTACTACTACTACTACTACTACTACTACTACTACTACTTATAATAATGTTGATAATAATAATAATAATGTTGATAATAATAACAATAATAATAATAATAATAATAATAATAATAATAATAATAATAATAATAATAATACTGATAATAATAATAATAATGATGATTTTTTCTTGATAAAATAAACCTTTATCATCATTTCTACTACTACTACTACTACTACTACTACTACTACTACTACTACTACTGCTGCTGCTTCTATTACTACTACTTAATACCTGTGGATACTAACCTGTAATGTTACATGGCCTTTCCCTCGTTAGTATATCATCAATAGACACGTCTCCCCTGCTGCTGATGCCCCGAGTTACCGTGAATCTGATCTGATACTGACTCACGCCTTCAATGGGGACCTTAGCCTGATGCCATTTGTCTCCTTGGTCACTTTCCCTCCGCCATATTGGTTTTCTGTGGAATGGCGGATAAAGGAGAAATATCTCCAGTTTATCAATGTGGGGTCCCAACATATGGTAATAGAAGTCAAGGCAAGTTGAGGAAGTATTGTACTGCTGCAGAGGGGAAGTCAATGTTGCTTCATCTCCAAGGGATCCATGACTAGCTTCAACATATATGTAGTGTCCTGCAAAAACAAAGGTTACAGTGTAGCAAAGCTTGTGGTATCAAATATTCAAATGCTATGCTATAAACAATTTTCATTTCAGACATTTTAAAACAGAAGATTACAATTACAAAAGTAGCTGACATAAAATAATCTAGCCCACATTCATGATTGGAAATGAAAACAATGGTATAAAATAATAAAATCAGACAAAAAGGAAGAAGACTATGGTACTACCATACTAGTCATCTCTCAAGACATCTCCCAATAAATGCAAAGTATAAACCTTTTACTGATACAGCTACTGAAACCAATAATATATGCACCTCAAAAATGTTACCCATATTGGCATTGATAAGTAAGATTATGATATTTCTCTTCATTAACTATTTGAAGGTAAAATATTCAATAACAACAGTGAAAAAAGTTTTAATATTTTTTATATTTTCTTTTTCTGTTCAAGTTTATCATTGTTCCAGATGACACTTTTCAGGGACAGTCTGAATAAGTTGATGAATACTGACAACAACTCATTTGCCATAAGACCAGCCTAAACTTTTAATCATTTCCAACCATATCTTTTTCAGATAAAATAACTCAGAATGAGTCATATGTTTGTGATTAAGATATTAAGATACTAAGTGACTAGTTGCTTAGATGAAGAATTACATACCTAGAAAGCTGTATGGGATTGAACGATTTTTTTGTTGAAAAAGCAGCACACAATATTTAACCAGGTATCATATACCCTCGACTCCAAATGGAGGAATGATTAGGAACAATTATATCTCAATATTTGTCAGAGCCAGGCTGAAGATTGTGCCATTGTTTCCCATGGAATTGTGTTTTTGTAACATTACATTCACTCCTATCCTTCTGGAATTGACATGTTTTACCAGATGCATTTCTGAACGTATGGTCTGCCTGTGGACCCGTCGATTTCGATAATGTTCTTCCTTTTATCAACTGCCAGGCCAGACCCCTAGGGCCCTCAGGCGATGAAACTGTGTATCCACACCTATGGCCTTTCTCAAAGTCACACGAGATAGCGAAATCTGTAAGAAAATAACATGCCATTTTTTTCAAAGTTCTATACTTTCTCTGATTACCCTTTGTTATTTCACTTATTTTGTATATATAAATCTATACAATGTACCGTCAGTACAGCAAATAATCTAAAAACAAAAAATAAGCATTGTGCATATATTATCATTATGGATATATTTATTAACCTGAGTACAACCATGCGCATGCATGAAGAGGATTCCCCAATAGGCGAGTGGTTGAAAGTATTGCAAAATGTTTGCTTCCTCTATACCAAATATACAGGATTTGAATCCAAACAAGTGAGTCGTGTTAATTTCTACATGAAGTAATTTGATTTTTAAGGATATTTTGTCGGGTTATTCACGTTGCCCTAGCAAATAAACACAACAGTCCCGGGACAACAGTTTGGCGCTAGCTTACTAGTTATAGAAAATCATTCCACAATTCCTTAGTACAAGTTTACTGTGACACATGTAGAAATATCTTAACAACAAAACAACAGAAAACATCTGACAGAAAGTCGGTCTTGTTGTTTTTAGTCCCTCCTCAAGTAGTTTTCTATATCATAAGTCAGTTTCAAAGTTGTTAGACCGTATGTGCACTCCAAATGAAAATGAGATTTGTTGTTTAAGCTTCAGGTATTTATGTAGTGACTCATGATCAGACACAATGGCTTACAGGATTTGTTGCAGGGTCCGTCAGAAACCATTATATCATCTATTGCAGTGCGAGACAGACGATAGGATGATACAGACTGAAACTCCAGATGATACTCGCCAGGCGGCAGGTCTGTAGTCGCTAGTGACCACTCATGGGGCTCCTCGCCAACCAGCTTCAGCAGCAAATGTCTTAATGTATTGTTAGTTCGTAAGTGCACTGACAGTTGACCGTTGGAATAGCCTCCCTTATGGTAAAAGAACTGCAGACATTGGACAGAGGATGATCGGATGAGAGGAGACGTGAGAACTGTCGTTTGCATTTTGCCTCTGCACTTTTCGGGATTGGCAAGAAAGTAATGCCCTGCAAGAGAATACTTGAGTACAGCGTGTGGGATTGTATATAGTACACTCAATTACCACATGCTTTTTAAATGATAGAAACATTTTTAATGTAAGAAATAAACTTTTATAAGATATCATTTGTAAATTGAGGAATTGAAATAGTTCTTCTCTTAAACATTTCAGGCTAATAAATTTGATTGAGTTTGTGTTGAGAAGGAGAGATAGAAGGGAGGGAGGCTGGGCTACCTTTCGTTGTACCAGTAGTGTGGTCGTTCTGGAGAATGCCTGCATTTGTCTTTGGCTTCCCTTGTTGGTTGGTCCATTCATATATGCTGTGATTACTGGTTACAGTATACCCACACACACGTGGTAGCTCAAAATCACATGACACGGAATCTGAATAACAATAAATAGAATCAGTCTTGTCTTAAGATAATCCAGTGTGCATTGCCACTGATTCATTAAGGTGCTTCAGTAGGGGCTTAAAGAGTGTTAACCGACTTCCCTAGAATACAGCCTGTATCAGGCTGTATGCCCATCATATCAGAGGGTCTATATAATTCATAGGTGCAGAGCACGAAGACACCCAACCTGCATGAAAACCATAACATTAAACTGCTGGATAGTGCAAAACAAACGAAAATATTGATCAAAATAAAGGGAAAATTACAACATCCAAACGTTTAGATTTGACGACCAAATTATGCAACAGTAAGGTTTTTGAAATCCAATGTGGGTTTGTTTGTAATCATACCCACAGGCATACCGCAAAATAAACTCATATCATGCTGCCAACTCTATACAGTTCATGCCTGAAGTGACCAAGTGTAGTATAATCACTGATTCGGTCGCCATTTGCATTACCTGCACTGTCGTACGACACGCTACATCACTCCATACTCGAGTAAACGAATGCCTCACTATTCACTATTGTGGTATGCCTGTGCACAGTGATGTAACATACATCATACGTCAATAAAACTGGAATTTCGAGTTGTTGTTTATCTTAAATTTCCAAAACAGCACACATGTGTATTAGGTTGGTGCTGCCATCTAGTGTTTCCACTGTCAGTCACTTGCATTCGTTTTATGCAACAGTAAACCAAATGTTGTTTGACTATTAGACTCCAGGTTGTTTGACATTGCGAGAGACCTACTAGTATTTGCTTAGGATGCGCACACAACGGATCATTTCTCCTGAATCTCTCTTCTCGTATTTGATTTTTAACCACTCCAAATTATTTGATGCAGTAGATTTCAATGTTTAAAAAATTAGAATGATGTTATATGTGACCCAAAATAAACTTAGGTTCGGCCGTACAATAATAGGGCTTGGAAAGGAAATATTATTTCATTTATCTACGGTTCTTATACAGTTGTAATTAATTTCGACCAACAGTTCTCTTTTGAATATTTTTACAATTGCTCTGATCACAAGGTTATAAGCAGGTCAGTGTTCAGGCTCACTGGCATGAATGTGTTGAAAAAACGCGCCCTGGCTTACAAGTGGAATGTCTGCGGTCGAGACGGCTGGACTTCGTCTGCGGCCAATTGAAAAGAGAGCGTGGCCCCCCGTGTACTGAAGCACCTTAAAGTTTGTTTTATTTTCGAATACACTGCTTGGTCTTATAAGTCTACAACCCATATGAGGTCGTTAAAGTCTTATGAAGAGTAGATTCTCCAAATAGGGTATTTGAAATATGCACATAACCATGTTAAGACCAACAAGTCATAAAGTTGCACATGCAGGCCTCATCGTTACAGCTAAAGAACGCCTATTTGATCCCCAACTTGATATATTCAATACCAAAAGCCAATGTGAATGTGGAATAGCCCTCTATTATAAAAACAAGTCAGACATGATGTTAAATGAAGTGTATGCTTTATAAACCCAGCTTGCCTAGTATTTGGTAGTTACTATGTGGATATCATTGTTTTATCATGAATTGTTTGTTGAATAACCGTGGTAGCAATACTGATTAGCTTTTACAACCAGAAGTGCTAATTAGATTTGTCCATGTTAACAACATGTTTACCACATTCTGTCATTTCATTATACATACAAACATACATACATGCACACACACATACATACATACACACATACATACACACACACACATACATACATACACACATACATACATACATATATACACACACACACATACATATATACATACATACATACATACATACCACATTCCGTCATTTCATCAGTTGCATCATAACAGTCATCGACTCCATCACAGCGTTTTGAGAGCTCAATACATTGTCCACTGTAGCAGCGAAACTCTGATGCATTGCATTCTGAAAGAGGAACCAGAAAGAATGCTAATTGATAACCCACTTAGAGACATAGGTTTACACTTTATGTACTTGTTGACTGTATGAAATATACAAAAACACATACAACATTCATGTACATGCACACATTTTCCTCTAGTAGTCTGCATAGTTTCACAATTCGAATAGAAGAAACCTGCCTGAAAAGTCATGTTACCTAACTGTTGTAATACTTTGCATCCAGCTAATATTTCTCTATTTCGTAGCTCGGAATTCTTCCTGCTGTCATTTTAGACCATTCATTATGAACAGAATTGTAACTAGAAAATAGATTCAACAAATTCTTAACATTTTTCCTGAGTATGATATGCAGGATATAAGAAGTTCCAGAAGTTCTGTATGAATAGATTATATAAAACTGGTAGGCAAAAAGTATTTTCCAAAGAAAATTGATAAATGTTGAACTTTTGGTTTTATTCTACTCCGTATCATATTTTAGTTATAGTGATGAATCAAAATTATAGTAATCATATGGCTCAGTCAGAACATTTGAACTCCTGAATTCATAAAGATTGCTTAATGTTTCTATTTCAACGAAGTTGGCATGAAGATTCATTTCTGTCTCAGCTAATGTCCAATTACATATGTTTACTCAAAGGTTATTTCATGCAATGAGTTACGTTCACAATACTTGTAAACTAAAATTAACTAATGTTCTGAATCCATATACTACTTGAATAGTATTAAAAAATGACTTATGGTAGTAACTAGATAAAAGAAAATATTTTCACGAATGCATTACTAAATGTATTGCTCAGATTGTGTTTAGCAAGTCCTCTCTACTTACCATAGATTGGTTATCACAAACTAACCAGATCACACATGACCAGCAGATGCAACAGAGTTAAAGAATTACCCTACCTTTCATCCCACAGGGGCCAGGTATAAGGGTGACATCATCAATGGCCATATCACTTCTGTGTCCATGCCCTCGAATCCCTTCAACGATGATCTGAACTTGAGATTCCTGCGCGGGAATTTCCACAAAAAGTAGCTCCCACCTATACCCTTGATTGCCTTGAAATTTCCACAGTGGTAGGACAGTATGCCCTGAAGGCTGGTACTGTATGTTTAGGGTACCCATCTCAGAGCCGTACATATGGTAGGCTAAGTGCAGGCAGGACGTCACGTTGACGTCAATCATTGGTGAGACAATACGAGCACTGTCATTGGGCATTCCAGACGAGGCTTCAGTGTACAGGTATTGACCTTCAATGAAAATGATAATGGTTATACATTTTCACAGATGTTAGGTCTAACGCCTTTCTAGGGCTGACACAGTAAAAAGGAAAGAGCTCTTTTATATATGGAGACAACAAAGAGTTCATGATGATATGGGATGCATTCAAATTTCATTGGAATATCCCTGATATTGGGTGACAGAAAATAAGATCAAGAAAAGTAAGGTTGCTTTGTTCTGTGAGCCTATAGAGGAAAGGACTGATACTACCACAAACGAATGGTTTAATTTGTGAGTCCATGTTTCCAAGCAAGACTTTAGCCAACATGTCAAGGAGAATATTCGGTCAAGGGGCTGCAGTTGGGGGCTTGAATAGTGTAATGCGACATCTCCTGTATGTCAATGATGCCAGAGTGTTAATATGGTACACATGTTCTGATCATATAGAAGCACAGACTGCCTGAGAAAAAAATGTAAAATGTAAATGTAAATGAAATCTTTATTTTAAGTCGGTATATCAATTACAAGAAACACAACTGGACCGACGGCTTACAGTGCCCTCCGAAGCACTGGAAAGCAGCAAGGAAATAAATTTTCTTTTTCTGTGCCCTCACCGGGAACCGAACCCAGGTTGTCTGCGCCGAAGGCAAGCGTGCTAACCACTTGACCAACGCAACTGCTATAACATATAACTCTGGGATAATCAAAAACTAATGAAAATATTACTCAAAGTAAAGGGTTAATGACAATATACAAACCTTTACATTTGTCAATCAAATTATGCAACAGAAAGGTTCTTGATGTTTGATGGGGGATTATGCCTGACCATACCTTGGAGCATACAACAAAATAAACTCTTTGTACTGTGACACCTTCTCAACAGTTCATGCCAAAAGTTATTGCATGTCAGATGTTTACTCATTTAATGCCATCTTGAGCCACTGGATTTCAGTGGACGGTATATCTGACTCTACCCAGCAGGCACTGGACGTACAATGTACGTACATTGTACGTAAAGTTTAGGTTCGCACTCATGGACGTACAATGTACGTACATTGTATGTACGGTTTAGGTTCGCACCCTGTACCAAAGCGGAACATTCGGATTACGTACGGTTTAGGTTAAGATAGATTTTCCCCTAACTATCAAAAATCAATGTGCGTAGGGTTCTTGTTCACACTTGGATGTACATATGGGTCTGTACGTACAATGTACGTATGGGTTCGTACGTACAATGTACGTACATGTCCTTACATATATTGTACGTAAACAAACTATGTACGGTTAATGCAGTAAATGACCTTTTCTTGAGAAAAGCGGGTAGATAGTTATGGCAATCTCCATTTCAAATTGTTTGAGAATTCTCTAAAAAAATTTCCCTAAGTGTCTACAATACCAATAACTATGTTTGAGGAAGAGAATTGATAATAAAGCCTAGAAACTGAATGTAGGCATGATTTAGTGCAGCATCAAATGGTATAAGTTAACTTCAGATTCTAACATGGTATATACTTGAACTGAATACTCCTTCAAGGGGAACACTGATCAAGGAATTCCTATTTATTTGTACTTATTACAAATGATGATAGGGAAAATCTATGTGAGATTCATTTCAGAATTTCCTTATATGTAATGTAAAAACTCTGATTTAGTTTTGGTATTGGACTGTACGTACAATGTACGTACAGCTATGTACGTACATTGTATGTACGGCTATGTACGAACATTGTAAGTACGTACCCGTACGTCCAAAAAACTTTCATTCCGAATGTTATCCGTACCAAATCCGTATGTACAGGCTTGTACGTACAATGTACGTACATTGTACGTACATTTTTAGCTGGGTAAAACCCGAGTTATCAAATGAACTATTAATTACAGTTGCAGTTTGCCTGTTATCAATTCACAGATTTCTGGTGGTTGCATTTTGTCTTACATCTAAATACAAAACATATTTCCACTTGTCATCTATATGCAGATTTAGCCGATTTTTGTCTTGAAAGATAACTCCAACTTACTCAAGACTTTGTAAGTAGTAAGGTTTCAGTAATGGGTAAAATGTCAAAAGGGATGACAGCATGCAGAGGGCTATCGTGTTGATAGCTGTAGATTGCGCCAATTGGGAACCACTGTGTTAGTTTTGTGACCGGACGTGGGCCATAACCACCTTTACAGTCTCATTATAAAAAACAAAACCCATGCTACTGTGTGTGTAAACTAGCTCCAGACGTTCCATAGTGTGCCATCAGTTACGAGAAACGTCGTACTGAAGTACAATAACTTATTCGGCAATTTTCAATTACTAGTAGTAGTAGTAGTAGTAGTGGTGGTAAATGTAGGTGTAGTAGTACTTATAGTAGTAGTAGAAGATGGAGGAAGAAAGAGTGGGGTTTACATACCTTTCAACAGCTTATAGGTCATATCGTGATGAGATAGAAAACTGGTACATGTACCGGGATGAAATTCCCTTCTCTTCATAAATATTTCCAAGGCGGGGTCTTTCAGTTGGAGAAGGACCATAGACAGTCCTCCACAACGCCACACTTTTATAAAGTGACCATGCCAACCCGCTTTTATGCGGAGCCATCTGAGACTCAAACTTGCAACCTGGGTGTAGCAGATACTTGAGTAACAGGGTACAGTGCCAAAGAGTGGTCAGATTCCCTACGATGTCAGTGTGCAAGAGTCAACAAGAACTATTTGTAAGTATCTCTATCAATTGTATGTAAATCGTGAATAGCTAGCCAATGGTAAATAAAGGAGATACTGTATTACCAAGGGGAAACCACCATTTTCTTAATTGTCAAAACAACTCTAAAAAAACTACCAAGGCTGATCTATTCTGAAGGTTGCACACTATCTATGTCTTACCTTCTGGTGATTTCCGTGTGTAATCTAGGTCTGGCCCAGTAAGTTCAGAGGGTGTGGAGGCACGATGCTGGTACCATGAGAACTCGCCCTCTGAAGTCATCTGGTAGCCGCATCTAAAGTCATCTTCAAAGGTACAGTTGACATTACGGACTGAAAGAGTGAGCAGTATTGCAAAATGGTACTGTAAATCTATTGTCCATATCAGTCGGAAAGGTATACACACATACCTGTCAACATCCAACAATCCCAAATCAGGAGATTTTATGTGGTTCATTATTTGGGCTTCTTTCACGGCATTTTGTTTAGTTCCAATCCTGGCCACCAGAGGCCAGGATTGGATGTTTTGTGTAGCAGATCACACTTAAAATAATTTTACAGGGAGGTGAATTTTCCTTGTCAGTCATTGTAGATTTTTCTTAGCTGATGCTGCTAGCCCACATTGCACCTTTCCCTCTTAATCCGAGAACAATACATGGCTGCGTGATAATTCCAATTAGTAAGGGATTAGCTATGAATACCCTACTGATAGGGATGAATTACAACAGTAATTGGGTCAGGTGAGATACACTGGAGGGAGCAGACTGACCTACTTGCTGAGAAAAAGATGGAGGATTTTTCAAAGTCAGCAAAATCAGTAGCTAATCAGTAGATGTCTTCAAATCAGGTGCTCAATCAGTAGACAGCATTTTTGGGGTCTGAAATCAGTAGAGTACTGCTCAAATCAGAAGAGTTGACAGGTATGTACACATAAAATAAGCAAAGAAAATCAATTTGAATAAGGCACAGATCTGAGTGCATTATATAAAGAAAGTGAGATAGTTAAAAAGGAAATTGGAACTAAAATGTTATAATTTCTCCGAAAGTACACAATTTGTATGACTCATCCTCAAAATATATTATAATCTTTTTTTGTTTAAGCATTAATTACAGATTAATACGAATTTGATTTTAATTAAATCATATTTACCAACATCGATTTACAGAATGCTGATGTGCATGTTAGGCATGGCTTTTAAAACTATTTTGAGTATTTGCAATTTTACCTTCCTCCGTATCCTGCAGTTTCGTCTATAATAAACATCTGGCAAGTCACTATTGAAGTGTAATTTTGCAAAACAGGTTTCAACAATTGAAATAAGCTATGTACATACTACATTCTCTTGTCTCATCACTATTATCTCCACAGTTGTCGTTGCCATCACAGATTAGCCTTCTTGATACACATAATCCATTAGTACACCCAAACTGGTCTTCACGACATCCTGAAAGTAAAAACCGATGCATGTTAAAAGGATCTCTCTCTCTCTCTCTCTCTCTCTCTCTCTCTCTCTCTCTCTCTCTCTCTCTCTCTCTCTCTCTCTCTCTCATATATGTATATTAGATATTTAACATTTTAAAGTGAACATTACAAATAGTCATTTATCACAGATTTAATCCTCACTATTGCATAGGTAGATATTGATGTTTCATTGAAATCAAATATATCAACAAACCTGACTAAAATGTAAAATATTAATAACGGCCTTCAGTAAATTCAACTTACGGCAAAAGGGAACATCACATAACTCGCAAGTGACGTCAGAATCTTCTGTGAAACACCAAGGTCCTTCTTTCCGACCATCTGGATTTCGACAGAAAGCTCCTGATTTTTCCAGCGTTTCATCCGGGAACTTGGATACATCATTAAAGGTGTGGTTATGAGGTACTTGCGAACTCCAATTCTGGCAACGTCGACCACTCGCCGTCTGTGCGATATTTCCCTGAAACTCTGTGCCTTCCTGGGTTCTCTTACAATTCCTTTCTAGAATAATGGTATTAGATAATTACTATGTATATATATATATACATATATATATATATATATATACATATATATATATACATATATATATATATATATACATATATATATATATATATATATATATATATATATATATATATATATATATATATATATATATATATATACCTATATACATATATACCTATATACATACACTAATACGCAAATACACACCCCTGCAATACTGATTTGTGAGATTGTTCTCTATCTTTTCCACTATAACCCAACTTTTTTGTTTTGGTGTTTTTTGAGCTGATATTACCCTAACCTATCATAAACCACACCTAATCAGACCAAAAACAAGAAAGATACTTGTAAAACAAAGCACCTAGTGTAACTATTACTTTAGTTTTGGAGGTGATCTCACATCTCAGAATTACGAATACATACATACACATACTGTGCATAGTTGATTTAGTACGGTGAAAAGAGTCGCTTTGCAATCAATTAGAAGATGAGAAACTATATATTGTTGCGGTACAAGTTGCAGTACATGATCCATTTAGTTCTTTATTTTTACTTCTTTTAGCCCCATAGACTTCATAAAAAACAAATTTAGAAATGAGATACATTTGACCAATAGTTTACAGATTATGAAGAAAGAAATAGTATCTACTCAGAATGTTACAGTTCCCTATGGTGACGTCATCGAGTGCGATATGATCACGCGGGCCTCTACCGGAAGTCGCCACGAAAATCAACTGGAACAGTCCTGGTCTCAATGTACTAAACTTCCTCAGCCATCGGTCTCCATGGCTTCCGGTTTCGGTCCAAACAGTTTCTTCCTTGCCATCGAGAGACCTCTGTAGAAGTGTCAACGATGCCACATCTCTACCATACATATGGTAGTAGAATTCAATGCACCTAAAAGTATACCAAAGTCAATAAATATTTGTTTCATGAATACAGAGCAGCCTTTTTTTACGTTTGGCACGTAACTGTATTACATAGGCTCACCTGTATGTCATCAAAACTTTCGCCTTAAAAAAATGTTAAAAAAGATAAAATCCGGACATCATGTTTTGTGGAGCTTAACTTATCATGACCAGTTCTAGAATAGCTCGTTGTCTATGATTTACTTAAATATTGCTTTTCTCTGTTGTGGTCTATCCTTTGCTCAATATCTTGGTGTTAGTTTTAGTAGCTGTAGATAGATGGCGACAAAATATCATTCTCTAGCACACGCGTCAAAGAACCTCTATGTCTTTATGACACCTTCACAAAAAGGGCTTGAATTCAATGATTGTATGTGATTTATATTCTAGCTTTAACAGCTTGTCTTCTATAGGAGCACCCTTATTCTCAAGCCCTGCATCCAGGTTTCCCCAAGAATAGGAAAACAGTGGGTCAAAACTGAGTATTTATATTTACACTTCTTTATCCTGATAATACATAACCTGAATTCCTTTGGATCTCCTACTCCCTATTGCTTCATAAAAGTGTGCCCAGTTCCTTACATTTGTGATCAATTGTAAAAACATATATTCCAGTTGCTTTATCAAATTTTAAACTCTGGCATGTATGCTATTGAAAAGAATATTTCACCTGTTCCTATTGAAATGGTACATTTTAAAAAGAGGCATGTCAGTCCATCTGCATGTATTTCATTACAAATACCTCGTCTAATAACAGTAAAAATAATAATAATAAAAATAATAATAATAATAATAATAACAATAACAATAATAATAATAATAATAATAATAATAATAATAATGATAATAATAATAATAATAATAATAATAATAATAATAATAATAATAATAATAATGATAATTATAATAATAATAATCTTTATTTTACGAGGGTAACACAGTCAAATACAGGATTTAATTTTTGCTGGGGATTATACCTTTCATGCTTCAGGCAACAGAGTTGAAAATTGTTCTTCATTGTATAGTTTCTTTAATGATGAGAGAGATGGTCCCATTCTCATATTCAACGATAAGGAATTCCATATTACTGTGCCTTGATAAGTGAATGAATGTTTGAATAGCTGGAATCTGATCGGTTGAGGAACCAAATTAAGTAATGTATTTGATCTTGTAAAGTAACCATAATGGTCTGAGCATAACTGAAACATATTTTTCATTTACATTGGACTCTTTCCACTGACATATCTATACATTAGAATAACAGTATCGAATTGAACTCTGTTAAGGAAAGGTAACCTACAGTTTGGTATGCTTTTCCTGGAGAAAAGTCGAAATGCAGAGACACCCAAACCCAAGTAGAGAAGACCATACCGCAGCTTATGTAGCCGATAGTCACTTCATATACCCTGTCAGCAGTAGAACAGGGGGTGCTAGCTTCCATGCTGGGCCAGCTCCACCGTCTTGCATAAATTACATATTGCTGTGTAAGATCGAAAACACAGTTTTTGACTACGACAAGAAATCCTAATGAACCCATGCTGGCGGCCTGGTGAGCCAAAATAGAATAAAATATGGGGCGATATCTTAGAATTGTATATAGAATAAGGTAAGATATCACATGAGTGAAATACTCTCCTGGCCTAGGACTAGGCTAGGCTGTTCTCGCTATGGCTGATTCAGTTGGTATACCCACTCAAAGAGACGGAAAATATTTTAGATAAAACATACAATCCAAAAAATGATTAATGATTCGGATAATATACCAAGTCAAAAGAAACGGTTCTTAATTCTGATAATACTTAAGAGGCTTAGTTTTCCCGAGTAGCTACGTTTCCTTTTCTTACATCTGACTTGTTAGGAAAAAGCATTGAAAACAGATTTTAAAAAAAGATTGATAAACCCAATATATCCTTTTTATAAAAACTGCACCCACAATGATTAAACATATCACCCACCTTGGCTGTGAAGACTGGATAAACTCTGACACTAATATTGCCCTGTGACCCTCTTCCGGTGCAGTCACAAATACATAGCTACCTAGAAATAGAATATGCAAATACAATATGATTTTCACGCATGGCTAGTAAACTTCTAATGATTAAGGACATTGTTCATCTTTACACAAAAGCTATACCACTCAACCGATTCGTTATAAACTATACGTATATACATTCATATATACATACCTAATGCAAAGAAAAAAGCTTTATTTGTTGCCTATAACTGTTTCATATCAGTTGCATATAAGACAATCTTTTCTTTTTAAATCATTAGTACATATCCCACCTGTGGATGACGTGTGGTCGGTCCTGGGTCCTGAGAAGACGGTATTTGCTGATCCACGCTGACTAATCCAATCTATCTCGTCATCTTTATCTTGTGTAAAACCACACAGTGAGTGGTCAAAATCACACTCAATTGCAGCCCTACCTGATGAAAATGCATTAAGAAGGGATTGGTATAGTTACTCTACCTTTTCAATGTAATTCTTCTTTTGTAAAGTGCCATAAATGTCAAAAATAACTTGTTTGGGTCTTAGTCAACATTTTTGTAATCAATAAATTCAGCCAAAAGTGTAACTTAAGGTTGTGTTTTGCTTCTAGTTGCACAGATTGATAAATGTCTGTACAAAAAATCAACAGAGATTAGAATAACTTGTTAAAGTAATATTTACAAGGGAGCTTCCTTGAGCTACCACTTCTTTCAGCAAATTTGCAAATGACTGAATTAATGAACGGATGCTTAAAGACAGATTGGCAAGAAAAGGCCATTGAGGTTGCACATGACCAATTCGAGAAAATTTTGATTGATTACTGGTTCACATTTAGTTATTATCAAAGTCCTGGGCGATTGTGTACTCTAGCTAGATTAGGTACCATTCACTATGAAATTGGTTGTAATTCTCTTTTTTTTTTTATAAAATTAACACTTTGCTTGATTGAATAATAATGTCATTGGCTGCTACATATGCATGGTTATATCATATGTTGTATGCAATTTAGTATATGAACTATGTTGTGAGTGTTTGATTATGTTTAACTTAATTTAGTTATGTTTTATTTAGTATCAGGTCATACTAGTAAAATAGTTCAAATTCTTACTTTCACATCTAATGCGATGATAGTAATCAAATGCTTTATCTGACATAAGGCTGACTCCAAAGCCAGCTGCGTCTTTGTTCATAGAGGTGATGAAGCATTTCTTGGTCTGCTGCTCATACATCAATGAATTGCAGTTGAGTTCCGGAAAACTGGTGCAGAGATGTTTGCAAACAGCGACTGTGATCCCAACATACAGTTTGAAATTCCCGTTCAAGCCATCTAGACGAGATCCACTATCAACCAGATAGATGTCACTGCATGCTCCTTTAAAGAAATAAGAGAAAAAGGAAATACACATATTCGAAGGTAGGAGTGGACCCAACTAGCCTTGTGGTCTAGGGCCACTTTGTGAGTGACTGGCAACTTCGTCTTGCCGTTCATTATAGATTCGATTCCTGCTTGAAGCGTTTGAATTGACCTATGACCTAGAGTAAATAGACCTTGGTATCAACCGTCTATACCGATACTTACCACCACCAGCAACTATAGCTATTCAGCATTACACACATAGTTGGCTATCAATGTGGTATTTGCGTACCTAACAATATGTAGGCATATATATGAAAGCATGATATATTGTGGATGGATGATTAAAAGGCAATATTTTCTCTTCGTTGTGCATGCACATTGTTTTAAATATGTTCCACTTTAACCATAAGTAGGAGGATTCTAAAGTAAATAGCATGATCAATTTCTCATATTACAATCTACAAAACTTTCTTCCGGATTGTCTTCACTGACCTTTCTGAATGCTTGATTTGGATTGTAAATCAGTAAAGGTCTCTTCTATTACATCATAGAGCCCCAGGTCATGCGTAGTAGTAGCCCTGGAAAAGTGTATTTGTACCATGTAAAACAGAAAAGTAAACCATCAAACACAATATTAAACCGCCAAGAAATACATCTAGAAATTAAGTACAAAGATTTAAATAAAGCACTGTTAGAGCACATTATTTGTTCTGATGGCTTGACACTTAAAATGAGTGGTCTTACCGCTCATTGCTTATAACATCAATTGGCAAGCTCTCTCTCATCATAAGGTAATGAATGGTATGACGTGTCACATTCAACACACGCCTGGTAAATTATGCAATATAAACCACACGTAGGCCCGCTTTAACATATCCATGTGTGATAGCAATTGGTTTTGGAAGGGTCTGTTCAGAGGATTGTGCTGTGACTATCATATCAAAAGCTCTATTTCTCTTTTTCTATCTATCTTCTTCCAGTTGACACTGCCTAACTTCTGATGAAGACACAGGCAGGGATGAGTGCTAGTTACTAAAGCCTGGTTCACAATGTCAAGAACTTGTCTTGAGACTACACCAAGAACCTAGAATTTGGTAAAATCGGCATGGTCTTGACTATGTTCTGGGATAATTCCCAAGAGGTTCTTGGTGATCTTGAGACGAAATATGCAAGTCTTGGCACTGCTCAAGAATTTTTGAAATTCTTCAGCATGTCAAAAAATTACCAGAATTTCTTGGAGGTGGTTCAAGATTTTTAAAAGTCTGGGACATATCTGGGAAGGTTCGCAGATAAATCTCAGACAGATCTTGGTTGTCTGGGAAAAATCTCTATCGTCTTGAGACAAAATTTGTCTCAAGACCTACCAGAATTATCCCAGACTGTCTGGGATTATTCTTGCGAATGGAACGATTAATCTGGGATAAGACACCAGACCTCATTAACATAGTCTCAAGAACTGTGTTAATAGGGCGGAAATGACATCATATTTGGAACTCTTCACTCCCACGTGGTGCAAAACAACTGTTAATTCAAGTATGCCTATGGCACATTGGCCAAGGGTTTCACAACATTTTTTGTGGCTAATGCGAATCTATTATTTATATAATCACCATCTTAACCAAATGGTTGAATTAAGAAAGAGTAACCTAGTTTTCTTGGCATTGCCTTATATTCCTAACAAACCTTGTTTATCTTTTTCCTTGTATTTATCACCCTTGCGTTTTTATAACTTTAAATTATAAATACCATGTCTAATTGAGCATGCAGGATTTCACAATTCTTAATGTGTAAGCCCCTATGGCCAGGTGCCGTGTTTCTATATCAATCTTTCTCCCTAGCCATAGGAAAACCTGTCCCAATTTCAATGCCTAAAAAAAGTCATCATTGAATAAATTTCAAGTATCAACTTGTATATAGTTACTTGCTTATAAAGTTAAAGAGTTGTAGCTGTCATATAGGCTTTTCTCCATGACCACAGGGCTCAGTATAAGAAAGAGTTTCCATACACAACCGCTAATTTCGAAACACTAAATGTTTTGACTGTAGTGATTATCATATGTATTGAATTTGATGATCAAACACATTTTAGGGAAGTATGTGTGAATGTTCATTTAAGTATAAAATAGGTTTGCTTTGCTAAATAATATATTATATAACAAGGGGCTAATACAGTATAATTTGGTTAAGGGCCGTTCCATTTAAAAGTGTGGGGGGGGCGGAGCAACGGAAGCTAATTGAAAATTATATATATATATATATATATATATATATATATATATATATATATATAAATATATATATATATATACATAGGAGCTACGGAAGCTAATTAAAAATTATATATATATATATATATATATATATATATATATATATATATATATAAATATATATATATATATATATATATATATATATATATATATATATATATATATATATATATATATATATATTTATGTTATATATATATATATATATATATATATATATATATATATATATATATTTATGTTATATATATATATATATATATATATATATATATATATATATATATATATATATATATATATATATATATATATATATATATATATATATATATATATATATATATATATATTTATATATATACATATATTTAAACATATATAAATATATATTTATATATATTTATTTACTTATGTATATGTATATATATATATATATATACATATATACTTATATAGATAAAAATATATATAAATATATATATATATATATATATATATATATATATATATATACATATATACTTATATAGATAAAAATATATATACAAATATATATATATATATATATATATATATATATATATTTATATATATATATATATATATATATATATATATATATATATATATATATATATATATATATATATATATATATATATATATATATATATATATATATATATATATATATATATATAACAAAAAGAATGCGAAATTTAAAAGGATTTTGGGTGGGGTGGAGGGGGGTGAAATAATTCTAAATTAGACCCCTCCCCCCCTAAAAAGATCTTCCGTTCCTCCCCCCCCCCACACTTTTAAATTGAACAGCCCTAACTCTATAGTACCATTTTTATGACAATCTGCCAAGAAAGTCCTATTTGACTTTTCTCAATCTGTGGTTTAAAAGCTAACCTGATGACCTGTCATTTTCCTTGTTTTCTTGTTAAGAGCATAATATGAATAATTTAGACCAAATTTGGTGATAATCAAACTTGGCATTTCTGACTTGGGGTGAGAAACGTGTTCCTTATTATTGAAAAATCTGAAATAGTTTATTACAATTTTCGTGACATCACTGCCATTTTTGAAAAGAAATCATACAAAAACAGATTTTTTGGAAATAATATGTGCCATTATGACAGTACCTTCCTTTTCTAAAAGACACTAGATGTTTTGGCTATAGTGAGTGTCATATTTATTGAATTCGCTGATTCAACACATTTTAGGAAAACATGTATGATCATTCATTACGCGTAAAGTGAGATTCCCTTCCTTAAACATGTCTTATATAATAAAGGATAAATAAGGTACCAATTCGGTGACTCTTTTGCACCACTTCTATGAAAACCTGCCAAAAAAGTCCTATTCGACAAACTTTGCCCATCTGTGGTTCGAAGCCTAGCCTGATGGCCTATTATTTTCTTTATGTCTTCCTGCTTAGAGCATTGTGTAGATAGCTTAGACAAAATTTGGTGAAAATTAAACTCAATTCTGACTTAGACCAATTTTGGGTTAATAATATTGTTTCTCTAATTCCTTCACTTTGCCTCATAATTCCTATACAACCGCAGAAAAATAATTTCAACATGGTAGAACAGTTTTTAGGCATTGTCAGTATCTCTGAAGGGATAAATTTTGCATAGAAAGAAACCAATTTTGGAAAAGGAGATGTTTTTGACATAAATTGCATTATCTATTCAAAAATCTGTGACAAAAAGTAAATGATCCCATAAGTTGTTTTAAAGGTCACTGTGCTATGTTGTTTCCTCATACTAAGTTTATGATGCATCTCACAGCTGATCGAGGGCCTGCGGCCCACCACGTCAGACCTGCCGAGGGCTTGGGTTTTCCAACAGCTGCCTGGCGAGGTCTTAATGGCTATTTTATCACAAAAACATCTCTTTTACTGTTCAATATTTCGGAAACCGCCTTTAACTTGTGGAAACAAGTGCTCTTGAGAAGATTGTTTACATATGGTTACCATGACAACATGCGAGAGCAACAATTGAGGCTAGAAAACGCTTCGATCAGATTCTGTTTGTACTTTGTTGCAAAAAACAATGTCTACATAACGATGCCAATATACCACATTATGTTCAATTTATGGGAAAGGTGCATTTCATTTATGAAAAAAGGCCTTATTACAAAGTTCTTTACATATGGTTGCCATGACTCCACGCAAGGGCAACACACAAGGGCAACGAACAAGGGCATAAAACCGAATACACTTTGTTATGCACTGTGTGGGTAAAAAATGTCTAGATATTACTACGGCAACATGATATAATCATGGGCAGTGCTTGAAAGATATATAGGCACAGATACTTTGAAGATTTTTGCTTCTAAAATCAGATGTTATATACCCGTTTTGGTAGTTCTGGAAGTATTCCGGGATTGTTCTTCATTATCGGGGAATACTCCGAGATCAATCTGGGAAAAGTCTGCAAAAATTTAAACTAATAAATTAAAAGGGGATGTGTCCCAGATTTTTCTGCAAATCATCTGGGTTAAATCCGGGGAAGTTCTTGTACATTTTCTTTTGTCCTGAGAAATATCTGGTTAGGTTGCAGACTTATCTTTGACTAACACAGAATTATCTGGGAATTGTCAACGACATTTGGAGACAAGTCTGGGATAGATCTGTGACTTATCCCAGACAAAGTTTCAAAAATCAATATTCCCCATGATTTATCTTGAGAATTGGTGATGACACGATTTTCTTGGTGTTCTTGGTGTTCTTGGCCAAGTCTCAAGACAGGTTCTTGACATTGTGAACCAGGCTTAAGAAAGGATACATAGAATAGATACAGATAAAAGCAAATTAGGTAGTTATTTAGCATGTTTGAATTAGACACTGTAGTAGTTTGTTAGTCCCTCTTTGAATGCATCCAGGGACTCGACCTTCAGTATGTTAACCGGTAGGGCATTCCACTCCCTCACTGTCCTTGGAAAGTACGAATACTTGTGGGATTCTGTACGCGATTGTGGTATGTGAAATCCCAACTCATGGCAGTGACGGGTGGGTCTGGTCGTTGGTTTGGTGTACTCGGCTACTGGTATCGCAACCAGCCCGTTGGTGATCTTGTACATCATTACCAGTCTTGTGATTTTCCTTCTTTCCTGGAGGGTGATCCAGCCTAGGTTCTGGAGTAAGGCTGTTACGCTGGCGTGTCTGTCCCATACGTTAGCAGTATAACGAGCAGCCCGTCTCTTTACCATTTCTAGACGGTTGATGTTGTGGGCTGTATGAGGGTCCCAGACTGTTGCTGCATACTCCAGGGTTGGACGAACCAATGTCTTGAATGCTTTCTCTTTCAGCTCGGTGGATTTAACGTTTCTTCTGAGAAAACGCGGGACTCTGTTGACTTTTGCGACGGTGTTGTCTATGTGACAGTTCCATTTGAAGTCTGAGGAGATGGTTACCCCCAGGTACTTAGCAGAGTCGACGGGCTTGAGTATGTGGCCATGAAGAGAGTATTGATTTTGAATAACCTTCTTGTTGTGGGTAATATGGATCACCTCACACTTGTCTGGGTGGAATTCCATTTCCCATTTTTGTTCCCACATTCCCAGTCTGTCCAGGTCTTCTTGCAGCCGTTGTGAATCTTGTTTTGTCTTGATGGCAAGATAGCTGATGGTGTCGTCTGCAAATAACCGTACTGTGCTGGATAGGTTGTCACATATGTCGTTAATATAGAAGAGGAAGAGGGCTGGGCCGAGTACCGAGCCTTGCAGCACACCAGAGATCGAGGACCTCCACGTACTCTAATTTCTCTCCTTCTACAACAACCGATTGCTTTCTGTCGAGAAGGAAGCTGGCTATCCATCGGTTGGTTGTGCCCTTGATTCCGTAGAATTCCAATTTTCGAAGGAGCCTCTGGTGACCTACTTTATCGAAGGCTTTCGAAATCCATGATAAGTAGGTCCGTTTGTTGTTTCTTTTATGAATATATGGGCATGCAAAAAGAAGTGACGTAAATACCACGTTATTGTATTGTTCTGTGAATGAAAACCTTACTAACCTCATAGAGTTCTGGTTACACACTGTGATGGCAGGTAGTTTTAGGCTGTCATTATAGATGACTTCTACGCTGACAGTGGTAGGATAGGATCGATGGATCAACACTCGAGAGACAACAACAAAGGTAAAAAATCCTGTTGCAGAAAGTACAGCTGCTAACCATATGAACCTACAAGGAAGAGGGAATAACGCGATATTTTCAGAGGATGAATCGTGCTTTTTTATATATCAATGCTTATATTTGGCTATGGTTCCACTGCATTATTTCAAGCAGCACCAACACATACATACACAAAATTACAAATATACATGCATACATGCATACATATGAACATACATATATACTTACATATATACATACAATCATACATGCATGCCTATCTACACATATGCATGCATATATACATACATACATGCATACTTACATACATAAATACGTACATACATAAATACGTACATACACACATACATACCTACATACATACTTACATACATACATACATACATACATACATACATACATACATACATACATGCATGCATACATACATACACACATACATACATATACATACATACAAACATACATATATACATACATACGTACATATATTAGTTTTAATATCATCATATGAAGCTATCGATGACATGCATGTAGGACTATCAAACCACACTAACCTTCTTATAAGAAATGGTGATGGCTGGACAATATATCGCACTCCATGGAATGTAGTATCATCGAGAAACTGCAGAATCAGTGATGTCCATGACTCCTTCACAGTATTCACAGTATCGTCTTAAATATAGTAAAGAAAACATTGATTTGTTCAAAGAAAAAAAACAGAATTGTACTCAAACCGTTTTGTTCTGATTATAATATGCAATCTGTGTGTAACAGTAAGGTACATGTTTTTGAGTCACTCTGTATGGTGCTCTATATATGTTAGCGATATCTTAAGGTTACCCTGTTATGGTGATACATGCACTGCACATTTTCGGGGGTTAAATGCATGGAAGAGCTCCCTGTATTATATACCTAAATTAAAAGCAATCTTTTCTTCTCCTAAATGTAGGAAAAACAAGCTCATTAGGAGGCCCAAGCATGACTCTATGAGAAATCCTGTTCCCCGAAACCTATGTTGAATGAAAATGCCAAAGAATAGGTTAAGAAAAATTAAAATGTTATTGCTGGTACCTTATTATATTTTCCTTGTTACTGTTTAAACCAGTTTGACAGACAAAGAGCACTCAGAGCAGTTACGCTGATATTAACATATACTCAATATTTCCCCAAATCTTATTTGACGGTCAGAAGTGTTTGTTTCTGTACCCATTTCCATCTCATTTCAGCCTTCTGTGGTGATTAGATACCAAATATAACATTCATAGCATAATAACCAATTTGTGTAATAGGATGGATATCTGAAACCTACCCATCATATCATCTATTACATGACTGGGCTTAGGGTAACCATAGATTATCCCAGCCGTTTTCCTGAAGCCTAATAGGCTAACTTACGTATAGCAACTCATATGCTGCCTACGGCAACTATACACTAGGTACCTGCATATCGTGCTAAACCCCTTGTAGGCTGAATAACTGTATACCATTCCATGTGTTGTAATTGACCCAAACTATCTGAGTATATAAATCTGAGATGGGATCCAGGTATCAAGATTATTAGGATTAATGGTAATAGATGGGATGGTACATAGGTACCAAGTCTATAAAGTTGGTGGCTAATAGACAAATGCTTTATAGGTACCCCACTTATTGAGGTGAAGAATAGGAAATGAGATGGTCCCCAGGTACCCATCCTAATTTGGGTTCAGGGTAATTGCAGAGATTGGTTATAAAACAGCTTGGATGAGATACAAAGACAGTGACTCATTCTATAGGGGTTGCGGCTAAGAGAGAGGATGAAAGAAAATGCAAGTAGAGTGAAATACCAAACTTTAAGTGGGGGTCCAACATACACAATTTTTGAACACAACTGCGACGCGACTGCCTCGTTGTAATGAAACAAGTAGCAGTTGTGTTACAGTTGTGCTCAGTCATTTCAGTTATTTTGGTCATGTTTCTAACTTGACAGTTTTAAAGTGTTCCAAACTGTCGTAAATTGAAGTCTGGTAAGAATCCACGTGTTGCCATCTTGTAATTGTATTTATTGCCATGTTACAGTTGTGATAAATGTGACGGTGTCTAAAGCCCCTCTCACACAAGACCATGAAGTCTACACGACTGTACACGAAGTTGGGATTTTCAGTCCGTGTAGACTTCGCGGAGGTTTTTGTAGGCTTCACGATAAAACATGTACACTTCCTGAAACTTTGTGTTCACTTCGGGATAAACCTTGCTCACTTCATGTCCGCGCTGAAATCTTTTGGCTGTTTTAAAATTTCCATGAACTCCACATGAAGTTTGACCTAGATATACATCGTGTCAACTTCATGCTAACTTCATGTACACTTTGCGGAATACTGGTTGACTACTGGTTGACATCGTGCTACTTCGTGTTCACTTCATATCCAAATTCCAACACGAAGTGGACGTGAAGCCAACACGAAGTACCATGAAGTACCGCGAAGTCAACACGTAGTCAACCAGTAGATCATGTGACGCTCAACATCCAACCAGAATGCGCTAATTGAGGAGAATGAAGCATTCAAATTCTGTGTGTATTTCAACTACCAAAGACCCTTTTAGCGTATCAATTTGTTTCATTCCTCACATCCTCCTGATCCTTGCCCCTGTACATGCTTTAACGTCTCTAAAAGTTAAAATAGATCGACTTGGGGTCCTATAAACCCACATCGGAGACAATACTAGATAAAACATATCAAACAATATACCCCCTTTAGTTTGCGCTAAAGATAAATACATAACAATAATATGGTCTAGCATGAATACCCAAGATAAGGCACTTAATTTTCTTTATTTTACATTATACCCAGCAAACAAAAAACATTTGTGCTATGTATATAAAAATTGTTTTACCCAACATCTGTAAAATGTTACTGAAAATATTTATCTATGTTTAAACATTTGGTTATTACTTAAATTTGAAGTATTATTGCCACAACACTTTGAAATACATTTACACAATAAAACAAAAAATATTCATCAAATATTTCTGGGAAACATCTTTACATTATATATATATATATATATATATATATATATATATATATATATATATATATATATATATATATATATATATATATATATATATATATATATATATATATATATATATATATATATATAAATATATATACATATATATATATATATATTTATATATATATATATATATATATATATATATATATATATATATATATATATATATATATATATATATATATATATATATATATATATATATATATATATAAATCATTTTCACTTTTTCAGACATTTTAGAAACAACTTAAAGTATGTCAGTAGTATATTTGTAATATGCAGGTGTAAAACAGTAATTATGAATGGTGATTAAAGATGGTGTAATGCTATCAAACATTATAAAAATATATTGGTTAATGTTTTAAAAATATATTCCTTAATTATCGTTTATGTTATACTAATACAATATTTGTATTATATAACATTATTTGCATTTATCATTTCACTTATGTTTTCCCTATGGTTATTGAACATTTTTTTAAAATTGAAACCTCATTAAAGTGATAATTGCTATTGCTATTGTTATTGCTACACATATTTACTTACTTTTGCTATCAAGCTATTTATGACATAAATATTTTCATAACTATTGTACAAATGTTACGTAGAAAATATCAGTGGTGACAATCATTTTTAAGGGATAATTATCAGTATTACATACTGTATACATATGTACCTGGTATTTTTACAGGCATTTAATTTTTGCTTATTTTGTACTGGCCATGATAGCCCAAAAATAACATTCTTCAAATAAATATCCGGATTCGTTTATGCTTTGTTCGAGTGCTTAAATGCGTCCAATTGAGTCATGTTTGGTCTGGTTGTCTTCTTGATGGTTCATTTAGGTTCATGTGCACTTCACATTCACTTCGTGCTATATACGTGTTGTGTTCGTGTATAGACGTATTCAATCTTGTTGGCTTTGTGCTGTCTTTGCGTACGCTTTGTGTTGTATGGTCGAGTGGCTACAAAACCTCAAATTTTCGCGAAGTCTACACGAAGTGGAAGTCAGCACCTTCATGTACAATCGTGTAGACTTCGTGCTCTTGTGTGAGAGGGGCTTAAAGCGGGGGACCCACATACCCATTTCTAAAGCTAGGTGCACACTACTGGTTGACATCGTGATACATCGTGTTCACTTCCTATCCAAATTGTAAACACGAAGTGAACGTGAAGCCAACACGAAGTACCATGAAGTATTGCGAAGCCAACACATAGTTATGCAGTAGATCACGTGACTACATACATCCTGGTACTTACACTAACATTAGCATCGCGTCATCTTCTGGTTGTCTTTTGGTTGTCCCCTTGTTAGCTTCTTGATAGTTATATGGTTGAGTGGCTACAAAACCTCATGATTTTTGCAAAGTCTACACAAAGCGGAACTCAGCACCTTCGTGTACAGTCGTGTAGACTTCATGCTCTTGTGTGAGAGGGGCTTAAAGACGCAGATATACGAACGAAACTGGTAGATAAAACGAAGTCTATGTGAAGTGTTCATAACCTATGCTGAAGAATGCAAAAACACCAAAGACGACTAAACAAAAAAGGAATGTTATGGTAATGTGAAGTCTCCACGCTACTTTGTGTTCTCTTAACGGTCACTTCATGGTCAATTGTGTTCAAAATGCGTTCACTAAGTCAACATGAAGGAGTCTGCGAAGGGAACCAGTAGTATCGCAAAGTTAAAAGTGGTGTATGGGTAGTGGACAAGAATTTCATTTCGGCGAAACTTCACAGTGAATTTTTGAAATTTTCAAAAAAGTCACCAGGTGTTATGCGGAAGTGGCCACGAACTGATTCCAGTTTTGATCAGAAAGCCGAGAAGAAGCTCCGCTATGTTAATAAGTACTGGATGTTGGTTACTTTGTGTAGAAAATATTAACTTCGGCCTCTGTGTGCGCCTACAGTACAGACATTTAATTCCTGCACCAATCGACCGGACGTCTGCCAGTGTCTGGTGGTGCAAACACCTATGGATAATGTATATAAAAACAAGCCAAGCACGTCAATGTCCCACATAATTTGTGAATCAAAGCTACGTTTAGTTTTGAGGTCATCATGCATCCATGCAAAGGACACTGGTGGGCAATCAGGCGTGTGGTCGTGTTTTATGCCCGGGCTGACCACGCACTTGGTGCAGGAATTAAATGTCGGTACTGTAGTTTAACAAGACTTCAAAACGACTAAAACATATGCAGTGAAGAACAAGTAGCCGTCTTGCAGTTAGAAACCACTGGACCCCATAGGCTATTGCATGCAACATGATACCAAGTCGGTTATCTAAACTGCAACAAGAAAAGAAAGCCAAAGAAATTTGAAATGTTCTTAACAAGAATGCATTATGATTCATTCTAACGAGAAATTACTGTAACATGACATTAACGAAAATATAAATACTACGAAACGACTGCTATATATCTTAAGTTGTTTCTAACACTTATTAAATAAATTGCTACATGTAGTCAAACGGTTTCATTAAGACTGTAGGTTGTGTGCATCACGAGTATTTTTGACACAGATCGCTTAATTCACGGCCACATGGTGAGTGTTTTTTTGTGTTGTTACAAAACATAATTTTTTAGTGAGCATTATAACTGTATATTGTATATTTGTAATATTTCTCAATTTCACCTGATAATTCATCGGGCTTCCTCAGCAGAATTAAAAGCCCAGTCACTGCCGTTGGAGCCCCAGATTTTCCAGGGATTTCATGGATTTAGGGGGAATTTTCTTCCCCTTATTTCGTATCATTGACAAGAATACAGACGATTACGCACCAAGTACAAAAACGCTCCATGTCCAATACGCCCAGCTTTTACTCACATTAGTGTCCTTATTCTCCTTTCTCCCTTCTCTCCTTCACATTCTTTTCTCTTTCTCTTTCATTTTTGCTCTTAGTTATTTGCTTTCATAACATAGACAAATATCAAAAGGGAAAACACAGCCCTGGTCGGAAAGCGCCGTGGATTCATTTTACACGTGTGACACGCTATCATATGTTTGCACACGAGTCAAGCACTATGTTATGACTACAAAGCAAAGCTCGATATAACGCTGCATTCCCCTTCAAATGCAATCACAAAGTTACGAATTTGTTATCCGTGACGTCTTTCTTTGTTTGTAGTTGTAGTTCGCGGAAACATTTTGGAAATCCACAGAGTATGAGTGGCGATTGACCGAAAATATGGCATACAAATTAAAACGACCTCTAAATCATGCAAAATCGTCATTTTGCAACATATTTGAACTTGATTTAAGCGACAAGTAGAATGGAATGTTGCGATTCTAACGATTCTTACCACACGAGAATGGATCCACGTAAAGGCGAGTAATTATTTGCTTGATTGTATGGACAGTGACGGCCCCCGATGCGCTTTGACAAGCAGCAGTCAAGCCGCTGACTGCTGCTGGAATCGTTTAATAACATTTGGAATCGAAAGGTGGGGCGTATTTGACATGGGGCGTTTTCGTAACTATGCCAGAGGGGAGGGATGGCGAATTCTAAATTATAGTCCGTTCAACCCCCCCCCCCCCCCACAAGCATTTTAGAATATTGCCCTACCTTGATATGTTGTCAATAGAGAATCAAAACAAAGGTTGTTGTGGATTGAAATGTTGCATACTTTGAATATTTTGAAGTGTAATAATCCTTTCCCATCAATTCTAATGGAAGCACCTACACTTAGATTCCATGTTTTCTTAAATACATTTTATTATGATAAATATATGTTATTAAATATCAAAATTGCTGCAGACTTATTTCAACAATACAGGCATTTTACTTAAAGTATAATGGAATTACTTACCCTGGGTTCCGGCCTTACTTGAATCTCTCGTCGTCAGCGTCATTTTCCGTGTGAGGTGTCTTATGTCCCTTTAGATTCCATTTCTCAATGAATGACTCAATACCTAGTGCACCGTACTGTTATACAGATCCTGGTACTTGAATGCAATGAACAGCACTGCGCTAGATTAATAACTCAGGGAGTGATAGGGAGCAGCAGGAATATTTGTGTTTATCAGCGATGCTCGCACCTTTTCAGGGTTTATGACAATGGAGTGTGTACAGACACTAAATAATAGAATCAACCTTTTGTATATCTCTAACAATGGCAGCACCACCTTGTGCATTTAGCAGGATTCTTATTGCATGCATCCCCCAGAGGTAGAATGATCTACCCAGGTGTTCTACAGGTATGACAACACACGTGCATTGTCTCCACACACAAAAGCTTCGTCAGAGGTTATCGACTATCGACCTATTTTATCAGCATCACGATAGCTATGTGAGCACATACAACGATTTTCCATTCGTAGTTCATTTATTCCATGAATTGGGATTGTATATGGTCACGCAGCAGGGTAAGACCAAGGGAGACGAATAGAACCTGTGTTGCGTTTGCTATCTGGCTGTTAATTGAATTTAGAAAAAACTGAAACAACACTTATAGCTCAAAACGCTTTCAAGTAGCCTTTGTTAGGGGAAGTGTATTCCATCATTGCTGTATGAGTTGTTGCCTGTACATGATACTGGGGGGATAATTACATATCCTGCAGAAATACAAACAGAAATGCAAGTGGACGTATGCTGCTGGTGTATATACGTACAATCAAATGGATTGCAATAGGCAAAATGCAATATCAGAAGGTGACACTAGTTTCTGACTAGCATTGGATAGAAAGACGTTGCATATAGTAAGTCGCATTAGAATGACTGGCCTAAAAACGAATATATTGATCTTTTAATTGCATTTAAGTATAAAGGAATGATTCAAAATGTTTATTGTTGTTTTGCTTTCTAGAAAAAAGTATAGATAACATAGAGAGAGTTGCGGTTGGAAATATTAATATTATTTTACTAAGTTCAACTTCAAACTGGAACAACGCCCCTCTTTCTGAACTGTCTACTGCTGGTCACCAATTTCAACTAATGATTCTGTGTGGATACAGTGACCACTCTTTTGTGCATACTATACGTCATAGCCTTTTACGGCAATACAAAGATTATATAAGTATATACAAGGTAATTGTTTAATAACATTGTGTAAATTATAAAATTTAATTTAAAAAAATCCTTTTCATTTTTGATGAATAGTTTAAAGGTCTACATACTGTGTTTCATATAAGCGGAATGCTATTTCATATCAATATAAGCCGATTTATAAAAGGAAAGTAGTCTGTTGAAGAGAAAGTAGGAGTAGCTGGAAACTGACAACCTCTCCGAAAAAATTACACAGAAACAAATTGAAACAGACAAACAAATCAAAAGCTACAAAACATACGTAGTTCAAATTTCTTCGTCATAGACATTAGATATTTAGAGAGATCAGTGGTTGGCAATGTGATATATTTCTCAGCCACAAGGGCAGTCATTGCTATATACAAGTGCTCTGGAAATATATGTGTGTCTGTATAAATAATTGATCAAGGGAAAAAGACTACAAATACAGTTCATATCGACATGGGAAAACAGCTCTTGTACAAGGCAACCAAGTATATTAGTTGGCCGATAGATCCGGTCTTTCCACGCCGTATTTCTCAAAGATCATTATTTATGAGACGGACCGCGTTTGAGATCAAGAGGCAGGTCTGATCACTCACAGTATAAAAGGATATATATGTGTAAATAGTACGTGTGTGCCGTGTGTATTAGCCATTATCTTGTACAAACTCTCCGTAGCATCGACACATTTTCAATCGGAATCATTTATGAATAAACAGCATTGGTCCCCTCTACAGAACGTGACTTTTTGTGCAAATAATATATTTCCATTACCTGCGCTGAATGAAGCAGTATGCTATTATTCAAATAGTTGATAGGTGCGATTATTTCTGTGCATATCTCAAAATATTTAAACTGGCCATGTGACAAAATATTCGAGAAGGGGTTGGAAAGCGCCACGTCTAAAGCCTGGATCACACACGCCCGTGATATATATATATATAGATAGATAGATAGATAGATATACATATATAAATAAATGAATAATGTAATTTTGCAAACTTCTAAAGTTGAAATATTCATATGGACAAATATAAATATATATATATATGTTTATGTATATGTAAATATATATATACATATATATGAAACTTGTAGTATAAAAGAAATCCTGCAGCTACTACGACACTGTATCAGGGGGAAAGGGAGGATTTTTATGGCGCAGGGGGGCGAATTCTGAATTGCTTTACCGCCCCTCCCCCCCACCCCAATTCCGAACTATGGCTGGAAGGGGGGGTGGGGGGGTGCCGAATATTTAATTAGCTTCCGTTCCTCCCCCCCCCCCCCCCCACACACACTTTTAAATGGAACGGCCCTTAGAAAGATCATAAATAGATCTTCCCTTGGCTGCTAATGTTGGCTGTTCTTATTTCAAAAAACTAAGATAAAGCGGTGTTATAAGCCCGTGCTATGCACTGGTTGCAGCTAGTAATAATAATAATAATAATAATAATAATAATAATAATAATAATAATAATAATGATAATAATGATGATAATAATAATAATAATAATAATAATAATAATAATAGGTATCTAATTTGTCAGCGACCTAGCCAAGACGTCCTAGATATGTCAGTTATGCGTCCCATACCCATCGCCGACACACCTAGGAAGTCCTAGCTACGTCTTGATACAAAATTAACATTTATATTTAAGTCGGCGACGCGTCCTGAATGTCCTAACACCGTCGGCGACATGTCGCCGACACATCCGAGACAGTATCTGTATCTTTATAGCTGTAAAGACTCCTTCAGGAGCACTGGCTCAGCTTGTGCGCTGCCCTCTTAGTAGTGGTATGAACTACCGTTGAGGGTTAAGTCTATGGTGTTAAGAGACTTCCTGAAGGTTTTTGTTTCGTGGAGCTGCACAATGTCCGGGGGTAGATTGTTCCACTGTACTATTGTCCTTGGTATGAATGAGTATTTATAACAGTCTTTCTTACACTGAATTCTATTGAGTCTTTGGGTGTGGCCTCTTGTGGAGGTGGATCTGGCTACTAGGTCATCACATGCAATATCCACTGCTTCATTTATGATTCTGTGGAGCATCACTAGTCTGGATTCTGCTCTTCGTTGTTCCAGTAGGGGCCATTCGAGTTTGTTGATCATGGCCGTGACACTTGATTCCCTGCTGTAGGTGTTACACACAAACCTAGCAGCTCTTCGCTGGACTGCTTCTAAGATTTTGATGTTGTTTTTAGTGTAGGGGTCCCAAATGGATGATGCATATTCCAATTTAGGTCTCACAACGGATTTGTAGGCTTTCTCTTTGATCGTGGATGGGCAGTGCTTTAGGTTGCGTCTGACAACTCCAAGGGTCTGGTTCGCTTTCCTAGCCGTAATACCTACATGGCAATTCCACTTCAGATCATCTGCTATTTCCACTCCTAGATAGCCATGGGACGGAAGCGGTTTCAGTACCGATTCTCCAAGTTTGTAGTCGTGGATGATTTTTCTTGCTCTAGCATGGGTGACCCGCAGAATGTGACATTTTTTTGCGTTGAAGCTCATTAGCCACGTTTTTCCCCAGTCATGGAGAGAGTTCAGATCATCCTGGAGAGCATTGCAATCAGCTGAGTTGTTGATACGGCGGTACATCACACAGTCATCCGCGAATAGCCTCACAGAGCTAGTTGTCTTTTTTGCTAGGTCATTGATATATACCAGGAAGAGGAGTGGGCCGAGTACAGTTCCTTGAGGCACTCCGGAGCATACTGGGGCAGGATTGGACTTATGCCCATCAACGACTACACACTGTGTTCTATTGGTTAAAAAGGAGTTGATCCAGTTAAGTATGTTGCCAGTAATGCCATGTTGTTTCAGCTTGGCTATAAGGCGTTGGTGCGGCACCGTATCGAACGCCTTAGAGAAGTCTAGGACGAGCATGTCTACTTGCCCACTTTTGCCCAATTCCGCCGCGAGATCGTTACTTGTGAGAACAAGTTGTGTTTCACAAGATCTGCGACTACGAAAGCCGTGTTGGTTGTCGACTAAGATGTTGTGGTTGTCAAGGTGATTCATAATGTGCCTGTTAACCACATGCTCTAGCAAATTGCAAGTCACACTAGTCAGGGATATGGGTCTGTAGTTAGAAGGGATACATCTGTTTTCCTTTTTGTATACAGGGGCAATGTTTGCCATTTTCCAGTCTTTAGGGAGTTCTCCACTGTCTATAGATTTCTGGAAGATTTTTTGGAGGATGGGTGCAGATTCTATAGCCGTTTCTTTCAACAGGCGAGTGGAGAGGGCATCCGGTCCAGCCGCTTTGTTTGGGTTCAGTTTTTGAAGTAACTTAGTTATCCCATTAGTGTCAATGATGAGTCGATCGATATCTGGGCTTGTTTTTCCTTCCGGTTGAGGGATGTTAGAGGTGTCTTCATTGGTGAATACTGAGCTAAATTGATTATTAAGCATTTCTGCTTTTTCTTGGGATGAAATAGCTGTCTGACCATCTTTCTTTAAGACAGATATGCCAGCACTGTCTGTTTTCAGTTTTTTGAGAAAGCTCCAGAAACCTTTATTGGATGTATTATTATCCTCTGGGTCAACAATATTGTTGATGTAGTTCCAATATGCTTGTCGTTGGGTTTTCTGGGCTTTAGTGTGCGGAATCTGTGCCAGTCCATTGGTTTGCCAGTCTTTTTGGCCTGGTTGAATGCTCGTTCTTTCTTGCGCAGCAAGCGCCGGATCAGTACATTTATCCATGGATACTTCTGCCGGGGAGAGAACGATTTGGTTGGAATATGCTTGTCCCTCAGTTTCAACATGGTTTCGAGATATTCTTTCCATAACACATCCACCGGCTTATGCTGGGCTTCCGCTAGGAACTGGGATTTGAAGTCATCAAGATCACGCCGGAATCCGTCAAAGTCTGCTCTACTGTAGAGAAACACTTGTTTCTTAGCCGAGTTTGGTTTCAGGGGCTTTATCAGAGAGTCGACCAGCAGGGTATCATGATCGGATAGACCTGGAATGACTTTGATTTGTTGAGTTTGCACAGGGGTATTAGTGATGAACAGGTCCAAAATATTACTATTCCGTGTGGGGAGGGTATTCTGCTGTTCAAGGTTGGCATCCATCAGGATGTCTATGAAGTGCTTACTAAGTTCTGGCTGTCTGCAGCCCTTCCTCACAGATAGGGTATCCCAGTCTATGTCGGGGAGATTAAAGTCTCCACATAGCCAGACGTTGGCATGTGAGTTCTGAATACGTGAGAGTGACGACTCTAGTTCTCGTATCGTCTCTTTGGCTATTGTGTTTGAACTGGTTGGGGGGCGGTAAAATACCCCAATATATAGGGTTTTTACGCCAACTGTCTCCAGTTTTACCCAGATGATTTCACTGTTTGTCTCTAGTTCCTCCACTCTACTACTGAGCAGTCTATTGTTGACTGCTATTAGTACTCCGCCTCCTGTTGTATTGGTGCACCTGTCCCGCCGGTACACAGAGAAGCAAGGTGGAAATAACTCCGAACTAAGTACTGACGAATCTAGCCAGGTTTCTGTAATTGCGATCACGTCTGGGTCAGTGGAATCTATCTCGCATTGTAGCTGATCTGCTTTCCCGCGTATACTCCTTGCATTCATAACTAGTGTTCGTATAGCGGGTTTGGACAGGTTGGGTTTAGTACGGGTTTTCTCTTTCTTGTGTGATATGGGCGAGGAGGTGCACTGCGGTGATGTGGGGACACTTGAGTCGATAGATACAAAGCTACTACTTAGTGGTGCAAAGCTATTTGAGAGGCTTAGTGTTGTTGTGTTGAATAAACATGATGCAAAATTTGGCAGTCCACATGTGCAGCAAATCCAGCTGTAGCTCATATGGTTTTCAAGAACACTGTAAATCGATGGGGGCATTTCTATGCATGCGGAGTGGCACCACCGATCGCACGAGTCACAGCATATAGCCTGTTGACGCCATCTGACAGCTTTATCACATATCATGCAGGGGTATTTTATAGGACCTGGGTTGCAGGCTATGTCTCCACTCAGCAAGATCAATAGGAGTGCAGATGCTGTGTTTATAGGCTTACTGTTTGCATCGAAGTGATGTTTCATGCTGGTGCTGACCACTATTGAGGGTAAGTACTCTGCATATGAATAGTGTCGGGGAAGCTGTTTTGGTATGGTAGCGATTACCAAACTCACTAAGATGAGAGTCCTGAATGTGTCCATCGTTGCTATGACTAGGAGTACTACAGGTAGGAGTGTTTATGCTTGAATCACAGGTAAGTAGAAGCAGGGATAAGCAGTGATGACTTTTCGCCAGACCTAACCACCTAGCCGGCCATTCTCGATGTTGATTTCATGGGCGCCGCCATGTTGGATTTGGTAACAGAAGATTTTGTTTCGTGCTTTACTGCAAAAATATGTCTATTTACCGATTTATACAGTTCCAAAATTGTCCTATGTTGTCTAGGCACTTTCCGTTGCATATACCATGCGTTTCCAGAAGTTTTGACAGGTTCTGGGCAAAGTATTTAGAGGTAATTATTCAAAGTTCAAGCCAGAAAGATTTTCGATGTATGCAGCTCCACGCATGCGCACCTATTGACTAACATACTCACTTTGTCAAGATGTCCTAATACTGTCTCAACAAAGACTTCATGATGAAATATTAGGTCGGCGACGTGTCCCCGACGTGTCGGCGACATGTCGCCGACACTACTAAGACATGCTAATTTGCATATTTGTCGTGACTAAACACCTAGGACTTTTGTCGGCACTGGCGTCGGGCATGTCCTAGGTACGTCTTGGCAAAAAGTCCTAGCTTGTCGGGCGTGTGTGATCCAGGCTTTAGACGTGGCGCTTTCCAACCCCTTCCCAAATATTTTGTCACATGGCCAGTTTAAATATTTTGAGATATGCACAGAAATAATCGCACCTATCAACTATTTGAATAATAGCATACTGCTTCATTCAGCGCAGGTAATGGAAATATATTATTTGCACAAAAAGTCACGTTCTGTAGAGGGGACCAATGCTGTTTATTCATAAATGATTCCGATTGAAAATGTGTCGATGCTACGGAGAGTTTGTACAAGATAATGGCTAATACACACGGCACACACGTACTATTTACACATATATATCCTTTTATACTGTGAGTGATCAGACCTGCCTCTTGATCTCAAACGCGGTCCGTCTCATAAATAATGATCTTTGAGAAATACGGCGTGGAAAGACCGGATCTATCGGCCAACTAATATACTTGGTTGCCTTGTACAAGAGCTGTTTTCCCATGTCGATATGAACTGTATTTGTAGTCTTTTTCCCTTGATCAATTATTTATACAGACACACATATATTTCCAGAGCACTTGTATATAGCAATGACTGCCCTTGTGGCTGAGAAATATATCACATTGCCAACCACTGATCTCTCTAAATATCTAATGTCTATGACGAAGAAATTTGAACTACGTATGTTTTGTAGCTTTTGATTTGTTTGTCTGTTTCAATTTGTTTCTGTGTAATTTTTTCGGAGAGGTGTGCGGCCTAAAGGTTGTCAGTTTCCAGCTTCTCCTACTTTCTCTTCAACAGACTACTTTCCTATTATAAATTGGCTTAGATTGATATGAAATAGCATTCCACTTATATGAAACACAGTATGTAGACTTTTAAACTATTCATCAAAAATGAAAAGGATCTTTTTGAATTAAATTTTATAATTTACACAATGTTATTAAACAATTACCTTGTATATACTTATATAATCTTTGTATTGCCGTAAAAGGCTATGACATATAGTATGCACAAAAGAGTGGTCACTGTATCCACACAGAATCATTAGTTGAAATTGGTGACCAGCAGTAGACAGTTCAGAAAGAGGGGCGTTGTTCCAGTTTGAAGTTGAACTTAGTAGAATAATATCAATATTTCCAACCGCAACTCTCTCTCTGTTATCTATACTTTTTTCTAGAAAGCAAAACAACAATAAACATTTTGAATCGTTCCTTTATACTTAAATGCAATTAAAAGATCAACATATCCGTTTTTCGGCCAGTCATTCTAATGCGACTTACTATGCAACGTCTTTCTATCCAATGATAGTCAGAAACTAGTGTCACCTTCTGATATTGCATTTTGCCTATTGCAATCCATTTGATTGTACGTATATACACCAGCAGCATACGTCCAGTTGCATTTCTGTTTGTATTTCTGCAGGATATGTAATTATCCCCCCAGTATCATGTACAGGCAACAACTCATATGTGTGAGAAAGATCCACCCTGATTTGCAAAATCAAAGACACATTTGTTAAATTCCTTATTTTCGGAGTGGGAAGCATCCTTTCTAAATGAAATGTTGCTTTGATGATTAACAAACTTAATATATCAGACTGATGATGACAAAATTAACTATACCTGACCGTATTAAATTGTCTCAGGCCTATTTCATAGTTTGGGCAAGACAATATAAAACGACATCTGTCACACTTCATACAAACGCCTATTTCGGAGTTTTTTTTTGTCAAGTTTTTCACCTTTGCAAGGTGATAAAATATGGCGCTAATACAATGTACGAACATATACGAAATGATGTTCAACTATGTACGTCAATGTACGACAAAAAACATATCACTACGATATGAATGTTGTCGCGCACAAAAGTTTTACATGAAAAACCTTTTTTTTAAATCGCTGTATTATGCTAAAAATAATTGCAAATAACCGCGATAAGATAAGAAAAGCTAAGACAAGCTGCGAATTTTCAATACGATAATTTATGTACGATAATTTATAAAAATATACGAACATATGAGAAATGATGTTCAACTATGTACGTCAATGTACGACAAAATTCACATAATTACGACATAAATGTTGTCGCACACAAACGTTTTACATGTAAAACTTATTTTTTAAATCGCGGCGTTAGTTACGAAAAGCTTAGAATAACTGCGACCAACCGTGAAAAGCTACGAAAATCTAAGACAAGCTGCGAATTTTCAATTCGCACCTTGTCTTACCATAAAAGTCGTAAGTGGGACAGCACCTTTATGCTGGTGTCCCACATACGACTTTTAAGGTGCGACAAGGTGCGAATTCAAAAGTCGTAGTTTTTCGTAGGTTTTCGTGGGTTCTCGGGTTGTTCGCAGTGAGTCCTATGTTTTAGTAGGTAATGCTGCGAATTAAAATTTTTTTTTTCATGTAAACCTTTTGGGTGCGACACAAATACTGTCGTATGGAAGTAATTTTTGTCGTACTTTGTGAAATATTGTCGTACATTGTTACATCGTGTCGTAATATGTTGTACATAGTCATATCTAATCGTACATTCACGTACATTTGCGTACACTCATTAAATGTACGACAAAGTGCCACTATAAATATGACCCACATCAGAATAAAAAAGTAGGTTATAGGCCAAAATTTATCCTACAAAGCCACGAATTGACAGTGATTTCACCACATATCGTAGTGTACTTACGAATTTTGCCATTTTTAGTTAAAAAATATTCGTAATTAATCGAATATTGTCCGAAGCAAACGTCCAACTGGCGGATATATGCGTTTGTATGACGTAATTATTCGTGTTTATGTCGTGCATATTCGCACATACTCGCATACATACGCACCTTCATATCCGTAGCCAACTACGAATATGTTCGCCTACTTACGACTTAGTATGATAGAAAACGTACAGTATCGCACCTCTGATGTTGTAGTCGTACATCAATCGCACATGCTGTCGTGGGATCTCGAATACCTTCGTAGTTGAACGTACATATCTCACGAATGAAGAAAAACAGCAATTTTATAGCCAATTCGTGGCTTTAAGCGTACACTTGAGATCGTGTTTGTTCGCATATCAAATTCGTATGTGGGAGACCAGCATTAGAGAAAGGCTTGACCTCTCAAATAAAGCTAAACAAAAGGGTTCAAATGTTGAGTGCTTTCAAGAAACACATTTGGTTTAAAAATATCTCAATTATCTGAAACAAAAATGAAATGCTTCCTGGATTTCCCAGTAATGCCTTTGTAGTAATGATAATTTTGAATATGATATTCATAACACTGGGAAAATTAAATTTCACAACCTCAGTTACTTTTGGTAAATCCATTATCAGATTATTGGGTGAACTCTCACAAACGTCTAACGTGACCTCATCAGAGAATAGCGACTTTTTCATTTCTCCAAGGATTAAGTTTGGATCATGAATCGAAGAATTGTCGTCAAATTTCAATTTTTTTTTGCTTGTAATGAGCAACCTAACATTTTTGCTACTCACAGGCATTAAACGCGAAAAAAACATAGAACTCGTATCAACAACTTATTATTTGGCATCAATAACTTTGCTATTATAGGTAATCTGCTATTAAGCAGATGGGTATCTTTTAATAATGTTTCTTTTTCAAGATATATTAACCCATCTTATTACCTTGTCTAGTTGGTACTTTCGTTTATGAAACAAATCTACTTTCCGCTTCTAAGCGACCCATACTACATTGGCAACCTATAAACCGTAATGGTTTATTATTATTTTTGTAAATAGTACTCCAATGAGTTATTCACTGTTGTTCTTTATTTCTCTGATGTTATGGTTTTTGATGAATACCATAGTTATATCTATATGTATCATATGTCCTGATATTCCGGTATGACTTTGTAATCGAGATATTTTAGTTAATAAACATACCACTACTACCTAATGTTTTTCAAAGAAAATCTTGGTTTTCAAAATATCATGAATTTCTCTTCATATGTAAAATGTGGGACTCCATTTCCTTGCCTTGTCCTATATGACACCTCTTTTGTGTCATCATAATTACATTAACCGCCAGATTACTTCCATTTACACCAGAAAATCCTTTCAATGTTTGAGAGCTTTGCATGGTTATCTATATGCTTCCTGATCCGAATTTCTACTTGTCAACATACATTAGCTACATTTGAACACTCCAAAATGCGTGCACTATTGTTTCTACTACTCTACAATGTAAACACAACGGGTTCGGCAGCAAATCCATTTGATGTAATAGTTTGTTAGTCATTACCCTATTGTGTACTTAATCAGCAGAATGTGTCCCTTGTAGTACACTACTTAAATTAAAAGGAAGCTGCTACAATTCTAAGCTCAATCTATTCATAAATTTTCTTAGACCATTTCGCCTGAATTGCATTAATGACATTAGTATATATCCGATCCAAGCAGTTGCTTATACACGTTTGAACAACCTTTGACTGCAATCCAAATTATATGTAGGATCATTGACAGGTTGGGCCCGGTCAAAATTATTTTGTTCAAGTTGTATCTCAGCAATCTCTTTTCAAAAATCTAAATTTTGAATTTTCGTAATTCTAAAAATTTATATCAATCTGGAAATATGGGTTTGAAATTGATATCTTGTTAAGACATTCCAACTAGAGTCACGTTAATCTGATATCCTGCCTTTTGATTCCCAATTTTAGCAAAATATATTTATTTGAAACGATCAGATGCCTCAACTTCCTTATGTATTGTACATTCTTGGCCTTGGTTAAAAAGGTAATAAGAATGTATATTTTAGTACTATTGAATCAGGGAACAGAATTTTAAAACAGGTTCAGGAAAATTGGTCAAAACACTTAAACGATGATATTACTTTTGAGACAGTGACAAAGGGTTTCAAAATTATCACAACTATAGCTCCATCTGTATACCAACGTATCAACAATTTTAAATTGCTACATGGAGGAACGGTGCACAACAAACTGCTATTTGAAATGGGAATATCAGAAACTCCAAACTGTCTTTTCTGCAAAGCATAAGCAGAAACTATAGAACATATTCATATTGAATGTGATAATGCAAGAAATCTGTGGAAGGTAACGAAAGACTGGGTAAGGATAATTTATGATGCCCATTTCAAAATACCAGATATTGAAAAAGTCTCAGGAGAAAATAACAATAGTCCAGTTAAACAATGAATCATTGTGAGTGTCAAAGATGTAATATATTTAAAAAGAAAAAAAGGAAAAAAAGAATGACTCTAGATGACTTAAAAAGGTGTTTACAGAAAAATCTAAACATAACAAGTTTACATGAAATTATTATCAGAAATGGAGACACTTTTGATCAAGTATGAAACACCTTTTTGATTGACCTTAGAGAAAACAGCAACACCCAAAATCGCTGGTACCTGTTATGATATCGTACCATACTGTATATGCGCCATCCATATAGAGGCCATTCTCAAGTATCATACAGAATGGTGAAAATAACTAAAGTAAGTGAACCACATTATTGTATTGTTATTCATGAGATGTCCTACATCTTTTTGTACTTTTCGTATTTTTTTTAAGTAGATATTGACATGACTATGGAGAAATAAAGATCCTGTTGCACACGTGTAAAATTTGAAATTTAAAAAAAATATTGCAAACATTTAACTCAACTTTGGAATTTCTCCCCAAAATTGACAACTCTTAAACATTTCTGAATAAGCTCCATGGAGACCATATCAAAAGCTTTTTCAAAATGAATTGCCATAATTAGCCACAGATTATAATTCTTCTAATGAGATATCCACCTCTAAATTGTATTTTTCATCCTCAGTTAAGTTTGGCAATTCCACAATCAGATTATTTAGTGAACTCTCACAAATGTCTAATGTGTGCTCATGAGGGCATAGCTACATTTTCATTTCTCAAGGATTAAGTTTGGATAATAAATAAAAGAATCACCATCCATTATGATTTTTTTGTTCAAAGTTGTTATTCAAAATTATCATTACACCACGGCCATCATTGGAAAATCTAGAAATCAGGATCTTAATATTCCATTCTTGTTTTAGATACTGTAAATCTGGTAATTAGTGCGTCATAAAATTTTGCGTGTTTTTCATTTTTAGATTTTTGCAACTTCTTATTTTTGCGTTTTTCATATTTTAGAAGCGCCATCTATTGTGCACCATTGGAACTTGACCACCCAGCATATTCTATCCTATGCTTGAGTACAACCACTGCTATTTTAAGTCTGGTTGTCATGGCCAAGTGACCGGACCGGTCACTTGCTCCAGCCAGCGACCTAGAAAGCTTGGTGAACTTCCAAACAAAGCTTTGTTAAGGCTGGTTGTCATGGCCAACTGACTGGACATGTCCTTACTTCGGAAATATTAGAAACGGAAACACCCAAAAATGAAAAATTAAGGAAAATGTTACTCGGAAAAATTAGCCATTCTACAGTAGGCTTTTGGCTAGGAGATTTCAACAAAATTGCCAGGCTGCTTCTAGCCACTGCGAGTGATAGGTTAAAATCAACTAATATAAAGAACTAAGGAATCATATTTCCTTGATTACTTAAGATGGACGATATTGCTGGAAAAATCTAGCAAGGAATTATAAGAAATCGTCAACATCCTTCAGAAATTGTGAATATTCGAGTCAAATAGAAATAAGAAAAGGTTCTTACTTGCTTTTGTTGTATCTTTATTGACCACATATATATCATGAAAGGTACATTTAACAAGAAATACAACCCGAACAAAAGGCAAATATATAAATTGATTGAAGATATATACAATAAATTATGCATACTGGTCAGTTATTGCTGTCTATTGTCCCTATCCTATTTCAAGAGTTCATATACTCATTCATGGCTTCTGTGTACTTTGCACTATCTATCCGAAACCAAATCGGTCCATAGGACTTTGTTATACATTTTGACAATACCATTGCCGGAGATACATCAGTCAATGTCAGTTCACATGGTTTAACTCCCTCTATTGGCTTCCCCATTTACTCTATTGGCTTCCCCACTAACTGCTCTTTGATGCATTCTTCATAAATAAACCCTCTTAAAATTCCTACTTTGTTACACATTACATTACTTCAGAATAAGGTCAGTTCACATACTTTACCTCCTTCTATTGCCAGTAATACACACTTTGCGGTTCTTTGATGCATTCCTCATGAATATACACTCCTAAACTTCCTACTTTTTAATACATTACATATATATATATATACATATATATATATATATATATATATATATATATATATATATATATATATATATATATATATATATATATATATATGTATATATATATATATATATATATATATATATATATATATATATATATATATATATATATAAATATATATATATATATATTTATATATTGATAACTGAGGCACTGCATAACAACGTGATGTTTTGACTCCAGCTCAAAGAACATGTGATATGTGCTCTACACAGGAAGAAACTCACGAGCTCATAAAACTGTAGAGAAGTGCCATGTACCGTACGATACCGGCACGGGCTTGTGCTGGTCCCACAATACCAGGCTTGTACAGGTTTCAAATCATGATTCCATGTGGCCTAGATTTCTTGGGCTCGTCCGGGCCGCATTTACCCATATTACCGTATAAGCAGTAATTTTGTAAGATAACCAGCTTGTTGGAGTTGCACTTGTGCCGGGGTTTGGAGGATATCCGTTCGCAAAGTTAGCCCTTTTCGGCCTGGGCAGGCTACGTACAAGCTTGCGATTTTTTTCCTGTGTACCTGTATTTTCTGTGTGATCTTTTCAACCTAGCATCATCAACTTTAAATCTGCTCGCATGCCATACCAGCTTAGTCCTTTTCTCACCGATGCACATCAGGCTCAGCAAACATCTCTCATCTCATTCTCCACCATGTTAAGTTAATAACCTGACCTATAAAATGCCTGAGAATATCATTTACTCAGAATAACGGTGGACTTCCGATTATTGGCCCAATGTTTTTTGTACATTTAACAAGAAATACAACACGTAAAAGAGGCAAATATATGCTGGTTAAAGATATATACAATGAACTATGCATACTCGTCAGTTATTGCTGTCCATTGTCTCTATTCTATTTCAAGAGTTCATATAATCATTCATGGCTCCTGTCTGAAACCAGATATGTCCAGAAGGACTTTGTTATACATTTTCACAATATTCTTGCCAGAGAAACACCAGAATGAGGTCAGTTTACATGCTTTAGTTCCCTTTACTGGCTTACATCGCTTAGATTATTAGTTTCTTTACTCAGAATAACGGTGGACCTCCAATAGTCTTCTGCCATGCACCAGGCCAACCAGACTAAAGTCGTTTATGCATTTTTACCTTAGAATTTACAAGTTAGGTAACACCTGTTTTAATGATGAAGTAGATTTATACGACATAAAACCAGCTTTTCAAAACACCAACAATCTACGAGAAATATTTACAACATATATATATATATATATATATATATATATATATATATATATATATATATATATATATATATATATATATATATATATATATATATATATATATATAAACATACAGATAATTGCAATGTAAGAAATGTTATACAAAATGAAATCTTGTGATACAGATACTATACAAATATTGCACTTTGGTGAGTGCAATATCAACTCTTATTGTGCAAGTGCCTCATGCAATATCAGAGTGCAATAAAAAATGTTATTGCACGAAACCAAAGTGCCATATTTGTTTTATCATATGCCTACTGCTCATTCCCAGAAGCGATAGGGAGTTGACAAAAAATCTTTGCTTCAGGTTTTTGACCTTAGAAAACTTAAGTAAAACTAGGCTTATAGTAAAACATCAAACAGGAATGTGGGCTGGTCACAACTAATTTAATGATTTATTTATTTAGTTTGAAAATGGGTTTTGTCTTGAATAACGACAATATACATGTATTTATTTTGCAAGGGTCCATTCCTAAGTAGGATTTTACAATAAGCCCAATCGCTTCCAATTTGAGAATGGAGTACATGAACCTGATAGTCTGAGTCTGAAGGTTGGAAAGTAATATGCAACCCAATATTAATTTGGTAAAGTGGTATGGTTACCCTGATTTAACCAATCACAGCAGAGAATAAGCAGTAGGAATATGTGTAATTGTCACTCAGATGATGAGGATTACAAATAACTATTTACCATGCAACAGTACCATGCCTAATATGCACAGTTCTTTGGAGGCAAGGAGATACTTGTCTTAGGTTTTCCTTAAACATTACAAATGTAATCTAAACATATCCATCTATTTTGAATCTTGCAATTATGTGCACAGAAGTGGTCATTTACAAAAATAAGTAAAATGGAGAAAATATGAATATTCAGGAGGTTGAAAAATACTACACAATGAATTCAAAGCTGTTGAATACCAATAAGAATCAGACTTAATGAATAATAAGAGTGAATAAATGGAAAATATGTAGTCATGTGCTAAAGTTGAAATATACAATATATTTTGATTAGAATATTTGATTTGATTGAATCAAATATATAAAAGTTCTATTTAAACGTATCTACACGAAATATTAATAATTATCTTAACACATTTATATATTAATTGTTGACACACCACACATATTGTCTAGTCATTTTTGAATATCTTGTTATACTTGTTTGTACGTCCCCTTTATAATTGTAATAGTATTGAAAAGGTAAAGTAAATTTGTACAGTAAAAATATGTAATTCCTGTACGAGTCCACTGGTCGCCTTCTAGCAACTGGTAGAAAATAAAAAGGTTGCTCTGGCTTGCCCGGCGAGAAAATGCCCCACGCATATTCATGGGTGCCCAGCTGCATATTAAGGCAACATTTAGCCGTGACGCATAAGTGAGGCTAAAAGTTACATCTGTGGTATATTACTACAAATGTAGTATGTTACATCTGTGGTATACTTCAAAATTTGTTTTTGTAACAGGCGTGTAGTCCTATCTCTGCCCAAGCGTTCGAGTGGCAATTCGGCTAGTGGTCGTGTGGAATGCCCGGTCGGCCAGTGAGTCCATTTAGTTCATGAATTGTCTTCACTGTACAATTTGAAATTTGAAAAATAAAAAAGTTTTTCTTTTTGATCTTTAACTGATTTTGAATTGCTCTCCATAAATTGAATGTTTTATCTTCAAATTATCTCCGAAGCGATATTTCTGAAACCCTTAAAAATGACAAAACTCTGATTAAAACTATATTGTTGAAACTGATCCACTCCCATTGATATCAATAATGAAAAATCGTAATGACAATCATAACATATATTGGATATACATATTATGGTGATTGAAAGCAGATACTTCACTGAATCAATACCTACTATATCCCTATATATCAAGGATGTGCTTATTTTATAATTGCTGAGGGCATTACCAGTCAAACAGGTAAACTGAAAGGTCTTACAATAAGCCGCGAAAAAACTACATGTACCACAAATGCAACACACTGATATGAGAATATTTGAGGACAGAGCTTACCGTGCCTATATACATCGCCTTTGGAATGAACTCCCATGCAACATCAAGGCTGCTGATTTTATGCAAAACTTATATCTACCGAATGGCATTGCTACTTCAAGACCATTAATATCTGTTTGCTGAATAGTTTTTTAATGTGCTTTAAAATCATTAACAGAAATGGCACAATATCAAATATGAAATAATCATTATTATTATTATTATTATTATTATTATTATTATTATTATTATTATTATTATTATTGTTATTAAAAATAATAAAGCAAATATGATTATTATCATCATTATTGTTATTATTACTATTATTATCATTAGTACGCTTATTATCATTATTATCATTATTATCATAACAATAATCATCACAATCATCATAATTATTAATATTATCATTATTTATGTTGTTATATCATTATTTTTGTAGTTACCATTGTTATTATTTTCATTATTATCATTATAATTATTATTATTACTATTATTACTATTATTATTATTATCATTATTATTATTATTATTATTATTATTATTATTATTATTATTATTGTTATTATCATTTTCATTTTCTTAATCATTTATCATTATTATTATCATCATAATCATTTATATTATTAATATTCTTATTATCGTAATTACTACTGTCATTATTGCTATTATTATCTAATATCATTATCATTTTTATCATTATTCATATTGTTATTATCATCATCATCCCCATCATCTTTCCTCTCTATAAATGCGCGACCGCAGAGCAGGCAACATCGGCTTTACCCTAGTCATGGTTCAGTGGCCTGTTGAGCCGACGCTACCTGCTCTGTGGTCGTACTGTGAATAAGAGGCTATGAGATGTGTCTCACCTTATATATCGTGCCCTGGAAGTGCCTCTCCCTTGTCTTACTGAAACTAACCTGACTGCCCGATAGAGGTGAATGTTCTTTTATCTTTATAGCCCCAGAGGGGCGGGTCAGTTTTTGCTTTCTCCTCAACAGCATGTTATAACAGCAGTCACCAACCAAGCTGGCGGAATTCACATTAAAAAGGTAAATTTGGTGAAAAACTCTCTCTTTTTATAAGCAGTCCAGTATTGTGAGGCTGAGATAATTTGTAGTTTCAAAGTTAGCGTTCCTCCTTGAAAACTTATCACTGTGTATTCTCCATGGGTCATTCTTTATATCTCTCCATTTCGTAATGTTCATTTAGCGAATCAAAATACTGCCTCGTGGATCTTGTACAGGAAGTGGGACACCCACGCTGTGCTGACTGAGACTGCATCCATCGAAGATTGGATAATACGACATCCTACTAGTCGATTTGCATGAACTGAACATGTACATGATACCAGCTGCGAAAGAGACAGAGATAATTCACATCAAGATGTCTTCACATGTAAAACGCTTCTGTGCGTCAGTGTAAAATAACACACACACACACACACGTTAGTTCCTTCAGTAAAATGGTAATCATTGAAAAACGAATTGTTTAAAATCGTAAGAAATGAATTGCTGATTTGCCGAGAAATATGTCCTATTTTCATTCATCGGTTGAAAACGCCTTGAACAGACGTTCTGATTTCCGGAAATTCTTGCCAATATATGTCCGTTTTCATTAGATGATTTTACACTTATTACTTAGCCTCAGACATCAAATTTTATATATTTAGAAAGGCGGTAATATATTCTTTTAGAATATATCATGGGTCCCAAAATCACAACATCGTCATGCAGGGGAAAAAGAGCTCTTCCCTTGGCTGCTAATGTTAGCTGTTCTCATCTCATAGAACTAAGAAGCTGTGTATAAGCCTGTGCTGGGCACAGGCACAAAGTGTGTGGAGATCTTCCCAAACTCACTTGGTTCTATTTCGACACGATACATAACATTGTAAATATGCTTCAAAGGTCAGTGACTTCTACATAATGTCGTGACCGGGTGGGTTTTGTGAATCTGTGTACATACCTGTATCTTTGAGAGCTGGACCACATACCCCCCATCTAAAGGTATATGGCGCCTTTCCTGGACAGTGCGATGAGACATTCTTCACGTTACGGCAGATGAGGGACCCAGGCATATTAATCTGTGAAACAAAATTCCCCGTCCCGGGACTGCAGCTGATCCAGTGAACCAGGTTAGATTTCAGCAGAAATTCTTTCCCAATAGTGCGCCAAAGAATCCACTCCATAGCGTTGAGATCATTCTCAGAAGAGGGGGCCGTTGTTAAGACCGGGGTGTGTGTACGTGATAAATCAACTGACCAGCTTGGTCGTGGAGTGACCGCATTGCGTACGAGGTCAGAGTTCAGGGGCTTGTTTAGTAATGTATAGTGATAAACCAATGTCCATCCCCCGCCATCTGTGTCCATGTCACAGTATCCCTGAACGGCGTTGTCATGACTATCACCATCAGGGTCCAACCAATACGATCCACTCTGACTTTTGGGATACATTTCTTTCAGCTGTTTACAGTGTTTGGCAGGGAAATCAGGTGAGTAACCTAGAATAATTATGAAATTACGATAAATGCTTAGGTAATAGGCTATTTCTATTACATATTCTAAATCAAATTGATATTATTTCATTATATATATATATATATATATATATATATATATATATATATATATATATATATATATATATATATATATATATATATATATATATACTCTTGAGCAGTAATGGGTAAATACCTGATTAGCATGATTCATTAACCCATCTGATGCTGAGGTTATTTTCGTCCAATTCACAAGAAAGCAAAGTATTATGAAAATCATGTTAACCCTGTCATGTTAGTATTCATCAAAAAGCTCTTGCTCTTGCTGAGCACTATCACATGAATACCCATTTGCCAGAATTTCAGTCATTTCTCAGTCATTTTTATGTTTTATCATAAATACACAACATCCATCCTTACCTGGCTTGCCTGCCTCATAGTGGCGTTGCACTTGCTTCGCATCAGGAGAGTTGTTGGGTTGATTGTAGGGATATAACCTGAGTTCACACTTTTCCGTCTTCTCCTCAAAGTCGAAAGAACGGCAGTTGCCCTCGTCGCTGCTGCACTGGAGCCCACAGTGGATGCGGCTAGAGGCCTCAACCTCCTTCAGTACGACGGTGCTGTTGGCTGGCGCCACCTCCTGGCCGAACCTTTCAACATAGTGCACCCCTTCCTCACACGAAAACGACTTCAACAACAACGCAGCCAAAACTGCACAGCCTACAAAGAGTTGGTTAAGAAATCTTGCCATGTCCATGTCCGACTTCTCTCCGCAGTTTCACAGCTCAGTTAATTTCAGTTCAGTTTGCATAGAAGAAATAACAGCGCGCGTGTATAGTCAGCAGTTGCTTATGAAACTGACTTGTTGGTAGGAGAACGACCGGTCTACTGATACAGTGTTGCCATGCACCCAGTAAGGGGTCTCTCATTGGTGGACTCATCAGGCCACGCCCACAAACTCATTGCTGTCATCCTAAAAACAATATGCGTGGTATATAAAAAAATATTGGAGCTTCTGTTCATAGTTTGAAACACCCCTGTGTGGGGAAATGAACCCACCAAGTAATTTTATTCCGCGTTGCTTAGCAACGGGGGTGTTGTGAGGAAGCTAGTAAGCTTGACAGGCATGACGTAGAAATATGGGTTGAGTGCTCATATGCTACTATCTTATGACGTCATAAACTGTAAACAGACAAACATTTTCATATTCTACATCGATGGACATATCAGAGCGGTTTCTAAATGTGATACCCTTCGCTCGTTTGATCCATTTTCCATGTTTGTGTTTTGTTGCTACATGGTCCACAGTTGTTTGTGGGAACTCCGATTCACATCACTATCCATGTTCTTTTCAGTTTTTACCACTCACGGCATGCAACCTGCTGGGAGGCTGTTTTTGTTTTGCTTTATGTATTCCTTACCGGAAAACTTTCTTTCCATGCCAAGTAAACACAAAGTATTTTCAAAATATTTCAAAAAGGGGTTGAAAATGTGAAAAGCATTTACAATAACGATAATTAGGGATTAGAAAAGTGTTCATTTACCATAGTGAATACATTATTGAAATAATGAATGTAAATAACGTTATAAAATACAAATATGATATAAGTAAAACATTGACGAGAATTAAGGACTTTTTCTTGAAATATTAACCAATATTTTTTAATAATGAGGTTGCTTGATAGCATTAAACTATCTTTTATCAACATTTATTGTTAACATTTTATATGTGCTTATTACAAATGTTGTTTCGATCATTCATTGAATATCTTTCAATATTTTTCTTTATATTTAATACAATTATTTTACATCTGCTTATTACAGAGGTCTCTTTAATTCGTTATTGAATATTGTATTTACAAAGTTTAGAATATTTCTAAAAAGTCTCGACAAAGTTGAAAGTTGATATCAAAATAAACATTGATAACATATTATCTGATAATTTTCTGTAGTAACGTTTGATAACTGTTTGAGTAAATATTTTACATCTGCCTAGTACACTTTGTTTTTTGATATAAAGGACACTTCCTGTAAAGTAGTTGTGAAACATCTGAATAAAGCTGTAATGAAATGTTAAAGATGACATTAACAAAATATTGAATATTTTTCTTGAAATGTTTTTGAATGTATGCCGAATTGTTTGTTCAATATAACTATATTACAGTCCTTTGATAATACAAAATCATTGTAAAAAAACAATAATATTTCAAAAATATTATTGAAAATTTTCCTATGATATTGCTACATAATATCATCAGAATGTAAAAACAACTACAATACTATATTATTGTCCTGATAGTAAATAATATAATTTTATCATGTTTGACTTGTTAACAAAAATTGGTCTTGCGAAAGCATCATTTTATGCCAAAATTAGAAAAATCCGATTGATAAACTTGAAATTGACTCAACATTTCAGGCACAATAGTTCCCAAGCTAATATATCATTAATGGCACTGACTTCAAATGGTAGCCTTCTTTAAAAAGCGTGAAATACCAGGATGTGTTATTGAGAAAAGCATTCAATAGGGCTTACCAAAGAATACGAAAAGCATTCTCTCCTATGTTTTTGTGCTAAATGATTTAAAACACACCTATCTGGAATAAATGAATGCTTCAAAAATATTGAAATAATGGGGAGTAAAATGTTAAAAACAGTGTTCCCAGGCCAATAATTTAAATGTGGATAAATATCTTTCACCAACAATGTAAAAATCTTACTTAGAAATAATTTATGAATAATTTAAGCAAAATTGTATATAATACAGTTTTCAAATATTGTGAAAATAAAAATTTAGATGTTATAAGAAATGTCATGGTAATAATTATCAAGCCAAACGTTCTAATATTTGTAAATATTTTTCAATAATGACACAATGACATAATGTAGAATTTCGATTATTGTCTCTTATTCTTCGTAGCTAGGCTAGTTTTCAGTGGAGGAAAAAAACAGGACTCTATGGTGAAAACGAGACAAACGACAATTCTCATGTATACACACTTATCTTTGGTTGTCATGGTTTTCATCTAATGACATCAACATGTAGTTGTATGTTCAGGCTGGCTGCGTTTTCTCTTGCTGAATAATTCTAAACAATAGCTTTATTTGCACTAACAGATACTTATATTTGAGATCTTTATAGAATTCCTGGGGTTGTATTGATCCATATGTACTTTAGCACCACCCTGCCACTTGGTAGCATTGTATGTGGGCGATGTCTCCAGCACATTTACTCTCCAGCAAATTTAATAGGCAGTAATGTTTCTGATTCTACTAAAAAACTATTGAAGGGGTAACTGAAAGGTGAAACTCCTTCAAAATCCCTTCTTCTGAAAGAGGTTTTTAACGAAAAATCTCTCATATATAATATTGCTCTCTCACTCATGTGACTGACATCAAGGGCACCCCTTGTTCTGTTTTATCACTGTATAACGTCCTGAGTCTTTGGCTCATGTGGTAAGTGAGTGTGGGAGTTAAGGGTATCAGAG
>OZ012701.1:23455230-23500230 GCA_963942565.1 Maea johnstoni | reverse complement strand
ACTCTATGCGCTATGGTGAAGACCTGGCTATCACAGGGGTCTCGAATTCGGCCTTGGTGTGACGTCATTAGGAGACAGAGACCAATGGGGGCTCCCGTATCGTTTACATTACAGACATAGCTGCGCACCAGCATGTGCAGAACGTAACCTTTGGGGCTATTCGCCGCAGCCTGGTTGTTTAGGTTGACCGGCTGGTTTCACATGCACTTGTTCTTAATTATCTAATTCACAACGTAGATTTACATTGAGTTTCACCCTTAATTTGCTTGATTAATTTCAATACAGTTTCTCTATTCTGTTCACTTCTATGTTCATTCTTTCGTGTCTCTTCTTCTTTTCTAGAATATTTTGCCAAGTACCTATTGTACATACATATACATATATGCAATGGTCCTAAACACATTGCATTGTTTGCCTTAGAAATACACTGCAAGAGACAAGTTGTGGATCAATAGTCAGATCAAACATTTAAGTCAAACCAAACGTAGAACTATTTCAAGTCAGATCAAACGTAGTACTATTTCAAGTCAGATCAAACGTAGAACTATTTCAAGTCAGATCAAACGTAGAATTATTTTAAGTCAGATCTAACGTAGAACTATTTCAAGTCAGATCAAACGTTGAACTATTTCAAGTCAGACCAAACGTAGAACTATTTCAAGTCAGATCAAACGTAGAACTATTTCAAGTCAGACCAAACGTAGAACTATTTTAAGTCAGATCAAACGTATAACTATTTTAAGTCAGATCAAACGTAGAACTATTTTAAGTCAGATCAAACGTATAACTATTTCAAGTCAGATCAAACGTAGAACTATTTCAAGTCAGATCAAACGTAGAACTATTTTAAGTCAGATCAAACGTAGAACTATTTTAAGTCAGATCAAACGTAGAACTATTTTAAGTCAGATCAAACGTAGAACTATACGTGTACTTGCTTATTGTTAAAATAATCAGCGGAACTCCTAATTGAACATCGCCAGTTTCTACAATACTGGAACTCTTCTTTAACTCACCGACATTCTCACTGAACCTTACCATTTTGGTAAAATCTTTTAGGCAAAAGCATCTTGGGAAAAGATTGGGAATCCTGATAAGAATATTACCAACAACATTCCCTCAAACACATTATAAAACCATTTTTTTTTGTTATTGTCTGAAGTATCATAGATCCAGACGACATTTTCTTCGGGGAATCCCCTGCATATAATTGGTTGATAATCATTTATGGATCTTGGCACATTGTTTGCAACTGTGAAAGCTGGAATTCTTAGATGACGCTTCTGGATTTGAATCATATGCAGTTGATTTCACTCCAGGTTTAGTTCCATCAACTGCAACTCATGAACATAGTGCTGTCATCTATAGTTTGAGAGAGACATCAAACCTACTTCGCATATATAGTGGTGGGGGCATTATACCTAACACAGCCTGCGAACCAGGCTAATGCAGCACGAATTAAGGTGATGGTTACCATTCCAAGCTAGATAAAAGGCCCGTCTAAAAACACACCTCATTGTAGCATAATCATAGAACAAGGTGTATCTCCAGGTTCCTGAGTGTTGTCAGGTAGATAATATCATAGCCAACCGTCCTTAGTCAACCCATATTCTGATTTATTTCAATATTTACAACCTTTCACTCAAATGACATAATCTCATTACTTACGCAAGTGATGGTCACTACAGGTTCACAGACACCTTGGAGATGTCATTGAATATTCCCAATAGAAAGTATTTTGTTGATTCTTTACTGCTAAAGATTTTTACGGCCCATAACATCTTGAAATTTTAGTGAGATATCGTGTGTGTGGAGGCTATAACCCAGTGGTGGTTTAGCAAGGACAGGCCTCGTTGATCCCATATGGGCTACGAACAAAAGACAGTTGTACAAAGACACATCTCAGTGGTCGCGCGTCACAGTCAAAACAATGCAGAGTCTCCGGCATGCTATGAATAGTTGAAAAGCTTTCTATCTGTACGACCCTATTGCACTTGGGGTCAAGATTTCACACTAAAATTTTCAATGTTGTAATGAGATAATGTCATTTGAAAGAAAAGTTGTAAATTTTGAAATAAAACAGAATATGGATTGAATAATGACAGTTGGCGATGATATTCTCTACCTGATAACACCCAGGAACCTGGAGATACACCTAGTTATAGAATTATGCTGCTTTGAGGTGTGTTTTGGGATGGGGCTTATGACTGGCTTGCAATGGTACTTATCACCTTAACCGTTGTCTAACTTGTTTGACTACTTTCTGAGCGTCGTAGGAGACCTTGCGATGAGCTTGCAACAAGGACAAGCATACTCTGAGTCAATTAATATTGTGCACAAATATAAGATAAGTTTATTAAGGTCTCACCCATAGTTGAATAATACATACATGGCGTGGTAAAACAATGGACGGTCAACTTTGATCTATGCATTGCTGAAATCAAACTATCACATCAAATCAATTTGAGACACATCTGTTTTGATGTCAAACATTTGCGAACAGATATTGGCACAGTTGGAAAATAAAAACAATTTACCAATTCACAAAGATGATGGCAAGACTGTGCAGGCCTTAAAAGGCAAATGCACCATCAGAATGGTTTAGGTTCAAAATGAGCTTATACATGCCACCTAAGTGACCGAATAAGACCCTAAGTGAGAAGCTGAAGGGAGTCAACTTACACTCATAACAACATATATAATAGCTTGGTCTTACTGAAAATGGATTACAGACTTATCCTTTGAGTTGTATTCATCTTCTCAGGGACATTGAATGATGCTAAGTGACATTTTAAGCACATTGTGTGGAACCTTATGGGCTCCTGCCATCGCTTCCCAGTGCTATTCCAATGAGTGCGCAAGTTTATCTGTAATGTAAACGATACGAACGCCCTCATTGATCTTTGCCCCATAGTGACGTCCAAATGAGGCCAGGTTCGAGATAGCTGGGATAGCCAAGCCTTCGCTATAGCGCATTTATTAATTGACCTCTCACTACATATCCATTCTTTTATTCATCTAAGCTGGAATTACAGGATTTGATCTGGCTTCATTAGAATGGTTTCCACACTTAAGTAGGATACTGTATAACGGGTATATTTCCCGGGACTTTTATTTCCCGAAAAATGATGTTTTTTACTTTTTCCCGTTTTTAATTTCCCGTCCTGCACATGGCTGCACTGATATTAAATTTACCGAAAGTGTGTGTTTTCGCTTCTGAATCTATTAGTGCAGACGAATGTTGTATGCACTGAATGTGCCGTGGTGTGCAGAACAACAAAGCCATCCCAGCTCAATTGAGCTGACATGGCAGGCTCTATTGTTCTGCGCATTAATAGCAATTAGAGCAGCATAAATCCAAGTCGGACCGGTTCGTGGGCAGGTTGAGAAACTTTGTGAGTACTGCAAACAGTACTAGAATACACTCAAATCATTAGTCCGCCTGAATTTATCCATTAATACATGGGGCGCCTTATACTGGACAGCTTTAAAATGTCTTTTTGATATGATTGTGAGTTACTACTCACTTACTGTCATACATCTTTTATCCAAATGAATATGTTTTACTGTGTATCGTTGTTTGTTGACTTTTGGACATAAAAACCGCCACTATTCAGATAACATAAGTCGCCATCTGCTGGGCAAGCGAATTACTTAAATATACGACTGTATTACTCAATCTGAATACGAACATCGCTTGCCCCAGCATACCAACAAAGGTGATTAAAGATAACGTTTTTATTGTTCCCGTCTCAAACCCATTCGGTAAATTCGGGAAGATTAAGCACACGTTAACATTACCCTTTATACAGTTTGTCTATTTTTCACCTGCTCTGCTTTGATTCTTGGTACAGCTTGCTCTTTTAACTTTTTAACTTTTAATGCAAAAGATTGCCAAACTGGTAAATTCGTATTTCTTTTCTTCACAGAGAGGGAATTGAACATCTGTATACATTGTCCTACCTCTGGGTGGCCACGCTAGGGGCGCTGACTGTCATCATCGTGGGGCTCATTGTAAGCTGCATAACAGGTGAGTCACGTGGGAGAATAAATGAATGAGTGAATGGATAAGGGTTTATAAAGGCACATTGGTTATGTAACTGACAAAGTATTTTTCCATGCAGAAACATTATAAACAACAGTAGTGATGACAACTTCAGGTGAAAATGAATGAATGAATGGATAAGTGTTTAAAGGCACATCGACACACAAAGGGCATTTAGTGCCATACAATATCATCAAAAAGTGTTCCTTAGTTACTGTTGAAGAACAATTGCAACGACAAACCACGATTATTCTAGGTGAAAGAAGGAAAAGAGGGAGAGTAAGAGCAAAGCCTTCAGATCAAAAGAGGAACAAGGGATCTTTTAGATGCATGGTATCCATATACAGATGCACACATCCCCCTTTTTTAGAATACGAGCAGCCGATGCCACAGCAGCTTAGGGTTCCCCTGGAGGTGCCAGCTCCTATTGCGCAAATGTAAAGCATTATCAAAAGAAGAAGTCGTAGTAGTAGTAGTAGTAGTAGTAGTAATAATAGTAGTAGTATTAGTAGTATTTATATTAGTAGTAGTAGTAGTGGTACAATGGAAACATTGGGTGGCATTGATTGAGCACCCAATACGCAAATTTGGAGTGCTCGTAGGACAGCATTCACATGAATGGTGTGTGACCTAGATAGTATATCGGTTGCATATGCCGAGATTAACCAATCACCCTGAGTGTTTACGGCAGCAACGCTCACTTCCTGCTGATCGTCACGGTGAATTCAGCACTCTCAAACATGAGTAGCGTTCACGTGAATAGTATGTGACCTAGATAGTATATAGGTCGCACACGCTGAAATTAACCAATCAGCGTTAGTGTTTATAGCAACAACGTTCACATCCTGCTGATCGTCACAGTGAATTTCCGCACCCACCCACCCTAGGGTTCAGGTTGCTTCTGAGTATTATTTGACTCTTAAAAAAAACTTTGAAATGCTACCTGTTTAATTAGAAGTAGAAGTAGTAGTAGTAGTAGTTGCAATCACCATAATAATAAGCCTGCCTTTCCCCCTCACAAGGTCGCCAGAGTACAGAGAGCGTGCCTGAAAACCTGTTGATGCCTTCCCTTCACCGTAGGTGGCGCCACCTAACAAGCCTTGGCAAGTCAGCAAACGATCCAGTCAACAAACCTACACAAGAAAGTGGCACAGAGGAAAGGGTAAGTACAGGGCAGAAGTTATACAACCCAGTAGGACACTGCGAGTTCAAGTCTCCGCTGAATCTCTAAGCAGTTTATAAATGTTCGGCATTGTTGTTACAATGCCTTGATCTCTAGCGTGAGTTTGTAGGGTCAAGTCTCTATTGGATCCCCAAGCGGGTTGGCCTGGTTGCATTATAAATGGGCGGCATTGTGGAGAGCTGTCTATGGTCTTTCTGCACTTGAAAGACCCCTAGGTACTATTCTTGAAGAGAAGGGATTTCTCCCTGATTCTGGGTTTCTATCCGGGGCGATATTACCTAGGCTGTTGAAAGCGACGTAAAACCTCATTTCTTCTCATTGCAGCCAAAGTTGGCCCACAAAGTTGTCTGAACCCCACTCGAAGTTTCCCGCAGATCTTATCAGGTAACAAGTCGACTGGTCAGTGGCAGATGACTGGTCGACTGGCACTGAAATTTTGGAAGGCTGTCTAGAGTGCTTCTGCAGCTTAATGACCCTTTGGTACTCTTCATGAAAGAGTCAGGAATTTCTTCTCAGTTCCAGGTTTCTATTTTATTGTGACTTGAGCTAAAATGTAGAGAGTGAGAATAAAAACAAATACCTCCCTCCCCTACATGACTGCTACAAATGCCATGTTAGACATACAGGGTGTCCCAGAAAAAATGCAACCCTCCCTTTTTTCCCAATATCTTTTCAAAACAGCTTAAAAACCATCAAACATGGCTTCATGGTTGATGAGAATGATATCTTATAGATAACCTGCTCTAGTTTCAACCAAACCCGATCATCCATGTCAAAGTTGCATGGCAAAGTTTGACACCTATATCATTTCATTCAAGGGGATATCCTTCTCTTCAACTTCAAGTCATTTTTGATGGTTTTTAAGCTGTTTGGAAAAGATATTGAGAAAAAGGGGAGGATTGCATTCTTTCTGTGACACCCTTTATGGTCTAGGGTGCTGCTCCTGACTGCTTAAGGTGGGGCCAGCACTAAGAACATGAGTTGGCATTTTCATCATTTACAACTTGTAGGAGATCGTAACACCCAGGAAGACCTTTCTAGTTACCTCTCAATGCTACCTCGATTTATCTTCTCTTGAATTTCAGAGTTTTATTGATAAAAAGTAAAATGTAATTTTTTCAATTAAATCACTTTCAGCACGCAGCAGCGGATAAGAACGCCACTCTAACTTGGATGCATTACAAGTTCATACATGTCCTTAGAATAGGGTGTCTTGGATTTATATCATTTGCATTTCTATGGGAGATATTCAGTGTCAAAGCCAAGTGGGGGTGGTCTTTCTATAGTAATGAGTTAATATCCTTCTTATCTCAGGAAGTGAGTCCTTGCAATGCATTTGGAATTAGTTGAATTTTGTATTTTGGGGTATTGCCTCCAAATATTACCTTAAAAAGGTAGCTACAAGTTTAAGTGGGTTTAACCATTCAGTGCATAGTACTTGAGTAGAGGGCAGAGAGGGAATTGTTTTTTTACGTTGCTTTCCACAGCTTAGGTCATATCGCGAAGAGGTAAAACCCCGAAACAGGGAAGAAGTCCCTTACATTCATGAATAGTTCTAAGGGGTCTTTCCGTTGCTGTAGCACCATAGAAAGTCTTTCACAATGCCGCACATTTATATAGCGACCCATCCAACCCGCGAATGGTGATCCAGCAGAGACTCGAACTGGCAAGCTCAGTTCACGCTTAGGAGCCAGGCATCGTGACCACTATGCCATAGCGAATCCCTAGTACTAAGAATTTACCTTTTAAGTGCTATTTATCATGCAAAAACATGGTAAATGTTCTAAAGGAGTTGTAATCAGATTCCAACAAACACTTCTGCTTTGAATAATCTCCATTATCATGCTTTGTTATTTTTTCCTGAAAGTGCCAAGCAGTGAGATGACAACTGCAATGCTGACAATATCCATATTGACTGTATACTACAGGTACATTCGCAGCGACACAAACTAACGTATTTGGTTACAAGGAGTTCAATATTTTGCATTAACATCCTGTAATTTAACTTGGGTGATTATTCTGTGTATTGCACAGTCCAATACAATTCTTTCAGCAGATGTAATAAGTACAGAGTAGGGTAGACAGTACCAGCTTTTAATTATTCCTGCACTTAATGCGTGGGCAAACCGGGCATGAAACATGACCGCACACCCAATTGCTGGACTGTTTCATAAAAATGGGCATGCCACTGACGTCACAGGTGAACGTAGTTTTGATACCCAGCAATTTTGGTCGTTAATATACCTCGATTATTATCATGTTATTAATGGACGTTTCTACAACTAGTTGCTGCCAGGAACTCAGGAACTCGGTGTAGTCACTGTATCTCACACTGATAGTTTAGCATGAATCACGGGTTGCCATTTGAAATATAAATGCTGGGTATCTTTTCTATATTTTAGGTGCCAATGGTGAACACATCCAATGGTCCTCTTCAGGCTGATCCAGAGGACAAATGTACAAAGGAACAAGTTCCAGCAGATTGATTAGGTCAGGGAAACAACACAGAGTTATGCTATACTCAGTAGAGCTGCACTCCCGGAGGGAGATCACCTCATGAGCTCACCACCCGTTTGGCTCGTGAGCTCATGAGCTCACGGACGTTCCAATTTTCCAAGGAAATACTTATTTTCCAGCCCAGCTATTAAAAAATAAATCTCTATTGGCTGAGATTTATTAACATTGCCATGTTTTTTTAATGTCAAAACGTGCTGACGAGGTACATAGGTCAATATAACACTCAACACCACTTGAATGTATACATTGGAGATTGTAAAGAAGATATGACAGCGATAAGCAGTTATGTATGTTTATAATGTGTGTTAGGCGCTCTGCGTTACGTTTGTGTTCCCAAAATAGACAAGCTCACGATTTGAACATTTCAGCTCGAGCTCGGCGAGTTTGCCCCTTGGCTCGAGCAACTCGAGTTCGTGAGTGCAGCTCTAATACTCAGTGATGGAGCTATTACATGGAAATCACCGTCAAAAACTGTGAACATGATGAAGGGCCTTCGTATATGCAGAATGAGAGACAGACTACTTTGTTTCACTGCATAGTGAAGTAGACTAATTTACTATAGCAACATTTTGTCCTAGCAATATTTTGTCCTAGCATAATTTTGTCATACTTTTGGCTTTTTCTAATGAAGTGTGCTTAGGTAAAAGCTAGCAACATCTGGGCAGTCGAGACGGCAAACAATGGGTAATTAGAAATTTTCTTTTATCAAATACAAGTCAGTTTTTCCATATGTTAAAACAGCCACTACGCCCTCGGCTGGCAGCGATTTTGTATAAACCAAGTTGCACTGCATAGTGAAGTAGGGCAATTTACTATTATAGCACCATTGCGCATTTTTTCTTCTAATTTTTGTTGAACTGCGCTTGGGTAAAACCTAGCAATATCTGGGCAGTTGAGATGGCAACCAATGGGTACAAATTCTTTGTTATTAAATCCAAGGCAGTTTTTCACCATATATGCAAAAACAGCCACTGAGACCTCAGCTGACAGTGGTTTGTACAAACCAAGGCCATGGGAGGGCTGGTGTCCCCAGCAGTATCAGGCCTACGACCTCAGCTACTAGACACATCTAAGCTTCCCTTCTTTGGGCTATCCACACTGTTTTATGGCCTGGTATTGATCAATACAGAAGTGTACTGAAGACCATGTTCTAAATGGCATTGTTGTTTTAAAGATATAAAGGTAACACAAACGAGGCCCTATACACACACACATATTATATATATATATATATATATATATATATATATATATATATATATATATATATATATATATATATATATATATATTTATATATATATATATATATATATATATATATATATATATATATATATATATATATATATATATATATATATATATAAACATATATATTTATTGTATATATTGTATATATATATATATATATATATATATATATATATATATATATATATATATATATATATATATATATATATGTATATGTATGTATGTTTGTGTGTGGTCACATGGCTATTACTGATGTTAGCCTTACTTTGAAAATACTATTTACTTTAAATAAACAAGTATCCTTCACTCCATTGAGATTTTATTTTAGCCTATTGTCTTTTTTGTGTAAACTTAACTTATTAAGCTCCCATTCATTTTCATTCATAAAACCTCACATTTAAGGGGAAAACACAACAAGTTGGCTAGTGCTCTAGAGATGCAGGTTTATTGATTGCAATGAACAGAAGTACAATATGAGTGCTTGTTAGGGAAACAACATGAGCCCTGTGGTTTTCTATTATAACCATACTTGTACTGTAGTTTAGATGTGTAATCACAAAAAGAGACATTGACTATCTATATTCTCTATATGATAAGAGTTTTAGCTTATATGTGTTGCATCACATTTGCATTAACTCAGTGCAATGATTTGATCTCAGATAAAGAGTTTCTTAAGGCAGTTATTGTTAATCACAGAACATATGTCAACACATCATTGAGATATATACAATACAGAATACTTGACTATAGAATCGCTACAAAGCGAGTTAAAATGAATATCACACAACCTGGTTAATGTAACTTCTGTGGTGAAGTAGATACTTTTTGAATAACTACTCTACAAAATGTGTAAAAGCAGACTTTCTGGCTGGATATACAAACACAGATATAAACATTAGGTTTTGATAATTATAAACTTTTATCCTGGAAGAAGTAAGAATAAAATACAAGTTGCTCAACAAAATTCTTTTAGCAACTAAAATGGTAATATATACTTACAGAAACAAAACCAATAAACTGAGACTAGATCAAGTAAAACTTGTTCAACATAAAGACAATACTTTGCTGAAAAAATGAAAAAGTACAATCTTTCTAGGTTTTGGCATCCACTATATAATGAGTTTATCAACCTAAGAACCTAAAGTGTAATAAAATACATGTACTTGTTGCCAACAACTTATACTACATATTGAGATTCTGTATAAGCTGCATACCGTACTATGTGTATGTTGTACTCTAGTGACAATAAAAACATTTCAAACTTTAAAAAGTCAGTGAGATATGTATAGTATATCAGGTTTTTTTATAAATAGAGATAATAGTACAGGTATGTACATGAGACCATTACTGTACACCTATAGTGGACTGACTAAATAGTCTGATGCTACTAGTGAACTGACAAGGTGTGGCCGGTCAAAGTCAGGAAAGTATAATGACATGTCTTTGTACAACCAGGTCGACTGGAGGAGGAATTAAATGTAGATACTGTATATACTCAGAGAGCCCAAGTTCTCGGCAGCAATGTATTGTTGCCATGGTCGGCACCGATATTGGGCTGTGGCAATTTCATAAATACTCTTGTGAATTCTTCTCTTACATACACCCACAGTGTGCACTTACTTGGACAAATACGGTAATTCAGTTTTGCAGTCCAAAGCAAACAAGTTTACCCAGTGTGTGATAACCCTCCTCGCTGGCACCTGCTGTATCTCCAAAGTACATCTTCATTACTGGAAGTGTTGACTTGTCAGTAAGGTAACCCTCATCATACAGCCAGGTGTTTGTGTTTGCATCGCAGTTGCAAACTTTAGATGGATCCACACAGGATAGCGTCAAGCCACAAGCACACTTGCCGCTCCCAGGACTTGCTCCACCCCAGTATGTCATGTTTTGACCACCACGCGATTCCCAAATTCCACCTTCACGGCCGCGGCCTATTGCAGAATTGAAAACTGAGTTCTTACAGTCATATCGAATGAATTGTTCACATTGATTAGACAATGCAAGTAAAGCAGCAAGTTGCGGGCGAGGGATATTGTAGTGTACGGTTTTCAAATAGAATTGCGGCCATTCATATGGGATGTTCACATGGGTTCTTGCCTCGGAGTCATGAGCCACGCTGGTAGCTGCCTGTCCGTCCCTGCCTGTCATATTACAGCTGACCAATACGGGTGCCTCACCTATTCCTAGGCCGTCAGGATCGACCATGTAATCCCCATCTGTGGCGACACCCATATCCTTCAGCTTTTGGCAAGACCGCGCTTCTGAAAGAGATAGAGACAGCACAAATGATACCTTTAGCCTATTGCGCTCTCATTCCCCGTATTTAGGTTTGTATGTATATATGTATGTATTTGTGTGTATGGGTGTGTGTGTCGGATGTATGTATGTATATATGAAAGTATGCATTCATATATACATACACACACACACACACATATATATATATATATATATATATATATATATATATATATATATATATATATATATATATATATATATATATATATATATATATATATATACATTTATATATATATATATATATATTTATATATTGTTTGTGCTGTTTGAAAAGATAAGGACAAAGTTTTCAGAACATGTATTCATCACCGGTTTGTGAAATAAAACTTAATCATTAAGTTTTCTTTAAAAGTAACATATTTCCGGACTGCGTGGTTCAAATATATATATATATATATATATATATATATATATATATATATATATATATATATATATATATATATATATATATATATATACATATATATATATATATATATATACATATATATATATATATATATATATATATATATATATATATATATATATATATATATATATATATATATATATATATATATATATATATATATATATATATATATATATATATATATATATATATATATAATATATATATATATATATATATATATATATATATATATATATATATATATATATATATATATATATATATATATATATATATATATATATATAGTTTGAGTGCTTAAATGCACAAATTCAAAGTATTACAAATACTCTCCGGGGGGGGGGGGGGGGGGGGGGCTGAAATAGCGAAATTTTTAGCACTCTAAGATGAAGCCGCATACAGTAATCAACTCACCTCGTACTCCTACTGTGTGTTCCTCACTTGGGATTTTTCCGTTGTTTATAGCATGCAAGCCACACTCATAGGAAGAGGTACTGTAGCTGTACGCAATGCAAGGTTGTTCAGTTTCAGTCAAGCATTTAATTGTACACAACGTAACCGTTTCAGCTGTATAAGTCTTGAACGGCTGTGCTGTGAGCTTAGTGCCTCTCTCAGTATGAAACTTTCCATTATTTGCACAGGCTGCTAAAGTGAAATGCAGGAACAACGTTATATATGCACACAATTCCCTCATTTCAGAGATAGGTATGATGCTGCTGCCTCACAGAAAGATCTTCCCAGACTGTCTATGAAGTAATCATGAATTCCTCTCCAATTCCCCGAGTTGCGTTCCTATTTATTGTGTGAAAAAAGTCCTTGCAAGGGCTAATCAATATGTAGGTAGGTTTGAAGTTGCGCTTTTATACGTTTGTAAACTGTCGATATCAAGGCTGATGGTGCAGATTTTCATTAGTGCAGTTCTTGCATCAGTAGACAGCTAAATAGCTGTGCTGATTAATCTTGTATGAGCAGGTATGGTTTTGTAAATATCGCAAAATGAACTCTGCTGCAAGAAATACAAGTTATGAAGTATACAAAATGGTTGCTCCTTACTTCTACTAAACCTTGCCAATTGTGCCTGTAACTGTTATGTTGTATGGTTTTATTTTTCTCCTGTTGCTAGTATTTTCTCCACAAAATCTGGAAATGGAAAGGTATTTTCTCTTCTCCGAGCCAATTCGACGAAGATCTATCAAGTATATGTCCTCAAATATTAGCTTTGTCCTTATTTGGGTGTACATTGCCTTTCATTTTTGCATCTGTTGTTATTGCTCTTTTCCACCTTTATCGATATGTGCTTAGTGATGAATATATATTACTCCGGTCGTTGTTATGTATATCAACACTTGCCTACCACTTTGAGCCGCGCATGCGCAGAGCCTATCTCAGTATGAAATTGATATGGACTAGCCAAAACAATATGGATTCGCCCAATAAGCTATTCAAAATGAAACAAGGCTTACGGGCAGTGAAATATTAATCAGGATATATAGTTTCATTGAGTGTGAAATAGGAAATATGAATGTCAGTGATAGGACAACACATCATAAACGATGCAAAACCAATCATCCTCAATCATCGGTTCCTGTGGGTCAACAGTTGACTTTGACATCCAAACTGATTCGAATCCCTGGAGGTTGCTTTGTTCTGCTAGGCACATGTTAAATCTTTTACCACAGTTGTCAAAAAGTACGTAGTATCTCTTTAACAAATGCATACTTTGGAAATTTATAAAGGTAAAAAATACGTCAAAACAACTCTTATTATATGAATCTATATCTAAATAGAAATTACCCGTCTACCTATCCTATGTATCTATGTATCCTCTGTATCAGCTTGGCAAAAAGATGCACCATTGATGAATAATATATTGGGTTGTGACATTACTGTTATGCAAAGGTAGTGGGGGTGCGGGGAGGGGGGGGGGGGGGGGGTGGTGTCCGTAAATGACATTACTCCTAATTGATTATAAATATTTATATTCAAAACTATTTGTGTTTGCCAATAATATTGATAATATTGCTTATATCCTTACTTTTAAAGTTAAATTGTGGCATAGCGTATGTCATTTGCATTCGCTCTAGTTTGGTTCATCCCGGCCGTAAAAGATATTCTACATGAATCTTGTCCTTTCAATATCACCTAACTATTTGTTCAAGTGTATTAACAAGGTTAATGTAGTTCATTATTCAACACGAACTCTACGATCTGGAAAATTGTTTGCTCTTAGGAATATGTTGTAACCGGCCAGTGTTACGTAGTGATGGGTGCTGCAGGAACCGGTGAACACCACCAAATTACCCTTATCAATTAGAATTATTCTACAAAAGTATATATAAATCAAAATATCAAGGAGTGTGTATAATTCAGTAAAGAAAATACATTTAGTTCATGTATGCACAGGTAGTAGATAAAGTTTAAATTCCAAAGAACATGCTCTTCGCTTCTTCATATTTCTCCAATCATTCTTGGAATGATTACGTTTTAGCGGTACCTTTGCTCTATGTTTATTCAATATATAAAAAATACTAGCAACATTCAAGAGATTGAAAACAACACTATCATAGTTATTCACCATGGACACATCTTGATTATTACAATAAAGTTTGGCACACTTTTGCATTATCTTGGCCTGAATATAAGTTACTAGCCTCAATCCATCTCAAAACGTAAATCCAGTAATACTAGGAGTTGGTAAAAACGTTTGAATCTCTTTCCTAGTGATATTTGAAAAGTCTCTAATAAATCATGGATTTATCATTACGTAACCATAGTTCACAGGCTTTAGACAACCTGTTATCAATACTGGTAAGGCTGTCATCAAGAATTATTGCGGTAATGCCCACTTGGTTGTAGTTCAATTTATCTGGTAATTGGTGTGCACCTGGTTTAAAGGATCTACAGACTGTTTTTCTGACATGACTTTCTTGACTCTCACCTAAAACTAAAACACCACTTTTCGTAGGATTCAAAATCATGCTGCCAAGGATATCTAGTACTCCGTGTACACGTTAAATGCTTAAAAAACCCTCTAGATATTTTCGGCTGGATCTAAGATACATTTGATAATAACATAGGAATCGAGAATGGCTTTGCAAACTATCTAAAGGGGATTTGTTGGTTAAGTTCGGATGACAGCCATCTTTCATATGTTTGACTAACAACTGTAAAATGGCTAATTTTTCCGTGAGTTTTATTTTCCCGTTTTTTCACCATGCTTTCAAACGGGAATAAGCAACACAGATGAGAACAATACAGTACATGTCCGACTTAATAAACACGGAGAAATCCTGACCTTAGTTTAATAGATTATCTGGTATAGTAAAATTCAAAATCCACATAAAGCGAGAAAATTAGAAACAGAAAAAACATGTCCTCCCTTCGGAGATATATGAAACGGAAACACCCAAAAATGAAAAATTAAGGAAAATTGTTACACGGAAAAATTAGCCATTCTACAGTAGGCCTTTGGCTAGGACATTTCATCAAAATTGTCAGGTTGCTTTTAGCCACTGCGAGTATTAATAGGTTAAAATCAACTAATATAAAGAACTATATGGAATCATATTTCCGTGTTTACTTAAGATGGACTATATTGCTGGAAAAGGCTAGCATAGAATTATAAGAAATCGTCAACATCCTTTAGAAATTGTGAATATTCGAGTCAAAGAGAAATAAGAAATGGTTCTTACTTGTTTTTATTGTATCTTTATTGACCACAAATAAATCATGAAAGGTACATATAACAAGAAATATAACTCGAACAAAAGGCAAATATATAAATTGATTGAAGATATATACAATAAATTATGCATACTGGTCAGTTATTGCTGTCTATTGTCCCTATCCTATTTCAAGAGTTCCTATACTCATTCATGCCTTCTGTGTACTTTGCGCTATCTATCCGAAACCAGATCGGTCCATAGGGACTTTGTTATACATTTTGACAGTATTATTGTCGGGGATACAGTTTCAGTCAAGCATTTAAGTGCACACAACGTAACCGTTTCAGCTGTATACTTCTTGAATGGCTGTGCTGTAAGCTTAGTGCCTCTCTCAGTATGAAACTTTCCATTATTTGCACAGGCTGCTAAAGTGAAGTGCAGGAACAGCGTTATATATGCACACAATTCCCTCATATCAGAGATAGGTATGATGCTGCTGCCTCACAGAAAGATCTTCCCAGACTGTCTATGAAGTAATCATGAATTCCTCTCCAATTCCCCGAGTTGCGTTCCTATTTATTGTGTGAAAAAAGTCCTTGCAAGGGCTAATCAATATGTAGGTAGGTTTGAAGTTGCGCTTTTATACGTTTGTAAACTGTCGATATCAAGGCTGATGGTGCAGATTGTCATTAGTGCAGTTCTTGCATCAGTAGACAGCTAAATAGCTGTGCTGATTAATCTTGTATGAGCAGGTATGGTTTTGTAAATATCGCAAAATGAACTCTGCTGCAAGAAATACAAGTTATGAAGTATACAAAATGGTTGCTCCTTACTTCTACTAAACCTTGCCAATTGTGCCTGTAACTGTTATGTTGTATGGTTTTATTTTTCTCCTGTTGCTAGTATTTTCTCCACAAAATCTGGAAATGGAAAGGTATTTTCTCTTCTCCGAGCCAATTCGACGAAGATCTATCAAGTATATGTCCTCAAATATTAGCTTTGTCCTTATTTGGGTGTACATTGCCTTTCATTTTTGCATCTGTTGTTATTGCTCTTTTCCACCTTTATCGATATGTGCTTAGTGATGAATATATATTACTCCGGTCGTTGTTATGTATATCAACACTTGCCTACCACTTTGAGCCGCGCATGCGCAGAGCCTATCTCAGTATGAAATTGATATGGACTAGCCAAAACAATATGGATTCGCCCAATAAGCTATTCAAAATGAAACAAGGCTTACGGGCAGTGAAATATTAATCAGGATATATAGTTTCATTGAGTGTGAAATAGGAAATATGAATGTCAGTGATAGGACAACACATCATAAACGATGCAAAACCAATCATCCTCAATCATCGGTTCCTGTGGGTCAACAGTTGACTTTGACATCCAAACTGATTCGAATCCCTGGAGGTTGCTTTGTTCTGCTAGGCACATGTTAAATCTTTTACCACAGTTGTCAAAAAGTACGTAGTATCTCTTTAACAAATGCATACTTTGGAAATTTATAAAGGTAAAAAATACGTCAAAACAACTCTTATTATATGAATCTATATCTAAATAGAAATTACCCGTCTACCTATCCTATGTATCTATGTATCCTCTGTATCAGCTTGGCAAAAAGATGCACCATTGATGAATAATATATTGGGTTGTGACATTACTGTTATGCAAAGGTAGTGGGGGTGCGGGGAGGGGGGGGGGGGGTGGTGTCCGTAAATGACATTACTCCTAATTGATTATAAATATTTATATTCAAAACTATTTGTGTTTGCCAATAATATTGATAATATTGCTTATATCCTTACTTTTAAAGTTAAATTGTGGCATAGCGTATGTCATTTGCATTCGCTCTAGTTTGGTTCATCCCGGCCGTAAAAGATATTCTACATGAATCTTGTCCTTTCAATATCACCTAACTATTTGTTCAAGTGTATTAACAAGGTTAATGTAGTTCATTATTCAACACGAACTCTACGATCTGGAAAATTGTTTGCTCTTAGGAATATGTTGTAACCGGCCAGTGTTACGTAGTGATGGGTGCTGCAGGAACCGGTGAACACCACCAAATTACCCTTATCAATTAGAATTATTCTACAAAAGTATATATAAATCAAAATATCAAGGAGTGTGTATAATTCAGTAAAGAAAATACATTTAGTTCATGTATGCACAGGTAGTAGATAAAGTTTAAATTCCAAAGAACATGCTCTTCGCTTCTTCATATTTCTCCAATCATTCTTGGAATGATTACGTTTTAGCGGTACCTTTGCTCTATGTTTATTCAATATATAAAAAATACTAGCAACATTCAAGAGATTGAAAACAACACTATCATAGTTATTCACCATGGACACATCTTGATTATTACAATAAAGTTTGGCACACTTTTGCATTATCTTGGCCTGAATATAAGTTACTAGCCTCAATCCATCTCAAAACGTAAATCCAGTAATACTAGGAGTTGGTAAAAACGTTTGAATCTCTTTCCTAGTGATATTTGAAAAGTCTCTAATAAATCATGGATTTATCATTACGTAACCATAGTTCACAGGCTTTAGACAACCTGTTATCAATACTGGTAAGGCTGTCATCAAGAATTATTGCGGTAATGCCCACTTGGTTGTAGTTCAATTTATCTGGTAATTGGTGTGCACCTGGTTTAAAGGATCTACAGACTGTTTTTCTGACATGACTTTCTTGACTCTCACCTAAAACTAAAACACCACTTTTCGTAGGATTCAAAATCATGCTGCCAAGGATATCTAGTACTCCGTGTACACGTTAAATGCTTAAAAAACCCTCTAGATATTTTCGGCTGGATCTAAGATACATTTGATAATAACATAGGAATCGAGAATGGCTTTGCAAACTATCTAAAGGGGATTTGTTGGTTAAGTTCGGATGACAGCCATCTTTCATATGTTTGACTAACAACTGTAAAATGGCTAATTTTTCCGTGAGTTTTATTTTCCCGTTTTTTCACCATGCTTTCAAACGGGAATAAGCAACACAGATGAGAACAATACAGTACATGTCCGACTTAATAAACACGGAGAAATCCTGACCTTAGTTTAATAGATTATCTGGTATAGTAAAATTCAAAATCCACATAAAGCGAGAAAATTAGAAACAGAAAAAACATGTCCTCCCTTCGGAGATATATGAAACGGAAACACCCAAAAATGAAAAATTAAGGAAAATTGTTACACGGAAAAATTAGCCATTCTACAGTAGGCCTTTGGCTAGGACATTTCATCAAAATTGTCAGGTTGCTTTTAGCCACTGCGAGTATTAATAGGTTAAAATCAACTAATATAAAGAACTATATGGAATCATATTTCCGTGTTTACTTAAGATGGACTATATTGCTGGAAAAGGCTAGCATAGAATTATAAGAAATCGTCAACATCCTTTAGAAATTGTGAATATTCGAGTCAAAGAGAAATAAGAAATGGTTCTTACTTGTTTTTATTGTATCTTTATTGACCACAAATAAATCATGAAAGGTACATATAACAAGAAATATAACTCGAACAAAAGGCAAATATATAAATTGATTGAAGATATATACAATAAATTATGCATACTGGTCAGTTATTGCTGTCTATTGTCCCTATCCTATTTCAAGAGTTCCTATACTCATTCATGCCTTCTGTGTACTTTGCGCTATCTATCCGAAACCAGATCGGTCCATAGGGACTTTGTTATACATTTTGACAGTATTATTGTCGGGGATACAGTTTCAGTCAAGCATTTAAGTGCACACAACGTAACCGTTTCAGCTGTATACTTCTTGAATGGCTGTGCTGTAAGCTTAGTGCCTCTCTCAGTATGAAACTTTCCATTATTTGCACAGGCTGCTAAAGTGAAGTGCAGGAACAGCGTTATATATGCACACAATTCCCTCATATCAGAGATAGGTATGATGCTGCTGCCTCACAGAAAGATCTTCCCAGACTGTCTATGAAGTAATCATGAATTCCTCTCCAATTCCCCGAGTTGCGTTCCTATTTATTGTGTGAAAAAAGTCCTTGCAAGGGCTAATCAATATGTAGGTAGGTTTGAAGTTGCGCTTTTATACGTTTGTAAACTGTCGATATCAAGGCTGATGGTGCAGATTGTCATTAGTGCAGTTCTTGCATCAGTAGACAGCTAAATAGCTGTGCTGATTAATCTTGTATGAGCAGGTATGGTTTTGTAAATATCGCAAAATGAACTCTGCTGCAAGAAATACAAGTTATGAAGTATACAAAATGGTTGCTCCTTACTTCTACTAAACCTTGCCAATTGTGCCTGTAACTGTTATGTTGTATGGTTTTATTTTTCTCCTGTTGCTAGTATTTTCTCCACAAAATCTGGAAATGGAAAGGTATTTTCTCTTCTCCGAGCCAATTCGACGAAGATCTATCAAGTATATGTCCTCAAATATTAGCTTTGTCCTTATTTGGGTGTACATTGCCTTTCATTTTTGCATCTGTTGTTATTGCTCTTTTCCACCTTTATCGATATGTGCTTAGTGATGAATATATATTACTCCGGTCGTTGTTATGTATATCAACACTTGCCTACCACTTTGAGCCGCGCATGCGCAGAGCCTATCTCAGTATGAAATTGATATGGACTAGCCAAAACAATATGGATTCGCCCAATAAGCTATTCAAAATGAAACAAGGCTTACGGGCAGTGAAATATTAATCAGGATATATAGTTTCATTGAGTGTGAAATAGGAAATATGAATGTCAGTGATAGGACAACACATCATAAACGATGCAAAACCAATCATCCTCAATCATCGGTTCCTGTGGGTCAACAGTTGACTTTGACATCCAAACTGATTCGAATCCCTGGAGGTTGCTTTGTTCTGCTAGGCACATGTTAAATCTTTTACCACAGTTGTCAAAAAGTACGTAGTATCTCTTTAACAAATGCATACTTTGGAAATTTATAAAGGTAAAAAATACGTCAAAACAACTCTTATTATATGAATCTATATCTAAATAGAAATTACCCGTCTACCTATCCTATGTATCTATGTATCCTCTGTATCAGCTTGGCAAAAAGATGCACCATTGATGAATAATATATTGGGTTGTGACATTACTGTTATGCAAAGGTAGTGGGGGTGCGGGGAGGGGGGGGGGGGTGGTGTCCGTAAATGACATTACTCCTAATTGATTATAAATATTTATATTCAAAACTATTTGTGTTTGCCAATAATATTGATAATATTGCTTATATCCTTACTTTTAAAGTTAAATTGTGGCATAGCGTATGTCATTTGCATTCGCTCTAGTTTGGTTCATCCCGGCCGTAAAAGATATTCTACATGAATCTTGTCCTTTCAATATCACCTAACTATTTGTTCAAGTGTATTAACAAGGTTAATGTAGTTCATTATTCAACACGAACTCTACGATCTGGAAAATTGTTTGCTCTTAGGAATATGTTGTAACCGGCCAGTGTTACGTAGTGATGGGTGCTGCAGGAACCGGTGAACACCACCAAATTACCCTTATCAATTAGAATTATTCTACAAAAGTATATATAAATCAAAATATCAAGGGAGTGTGTATAATTCAGTAAAGAAAATACATTTAGTTCATGTATGCACAGGTAGTAGATAAAGTTTAAATTCCAAAGAACATGCTCTTCGCTTCTTCATATTTCTCCAATCATTCTTGGAATGATTACGTTTTAGCGGTACCTTTGCTCTATGTTTATTCAATATATAAAAAATACTAGCAACATTCAAGAGATTGAAAACAACACTATCATAGTTATTCACCATGGACACATCTTGATTATTACAATAAAGTTTGGCACACTTTTGCATTATCTTGGCCTGAATATAAGTTACTAGCCTCAATCCATCTCAAAACGTAAATCCAGTAATACTAGGAGTTGGTAAAAACGTTTGAATCTCTTTCCTAGTGATATTTGAAAAGTCTCTAATAAATCATGGATTTATCATTACGTAACCATAGTTCACAGGCTTTAGACAACCTGTTATCAATACTGGTAAGGCTGTCATCAAGAATTATTGCGGTAATGCCCACTTGGTTGTAGTTCAATTTATCTGGTAATTGGTGTGCACCTGGTTTAAAGGATCTACAGACTGTTTTTCTGACATGACTTTCTTGACTCTCACCTAAAACTAAAACACCACTTTTCGTAGGATTCAAAATCATGCTGCCAAGGATATCTAGTACTCCGTGTACACGTTAAATGCTTAAAAAACCCTCTAGATATTTTCGGCTGGATCTAAGATACATTTGATAATAACATAGGAATCGAGAATGGCTTTGCAAACTATCTAAAGGGGATTTGTTGGTTAAGTTCGGATGACAGCCATCTTTCATATGTTTGACTAACAACTGTAAAATGGCTAATTTTTCCGTGAGTTTTATTTTCCCGTTTTTTCACCATGCTTTCAAACGGGAATAAGCAACACAGATGAGAACAATACAGTACATGTCCGACTTAATAAACACGGAGAAATCCTGACCTTAGTTTAATAGATTATCTGGTATAGTAAAATTCAAAATCCACATAAAGCGAGAAAATTAGAAACAGAAAAAACATGTCCTCCCTTCGGAGATATATGAAACGGAAACACCCAAAAATGAAAAATTAAGGAAAATTGTTACACGGAAAAATCAGCCATTCTACAGTAGGCCTTTGGCTAGGACATTTCATCAAAATTGTCAGGTTGCTTTTAGCCACTGCGAGTATTAATAGGTTAAAATCAACTAATATAAAGAACTATATGGAATCATATTTCCGTGTTTACTTAAGATGGACTATATTGCTGGAAAAGGCTAGCATAGAATTATAAGAAATCGTCAACATCCTTTAGAAATTGTGAATATTCGAGTCAAAGAGAAATAAGAAATGGTTCTTACTTGTTTTTATTGTATCTTTATTGACCACAAATAAATCATGAAAGGTACATATAACAAGAAATATAACTCGAACAAAAGGCAAATATATAAATTGATTGAAGATATATACAATAAATTATGCATACTGGTCAGTTATTGCTGTCTATTGTCCCTATCCTATTTCAAGAGTTCCTATACTCATTCATGCCTTCTGTGTACTTTGCGCTATCTATCCGAAACCAGATCGGTCCATAGGGACTTTGTTATACATTTTGACAGTATTATTGTCGGGGATACAGTTTCAGTCAAGCATTTAAGTGCACACAACGTAACCGTTTCAGCTGTATACTTCTTGAATGGCTGTGCTGTAAGCTTAGTGCCTCTCTCAGTATGAAACTTTCCATTATTTGCACAGGCTGCTAAAGTGAAGTGCAGGAACAGCGTTATATATGCACACAATTCCCTCATATCAGAGATAGGTATGATGCTGCTGCCTCACAGAAAGATCTTCCCAGACTGTCTATGAAGTAATCATGAATTCCTCTCCAATTCCCCGAGTTGCGTTCCTATTTATTGTGTGAAAAAAGTCCTTGCAAGGGCTAATCAATATGTAGGTAGGTTTGAAGTTGCGCTTTTATACGTTTGTAAACTGTCGATATCAAGGCTGATGGTGCAGATTGTCATTAGTGCAGTTCTTGCATCAGTAGACAGCTAAATAGCTGTGCTGATTAATCTTGTATGAGCAGGTATGGTTTTGTAAATATCGCAAAATGAACTCTGCTGCAAGAAATACAAGTTATGAAGTATACAAAATGGTTGCTCCTTACTTCTACTAAACCTTGCCAATTGTGCCTGTAACTGTTATGTTGTATGGTTTTATTTTTCTCCTGTTGCTAGTATTTTCTCCACAAAATCTGGAAATGGAAAGGTATTTTCTCTTCTCCGAGCCAATTCGACGAAGATCTATCAAGTATATGTCCTCAAATATTAGCTTTGTCCTTATTTGGGTGTACATTGCCTTTCATTTTTGCATCTGTTGTTATTGCTCTTTTCCACCTTTATCGATATGTGCTTAGTGATGAATATATATTACTCCGGTCGTTGTTATGTATATCAACACTTGCCTACCACTTTGAGCCGCGCATGCGCAGAGCCTATCTCAGTATGAAATTGATATGGACTAGCCAAAACAATATGGATTCGCCCAATAAGCTATTCAAAATGAAACAAGGCTTACGGGCAGTGAAATATTAATCAGGATATATAGTTTCATTGAGTGTGAAATAGGAAATATGAATGTCAGTGATAGGACAACACATCATAAACGATGCAAAACCAATCATCCTCAATCATCGGTTCCTGTGGGTCAACAGTTGACTTTGACATCCAAACTGATTCGAATCCCTGGAGGTTGCTTTGTTCTGCTAGGCACATGTTAAATCTTTTACCACAGTTGTCAAAAAGTACGTAGTATCTCTTTAACAAATGCATACTTTGGAAATTTATAAAGGTAAAAAATACGTCAAAACAACTCTTATTATATGAATCTATATCTAAATAGAAATTACCCGTCTACCTATCCTATGTATCTATGTATCCTCTGTATCAGCTTGGCAAAAAGATGCACCATTGATGAATAATATATTGGGTTGTGACATTACTGTTATGCAAAGGTAGTGGGGGTGCGGGGAGGGGGGGGGGGTGGTGTCCGTAAATGACATTACTCCTAATTGATTATAAATATTTATATTCAAAACTATTTGTGTTTGCCAATAATATTGATAATATTGCTTATATCCTTACTTTTAAAGTTAAATTGTGGCATAGCGTATGTCATTTGCATTCGCTCTAGTTTGGTTCATCCCGGCCGTAAAAGATATTCTACATGAATCTTGTCCTTTCAATATCACCTAACTATTTGTTCAAGTGTATTAACAAGGTTAATGTAGTTCATTATTCAACACGAACTCTACGATCTGGAAAATTGTTTGCTCTTAGGAATATGTTGTAACCGGCCAGTGTTACGTAGTGATGGGTGCTGCAGGAACCGGTGAACACCACCAAATTACCCTTATCAATTAGAATTATTCTACAAAAGTATATATAAATCAAAATATCAAGGAGTGTGTATAATTCAGTAAAGAAAATACATTTAGTTCATGTATGCACAGGTAGTAGATAAAGTTTAAATTCCAAAGAACATGCTCTTCGCTTCTTCATATTTCTCCAATCATTCTTGGAATGATTACGTTTTAGCGGTACCTTTGCTCTATGTTTATTCAATATATAAAAAATACTAGCAACATTCAAGAGATTGAAAACAACACTATCATAGTTATTCACCATGGACACATCTTGATTATTACAATAAAGTTTGGCACACTTTTGCATTATCTTGGCCTGAATATAAGTTACTAGCCTCAATCCATCTCAAAACGTAAATCCAGTAATACTAGGAGTTGGTAAAAACGTTTGAATCTCTTTCCTAGTGATATTTGAAAAGTCTCTAATAAATCATGGATTTATCATTACGTAACCATAGTTCACAGGCTTTAGACAACCTGTTATCAATACTGGTAAGGCTGTCATCAAGAATTATTGCGGTAATGCCCACTTGGTTGTAGTTCAATTTATCTGGTAATTGGTGTGCACCTGGTTTAAAGGATCTACAGACTGTTTTTCTGACATGACTTTCTTGACTCTCACCTAAAACTAAAACACCACTTTTCGTAGGATTCAAAATCATGCTGCCAAGGATATCTAGTACTCCGTGTACACGTTAAATGCTTAAAAAACCCTCTAGATATTTTCGGCTGGATCTAAGATACATTTGATAATAACATAGGAATCGAGAATGGCTTTGCAAACTATCTAAAGGGGATTTGTTGGTTAAGTTCGGATGACAGCCATCTTTCATATGTTTGACTAACAACTGTAAAATGGCTAATTTTTCCGTGAGTTTTATTTTCCCGTTTTTTCACCATGCTTTCAAACGGGAATAAGCAACACAGATGAGAACAATACAGTACATGTCCGACTTAATAAACACGGAGAAATCCTGACCTTAGTTTAATAGATTATCTGGTATAGTAAAATTCAAAATCCACATAAAGCGAGAAAATTAGAAACAGAAAAAACATGTCCTCCCTTCGGAGATATATGAAACGGAAACACCCAAAAATGAAAAATTAAGGAAAATTGTTACACGGAAAAATCAGCCATTCTACAGTAGGCCTTTGGCTAGGACATTTCATCAAAATTGTCAGGTTGCTTTTAGCCACTGCGAGTATTAATAGGTTAAAATCAACTAATATAAAGAACTATATGGAATCATATTTCCGTGTTTACTTAAGATGGACTATATTGCTGGAAAAGGCTAGCATAGAATTATAAGAAATCGTCAACATCCTTTAGAAATTGTGAATATTCGAGTCAAAGAGAAATAAGAAATGGTTCTTACTTGTTTTTATTGTATCTTTATTGACCACAAATAAATCATGAAAGGTACATATAACAAGAAATATAACTCGAACAAAAGGCAAATATATAAATTGATTGAAGATATATACAATAAATTATGCATACTGGTCAGTTATTGCTGTCTATTGTCCCTATCCTATTTCAAGAGTTCCTATACTCATTCATGCCTTCTGTGTACTTTGCGCTATCTATCCGAAACCAGATCGGTCCATAGGGACTTTGTTATACATTTTGACAGTATTATTGTCGGGGATACAGTTTCAGTCAAGCATTTAAGTGCACACAACGTAACCGTTTCAGCTGTATACTTCTTGAATGGCTGTGCTGTAAGCTTAGTGCCTCTCTCAGTATGAAACTTTCCATTATTTGCACAGGCTGCTAAAGTGAAGTGCAGGAACAGCGTTATATATGCACACAATTCCCTCATATCAGAGATAGGTATGATGCTGCTGCCTCACAGAAAGATCTTCCCAGACTGTCTATGAAGTAATCATGAATTCCTCTCCAATTCCCCGAGTTGCGTTCCTATTTATTGTGTGAAAAAAGTCCTTGCAAGGGCTAATTTTCCTGTGCTCGTCCGGGCCGCATTAACCCATATTACTGTATAAGCAGTAATTTTGTAAGATAAACACCATGTTAGAGTTGCACTTGTGCCGGAGTTCAGAGGATATCCGTTCGCAAAGTTAGCTGTTTCGGGCCTGGGCAGGCTACGTACAAGCTTGCGATTTTTTTCTGCTGTACCTGTATTTTCTGTGTGATCTTTTCAATCTAGCATCATCAACTTTAAATCTGCTCGCATGTCATACCAGCTTAGTCATTTTCTCACAGATGCACATCAGGCTCAGCAAACATCTCTCATTCTCCACAATGTTAAGTTAATAACCTGACCTATTGAATGCCTGAGAATATCATTTTCTTTACTCAGAATAACGGTGGACTTCCGATTATTGACCCTAAGTTTATTGTACATTTAACAAGAAATGCAACTCGTAAAAGAGGCAAGTATATATTGGTAAAAGATATATTCAATGAACTATGCATACTCGTCAGTTATTGCTGTCCATTGTCTCAATTCTATTTCAAGAGTTCATATACTCATTCATGGCTCCTGTCTCCATTGCACTATCTATCCAAAACCAGATATGTCCATAAGGACTTTGTTATACATTTTCACAATATTCTTGCCAGAGAAACACCAGAATGGGGTCAGGTTACATGCTTTAGTTCCCTTCACTGGCTTACATTCCTGGGATTATTATTTTCTTTACTCAGAATAACGGTGGACCTCCAATAGTCTTCTGCCATGCACCAGGCCAACCAGACTAAAGTCGTTTATGCATTTTTACCTTAGAATCTACCTGTTACATAACACCGGTTTAAATGATGAAGTAAATTTATACGACATAAAACCAGCTTTTAAAAACACACACAATCTAAGAGAAATATTTACAACATATTTATATATATATCTATATATATATATCTATATATCTATATATATATATACATATATATATATATCTATATATATATATATATATATATATATATATATATATATATATTAACTATATATATATATATATATATATATATATATATATATATATATATATATATATATATATATATATATATATATATATATATATATATATATATATATATATATATATATAAACATACAGATAATTGCAATGTAAGAGAAATGTTATACAAAATGAAATCTTGTGATACAGATACTATACAAATATGGCACTTTGATGAGTGCAATATCAACTCTTATTGTGCAAGTGCCTCATGCAATATCAGAGTGCAATGAAATGGTATTGCACGAAACCAAAGTGCCAAATTTGTTTTATTATATGCCTACTGCTCATTCCCAGCTGCGATAGGGAGTTGACAAAAAATCTTTGCTTTAGATTTTTAAACTTAGACAACTTTGAAAAAATAGAAGTAAAACTAGGCTTATAGTAAAACATCAAACAGGAATGTGGGCTGGTCACAACTAATTTAATGATTTATTTATTTAGTTTGAAAATGTGTTTTGTCTTCAATAACGATAATATACATGTATTTATTTTGCAAGGGTCCATTCCTAAGTAGGATTTTATAATAAGCCCAAACGCTTCAAAGTTGAGAATCGAGCACATGAACCTGACAGGTCTGAGTCTGAAGGTTGGAAAAAAGTAATATTGCAACCCAATATTAATTTAGCAAAGTGATATGGTTACCCTGATTTAACCAATCACAGCAGAGAATAAGCAGTAGGAATATGTGTATATTGTTACTCAGGTGATGAGGATTACAAATAACTATTTACCATGCAACAGTACCATGCCTAATATGTACAGTTCTTTGGAGGCAAGGAGATACTTGTCTTAGGCTTTCCTTAAACATAACAAATGTAATCTAAACATATTCATATATTTTGAATCTTGCAATGACGTGCACAGAAGTGATCATTTACAAAAAGAAGTAAAATGGAGAAAATATGAATATTCAGGAGGTTGACAAATACTACACAATGAATTCAAAGCCGTGGAATACCATTAAGAATCAGACTTAATGAATAATAAGAGTGAATAAATGGAAAATATGTAATAAATATGTGCTAAAGTTGAAATATACAATATATTTTGATTAGAATATTTATTTTGATTGAATCAATATATAATAGTTCTGCTTAAACGTATCTACACGAAATATTTGAATGTCTTGTTATACTTGTTTGTACGTCCCCTTTATAATTGTAATAGTATTGAAAAGGTAAACATCCGCTAGTAAATTTGTACAGTAAAAATATGTAATTCCTGTACGAGTCCACTGGTCGCCTTCTAGCAACTGGTAGAAAATAAAAAGGTTCCTCTGGCTTGCCCGGCGAGAAAATGCCCCACGCATATTCATGGGTGCCCATCTGCATATTAAGGCAACATTTAGCCGTGACGCATAAGTGAGGCTAAACGTTACATCTGTGGTATATTACTACAAGTGTAGTACATTACATCTGTGGTATACTTCGAAATTTGTTTTTGTAACAGGCGTGTAATCCTATCTCTGCCCAAGCGTTCGAGTGGCAATTCGGCTAGTGGTCGTGTAGAATGCCCGGTCGATCAGTGAGTCCATTTAGTGCATGAATTAATGTCTTCACTGTACAATTTGAAATTTGAAAAATAAAATAGTTTTTTAATTTTTTTTTTCTAAAACTGATTTTGAATAGGTCTCCATAAACTGAATGTTTTATTTTCAAATTATCTACCTAGTGATATTTCTTAAGCCCTTACAAATGACAAAACTCTGATTAAAACTATATTGTTGAAACTGACCCACTCCCATTGATATTAATAATAAAAAGCGTAATGACAATTATAACATATATTGGATATACATATCATGGTAAATGAAACACGCATGATTATGATGAAAGCAGATACTTTACTGAATCAATACCTACTATATCCCTGAATATAAAGGATGTGCCTATGTTATCATTGCTGTGGGCATTACCAGTCAAACAGGTAAACTGGAAGGCTTTACAATAAGCCGCAAAGAAACTACATGTATCACAAATACAACACACTGATATGAAAATATTTGAGGACAGAGCTTACCTTGCCTATATACATCGCCTTTGGAATAATATTAGATATCCCCCTTGTAAAAAAGGGATACGGCCTGGTATCTGCGTGAAGCCAGCCGTATCGCACGAGGCCGGAGGCCGAGTGTGATACGACTGGCTAAACGCAGATACCAGGCCGTATCCCTTTTTTACAAGGAGGATAACGAATTTATCATCAGCTCCCCCCCCCCCCCAAGCCTCCCAACATACGTGTATATTGTTGGCAATGGGTAAATTTCACAATGGGACCTAATGGGTAAAATTAACATTATGCAAAGTGGAGACAAAACGTACGTTCATCTATACACAACTTAGTGCTCCAAAGGGATTTGCCAAGTTTGGATGGCAAATTCGAGCGATTGGTCACAAAGAAAATGAAAAAAGCGGTTGCCAGACTCGAGTCCGACAGGAGATTTTCGTCAGACCTGACTCCGACCAAACGGAAATTATTTCTCTTATGTATGAACAACATACCAAACTAAATCCATCTTAATTACTTTCTGCCATCTTTATTTCCATGAATACACCATGTTGGCAGACTAACATGCGCAAATAGTGTTTTAAACGGCAAAAGAATCGAGTCAGGCGGCAGTGTGAAGAGGAATGTCCGCCATTTTCTTTTTCGTCGTCAAGGGTTCAAAACGAGGCTGTGACCTGTAAACTTGAGGTCAAACCCATAGTTGCCATGGCGAAGTGGGATAAAACACTGAGAGTGAGGATAAAACACTTATCCGGATCCTAGCATTGACATTTAATGAAAAGCAATGAAATACAATCCAGTACCCAACAGCAATTGACCAATCAGCTGCGAGTATCACAGTGGAGCTGATGATAAGCTCCCATACACCATCAAGGCTGCTGATGTTATGCAAAACTTATATCTACCAACTAATGGCATTGCTACTTCAAGACAATTAATATCTGTTTTGATAATAGTTTTGTAATGCGCTTTAAAATATTAACAGAAACGGCACAATATCAAATATGAAATAATTGTTATTATTATTATCATTATTATAAATAATAATACTATTTTGATTATTATATTTATTGTTAGTATCATCATCATCCCTATAATCATCACCATCAACAACAAAGTTATTATTATTATTATTATTATTATTATTATTAATGTTTCTTTTCTTCTTCCTCTTAGTATAATTATTATCATTATTATCATTATTGTTTTTATTATCATTAGTAAGCTTATTATCATTATTATTATCTTAACAATAATTATTATAATCATTATAATTATTTATATTATTATCATTGTTTATGTTGTTGTTATATCATTATTTTTGTAGTTAGCAGTGTTATTAGTATCATTATTATCATTAAAATTATTATTATTATTATTATCATTATTATTATTATTTTTATTTCTTTTATCATTTATCATTATTATTATCATCATTATCATTATTAATATTCTTATTATCGTAATTATTCCTGTCAGTATTTTTATTATTATTTAATATCATTAACATTATTATTATTATCAGTATTCATATTTTTATTATCATCATCATCCCCATCATCATCAATGTTTTTATTATTGTTATTATTATAATCATTATCTTAGTAGTAGTAGTAGTAGTAGCGGCAGCAGTAGCAGCAGCAGCAGCAGCAGCAGCAGCAGCAGCAGTAGTAGTAGTAGTAGTAGTAGTAGTAGTAGTAGTAGTAGTAGTAGTAATAGTAGTTGAAGCAGTGGTAGTATTAGTAGAAGTAATAGTAGTAGTAGTTGTAGTAGTAGTAGTAGTAGTAGTAGTAGTAGTAGCAGCAGCAGTAGTAGCAGTAGCAGTAGTAGCAGTAGCTCTATACTACTACTACTTCTACTACTACTACTTCTACTACATGCATCCATGAGTGTGTTGCACTCCCGAATCCTGCAATGGCGGCCGATTACGTTACCCATTTCGATCACTGAAGTATCCACAATCAAAACCAACTATTCATTTCAAATTGAAACGATCTAAATATTGCAGATCATTCATACAAACCATCCAAGTCTGAAATAAGCTAAAGGAGAGACTCACAGGACCGTCATATAAGGTGTGACAGGCAGTCTCCACCCTCTCCATAGATGTGCGACCGCAGAGCAGGCAACATCGGCTTTACCCTAGTCATGGTTCAGTGGGCTGTTGAGCCGCTGCTGCCTGCTCTGTGGTCGTACTGTGAATGAGAGCATATGAGATGTGTCTCATCTTATATATCGTGCCCTGGAAGCGCCCCTCCCTTGTCTTACTGAAACTAACCTCACTGCCCGATAGAGGTGAATGGTCTTTTATCTTTATAGCCCCTGATTTTAAAGGGGCGGGCCAGTTCTTGCTTACTCCTCAACAGCATGTTATAACAGCGGTCACCCATCAAGCTGGCAGAATTCACATTGAAAAGGGTAAATATGGTGAAAACGTCTCTCTTTCCATAAGCAGCCCAGTATTGTGAGGCTGGGATAATTTGTAGTTTCAAAGTTAACGTTCCTTCTTGAAAACTTACCACTGTGTATTCTCCATGGGTCATTCTTCATATCTCTCCATTCCGTAATGTTCATTTAGCGAATCAAAATACTGCCCCGTGGATCTTGTACGGGAAGTGGGACACCCACGCTGTGCTGACTGAGACTGCATCCATCGAAGATTGGATAATACGAATACGTATTAGTCGATTTGCATGAACTGAACATGTACATGATACCAGCTGCGAAAGAGACAGAGATAATTCAAATCAAGATTTCTTCACATGTAAAACGTTTCTTTGCATCAGTGTAAAGTAACATACACACACACACATTAGTTCCTTCAGAAAAATGGTAATCATAGAAAAACTAATTGTTTACAATCGTAAGAAATGATTTGCTGATTTGCCGAGAAATATGTCCCTTTTTCAGTGATTGTAGGCCCAATAAACACGGAGAAATCATCTGATGAAAACGCCTTGAACAGACGTTCTGGTTTCCCGAGATCCTTGGCACTATATGGCCGTAAGTGAGGATTTCCCACTTATTACTGGGTCTAAGACATCAAGTTGTAAGTATTTAGAAAGGCGGTAATATATTCTTTAAAAATATTTTATGGGTCCCATAATATATGGGATCCATATACTATACGACATCATTATAAAGGGGAAAGAGAGCTCTTCCCTTGGCTGATACTGTTAGCTGTTCTTATCTATAAAAAAACTAAGATGCAGTGTAAATACCGTGCTGGGCACAGGCACAAATTGTGTGTAGATCTTCACAAACTCACTTGGTTCTATTTTGACACGATACATAACATTGTAAATATGGTTCAAAGGTCAGTTACTTCTACATACTGTCGTGACCGTGTAGGTTTTGTGAATCTGTGTACATACCCAAATCTTTGAGAGATGGACCACATACCCCCCATGTAAAGGTATTCGGCGCCTTTCCTGGACAGTGCGATGAGACATTCTTCACGTTACGGCAGATGAGGGATCCATGTATATTAGTATGTGTCACAAAATGCCCTGTCCCGGGACTGCAGCTGATCCAGTGAACCAGGTTAGATTTCAGCAGGAATTCTTCCCCAATAGTGCGCCAAAGAATCCACTCCATGGCATTGAGATCATTCTCAGAAGAGGGGGGCGTTGTTGAAACTGGGGTGTGTGTACGTGATGAATCAACGTTCCAGCTTGGTCGTGGAGTGACCGCATCGTGCATGAGGTCACTGGTCAGGGGCTTGTTTAGTAACGTATAGTGATAGACCAATGTCCATCCCCCGCCATCTGTGTCCATGTCACAGTATCCCTGGAAGGCGTTGTCATGACTGCCGCCATCAGGGTCCAACCAATACGATCCACTTTGGCTTTCGGGATAAAATTCTTTCAGCTGTTTACAGTTTTTGGCAGGAAAGTCAGGTGAGTAACCTAGAATAAATATAAAATTACGATAAATGCTGAGGTAATATGCTAATTCCATTACAATTTCTAAACCAAATTGATATTTTTTCATTATATATATATATATATATATATATATATATATATATATATATATATATATATATATATATATACACATGTATATATATATATATATATATATATATATATATATATATATATATATATATATATATATATATATATATATATATATATATATATATGTATATATATACTCTTGAGCAGTAATGGGTAAATGCCTGATTAGCGTGATTCATTAACCCATCTGATGCTAAGGTTATTTTAGTCCAATTCACAAGAAAGCAAAATATTATGAAAATCATGTTAACCCCGTCATGTTCGTATTCATCAGAAAGCTCTTGCTGAGCAATATCACATGAATACCCATTTGCCAGGAATTCAGTCATTTTCCAGCTTTCACGGTTCTTTTTTATCACAAATACACAACATCCATCCTTACCTGGCTTGCCTGCCTCGTAGTGGCGTTGCACTTGCTTCGCATCAGGAGAGTTGTTGCGTTGATTGTAGGGATATAACCTGAGTTCACACCTTCCCGTCTTCTCCTCAAAGTCGAAGGAACGGCAGTTGCCCTCGTCGCTGCTGCACTGGAGCCCACAGTGGATGCGGCTAGAGGCCTCATCCTCCTTCAGTACGACGGTGCTGTTGGCTGGCGCCACCTCCTGGCCGAACCTTTCAACATAGTGCACCCCATCCTCACACGAAAACAACTTCAACAACAACGCAGCCAAAACTGCACTGCCTACAAACAGTTGGTTAAGAAATCTTGCCATGTCCATGTCCGACTTCTCTCCGCAGGTTCACAGTTCAGTTCAGATCAGTTCACACAGAGGAAATACCAGCGTGTGTGTAAAGTCAGCAGTTGTTTATGAAACTGACTTGTTGGTAGGAGAGCCACAGGTCTACTGATACAGTGTTGCCATGCACGCAGTAAGGACTCTGTCATTGGTGGACTCATTAGACTACGCCCATGAACTCATTGCTAAGGGTATACTAGTGTGGACTGTCATACTATAAACAATATGCGTGGTATACAAAAACATATCGTATAGCTTATGTTCGTAGTTTGAAACACCCCTGTGTGGGGAAATGAACCCATCAGTTAATTTCATTCCGCGTTGCTTAGCAACGGGGGTGTTGTGAGTAAGTAAGCTTGACGGCGAAGACGTAGACATGTTGGTTGAGTTATCATATGCTACCATCTTATGACGTCATAAACTGTTGTCTCTCTCTCTCTCTCTCTCTCTCTCTCTCTCTCTCTCTCTCTCTCTCTCTCTCTCTCTCTCTCTCTACAGATGCACATTTTCATATTATACATCAATGGTCATATAGGAGCTGTTTCTAAATGTGATACCCTTCCTTCGTTTGATCCTCTCTCCATGTTAGTGATTTGTGGGTACATGGTCCACATTTGTTTGTGGGAACTCCGTTTCAAATTACTATCCATGTTCTTTTCAGTTTTTAACATTTAAAGCATGAAACCTGATAGGAGGCTGTTTTTGTTTAGCTTCATGTATTCCTTAGAAGAAGACAAACTCAAAATATTTTCAAAATATTTCAAAAGGGCTTGAAAATGTGAAGAACATTCACAATAAAGATAAGTAGGGCATTAAAAAGGTGTTCATTTACCATAGTGAAAACATTATTGAAATAATGAATGTAAATACTGTTATACAATACAAATATGACATTAGTAAAACATTAACGAGAATTAAGGAATATTTTCTTAAAATATTGACAAATATTTTTTCATAATGTTTGATAGCATTACACTATCTTTTATCAACATTTATTATTAATATTTTATATCTGCTTATTATAAATGTTGTTTTAAACATTCAGTGACTATCATATTGACCTACTTTAAAACGGTGCTAAAAATCTGGTAGTCGAAATAAAATATCAAAATGTACATTAATGAAATGTTAAACAATATTTTTCCGCAGTAATGCTTGATAATATTAAACGATATTTTTCCTAATATTTAATAAATCGTTTTACATCTGCTTTAACAAAGGTTTCTTTAATTCGTTATTGAATATTGTATTTAGAATAAGTTTAGAATATTTCTAAAAAGTCTGGACAAAGTTGAAATTCAATATCAAAATAGATATTGATAACAAAATAACTTATAACTTTCTTCAGTAACGTTTGATGGCTGTTTGAGTAAATATCTTGAATCGCTTGGTACACTTTCTTCAGACATCAGTTTAATATCAAGTACACACCCTACAAAATAGTTGTGAAACATTTGAATAAAGCTGTAAGGAAATGTTAAAAATGACACTAACAAAATGTTGAATAAATGTTTTGAATTGTATGCCGAATTGTTTGTTCAATGTTACTATATTACAGTCCTTTAATAAAACAAAAACATTGTAAAAAGACCGATTACAACATAAAAAACCTTATAAGATATTTTCAAAGATATTATTTAAGAATGTTCTATTATATTGCTACACAATAATATAAAAATGTAAAAACAACAACAATTCAATATTATTGTCCTGATATCAGATACTGTAATTATATTATTTTTAAATTGTTAACAACAATTGGTCATGAAATTCTTGGCAAAAGCAACATTTCATGCAGATATTAGATAAGTTTGATTGATAGACTTGAAATATCGCCTTAACAATTCAGGAACAAATAGTTCCCAAGATAATATATCATTACTGGCCTTGATTTCAAATTGTAGGTTTCTTAAAAAAAGCATGAAATACCAGTATGCGTCATTGGGAAAAAACATTGATTAGAGCTGACCAAAAAACATGAATAGCATTCTCTCCTATCTTGAAATCATGAGATGTACAGTATACTTTTCAGAGTAAGACTGACCGAGAAATCCTTAATATGGGCATTCAAAAGTGTGATTTTATAGGAGATGGGTAAGTACATGTTTTTGTGCTAAATGATTAAAAACATATCTATCTGATAACAATTAATATTTAAAAAATATTGAAATAATGTTGAGTAAGATGTAACAAATGTGTTGGCATAATTATTCCCAGGCCAATAATTCAAATCTGGATAAATATCTTTCAACAGCAATGTAAAAATGTTACTTAGAAATAGTTTATGAATGATTTAGGCAACATCGTATACATGTATATTTCAAATATTATGAAAATAATTATTTAGATGTTATCAGAAATGTCATGGTAATAATTATTAGTTGAAGAGATGAAAACCTCTTTCTTAAAGAGCTTTCCTGTAAATGCCTTTATTACATGAATATGATGTACTCACACAATGACAAAATGTAAAATTTCGATTATTGTCTCTATGATGAAAACAATACAAACAACAATTCTCATGTATACGTACTTATCTTTGGTTCTCATGGTTTTCGCCTAATGATATCAACATGTAGCTGTATGATCAGGCTGGCTGCGTCTTCTCCTGCTGAAGGCTTCTCTAAACAATACCTTTATTTGCACGAATATACAATTACATTTGAGATCTTTATAGAATTCCAAGGGTTGTATTGATCCATATGTACTATAGCACCACCCTGCCACTTAGAAGCATTGTAGGTGGGCGATGTCTCCAGCAGTTTTACTCTCAAGCAAATTTACTAGGCAGTAAGGTTTATTCTGATTCTACTGAGATACTATTGATTGGGTAATTGAAAGGCGAAACTCCTTCAAAACCCCGTCTTCTTTAAAAGGTTTTTAACAAAAAAGCTCGCATATGTAATATTGCTCTCTCAATCATGTGTTATATCATTGTATTGTGTTCAGTTTTTGGCCAATGTGGTAAGTGAGTGTAGGAGTAGAAGGAATCAAAGCACTTTATTGTGAAAGAAAGTTGTCTATATGCAGGTGACATGAGCGTGTTTTCGATGATGGCTTTAACCGTTTAATCAAATCAATGAAGATATTTAGTGGTTGAAGGATATTCCGTGTTTTTGGGAGTAATAATAAAACAAAAGTAGTCAAGATTGGGGCCTCACGTGGCAGAAGCATATAACGGCAGGGTGAAATATGGATTTGAGTAGACTAGCATATTTGATATTCTGTGTATTACATACAACGCAAGGAACATCTAAGCCCTTATTGTAAAGAAGTAGTTATCAGATATCCTCTTTAAAACTTACACATACCATCCTGTCTCTTCCAGGCCACAGTCCTAAGTATGAAACATATATCTTTATGGCTGATTAATCAAATGTGTAATGTAATGCTATTTTGTCTTTCGTTGCTCACCACAGATGATAGGTGTATTAATGATTTTGGATTAGATTTCGTTAGGATTTACATTGCTTAGGTCATATCACGACAAGGCTGCAACCTAGAACTGAAAAGTTCTTCTCTTTTTGTGTCACGATGGACAGCCTTCGTCAAGAGCACACATTTGTATAGCAACCTGGCCAACATGTTGACTCAGTGGATGAGGGTCCAGTGGAAAATCTAACCCTCGGCTGATTACCTAAAACCCGGACATTCTAACCCCTAGACCACGATTATCAACCTTCTCGTACATTCCCAGTTTATTTTATATACCTGTCAACATTGAGCCATCAAGTTTTGGCTGATTTCATACAGTTTAATATCTATTGGAGGCCATTTTGCAGCATCTTCTGTAGTTACTATCCAGACCACCAGGGGTCAGGTTAATACTTGTTCCACTAGTGGGCCACTTCCTTTACATATGAATCTCAGTATGGGAGAAACAGTGGCGACTTGATGTTGACTATGCAATAATGGCCGGGTTGCTATACAAATGTTTGGAGTTGTGGCGGGCTGTCTATGGTCACAAAAAGGGAATAACAGTGACATGATTTATGTCACTTATACAGATCAGTATATCAAACTGGTCAACATACTCATGAGGATCTAATGGAGGCTTTTTTTATTTTTCAAAACTTTTTATTCATTTTCAAGCAAGAAAGCAAAACAGGTTACAGCGCAGCAAAGGTGCAATAAGATGTGTAAATATGGTAGCATCACATTTTGTATAAATATATGATAATAGCATAAGAAATATAGTTGACATAGGAAGATGGTTTTAAACGCCATTCTCGTATAGGTTAGCCAACAGATTGTATTGTTTCTCAAACCTTGTTCTATTACCATTGATGAACTGTCTATATTTTTCCTGCTAATAAAAGTAGTTGACCTCGTATTTTACATTGAGAATGTGTGGTTTTCTCTCTTTCTTCATAGCATTATAAATTCTAGTGGAGACTTGAACATTTATTGACTCACTTGAGAGCCAGGCGTAGTAAGCATTAGGCCATGATCATAGATGTTTTTCAGCTGTCTCAAGTTTATCCCATGGACCTGTCATAAAACCTATCCATCACTGTACGTAACCGTATACTGTATAACTGGTTAATTTGGCGTTGTTTTTAATATAGTGTTTTTGGCGAATGCCCATCAACGCCAAATTAAAGATCGCATAAAAATATGTCTACATGAAAATGGCGTTGTTCTGACTGCTCCAGACGCCAAAATAAATACAGGGAAAATACTTTTTTGAAGTAACTTAAGTACACTCCAAATTATCCAGTTATACAGTAGCTGAGTAATCAATTTTGAAATGTATTGCTCTTCCATCCATGTTTGCACTACAGAGATGGTAGGTGTATCATTGAGTTTGGTCAAGATTTGTTAGGATTTATGTCGTCATACAGCTTAGGTCAGGCCAGGATGAGATAAAGCAAGAACCGAAATTTATTCCCCTCTTATAGCTTCAAGAGGTCTTAAAGATACAAAGGCAATATAGTCAGCCCATCACAATACCATACATTTGTATAGCAACCTGTCCAGTGAGGATCCAATGACATCGCCACTATTATTGACCTTTCTGAACATACTTAAGTTTATCTCATATACATCTTTCAAAGTGCAGCCATCCCATTTCAACATACTTCATGAGATTATCTATTGTAGGCTTTTTGCGGCATTTTTGTAGTTACTATTTACCAGATATCGGTTAATACGTTAATCTAAAAGTGGGACACGTGATGTATCAATAAGTCATAATGTTGGAATAGTAATTATGAATTTCAAACCTAAATAGAACTATTTAAATGTATATTTTCTTATCCTCATATGTGATACTACAGCAGGACAGATGATTGGGTATACATCGTCACAGAATAATCATTTGACGGTTTTGTGATAATGTCTCATGGTAGTAATGATCGATTCTACTCTTACGGTTAGAGATTCATTATTCCAAAATATATTTGGCAGGACCTTTCAAAGCTTTTTGTGAAGGAGATTTTAGACGCATACACCATTTATACTTGTACTATTAGAATTGAAAAATATAATATACTTAATTTAGTAATGTTATATCGTCTTCTGACAATGCTGTAATATATTGCCCATATTAAATTTGATTTAGACTATTTTATGAAAATAACACGGTTGGAAATTTTCTCTTGCAAGATAGGAATTCTCGTTTTGCATTGCATTACGGAAATCTTTGTCTTCCATTGCATCTGGAATCATTATTCCCTATAAGGAAATGGAATGAATGAATGAATGAGGGCTTAAAGTCACATCGGCACACATATGTCATATGGTGCCTAAGTTTTTTCTCCAAAAAGTGGTCCTTTATAATTGTTATTGGGTTTAAGTTACGCCTGAAGACTTGGGTGGTGGATAATGTCAGCTGAGGCCACTGGTGTGGAGTGGAAGCTGAGGGCGGAAAACACCAGTGGCCGAAGCTGACATTTCCACCCAGCTTAAGGTTCTCCGGGAGGTGCCATCTCCTATTGCACTACAGTGAGCAAGCCAAGAGGGCATGCCCTCTATGGCGTTTAAGGGATATAGAACCTGTGTTTTCATCTGGAACATATATCTTAAGGAATAATTATGGATGATTAGTCGTAATTGAGTAAACTCTGCAAATGTCCAGGTCTAGGTGTGTGTGGTCAATAAATAATTCTAACTTCTGCTGATAATATTTATGTTAAAACACGTTTTACTTTTCCATTTCCCCCGAATTTGTTAAGTACGATAATTGTGAATCTTATATAGGATCCTTCAAAATTGCTACATCTCTAATTTCAATCCCAGCTGTTTGAAATTTCTATTCTAAAAATCAGAATTACCCACCAAACGAATACAAATATGCAGGATCGTTTACATTAGGGGTACTTCAGACATCTAACCCTTCAAAATGGTACTATTCATAGCTATAGCACTATACTTAATACAATGCATATCGAACAAGAAAATGAATAGAATTCACTCTCTATCACCCTACACCATGGCTTCAATACCTTCTTAATATGGCTGATGGGGTTGATTTGTAAGTATAGGGATATTTTCATAATCTTTCATATGTTAAATCCTATGGCCCTTTCTTCATAATTAGACCAATTGTGACTGTCTAGGCCATCACTGGGAAGATTAAGGCACCATATATTACAGAAGCTTTCACAGACTTGTACATCAGCAGGAAAGGTTTTTGGCAAAACTGTTAACAGATTTGCTTAAAACCTGTCATAGTCATAGGTAAGCGTATCAGTAGGAGGGAAGGATATCACATTCTTCCATTTTTACTCTGTTCGAAAGTTATAGAATTTGAAGTTAGGAAAATGCATGTGTACTCTTTTTCAACAATAATTCCAAAGGATATGGTCATAGAACTTGAACGGAGTAAAATTTAGCAAATCCGTATTGATCTTTCCTCTACATTTGTGAACTGTGAATGTCACTAGTTCGTCTATCAATTGCCACCCCAAAAAATATTACACCCTGATGTAAAAGTGACTTTGCAATGCTTATTGTGTATTCCAAACCAAATCAGTTAATACCTTTCAGGTAATATACATTTTGTATAGGCTAGATGAAAGCAGGATAGAGGAGAAACTGAAAAATTAAACCCATAAGCTACCTTCAATTCTAACTTTCAGAAATGACTTCGATGATTTAAAATATAACAGGGCCATTCTACACATCTCCCCCTTCTGCAGGATACTAAGTACTAGTATAGCGTTGTGCTTTTTTGTATTGAAAACATTCATAGATGGAAAACAATCCCACTACCCCTGCAATAAATATATGTCAATGAAGGTGAAAGTCTCATCGCTAATTAGTAATTACAGCTATTAGCGTCACCTCATATAAAAAAGGGTAATGATGATCCCATCATACCGTTATGCTGCTGGTGGCTAATTTGGGAAACACAAAATGATGCAAAATACCTAAAAAAGAAGACTGAAACCTTGACACATGGGTACTCATCTGAGAGCACTTAATGAGAGCTATCCAATGAATACCAACATGACAGGGTTCATATGTTTTTCGAAAATCTTTGCGTCCTTATGTTTTGGGCAAAAGTGGCTACAGCAGTGGACGGGTTAAAATAAAAAGTTCTTCTCTGGGTGCTTGATTCATACTATGATCATAACAGGACGCCAACCTCTGAATTGCCATTGAAATCGTTCCATTTATGACAATATATAATAATCATCATGCAAAGGTCAGAGCACATGTAGTTTTATTTTGCAACCCTTCAAATACTTCTCATCATCACAACTACGTCATAGATATCATATAGGAAGGAACTGCAAGGATGAGTTAATTGCTGCGGTGTGGAACCAGTGTTTCTTATGTACAGTACATACATTTAATTCCTGCACCAGCTGACCGGACGTTTGCTAGTGTCTGGTTGTACAAACACACATGTCTAATATGTCGAATAATCAGCTAAACACATCAATGACCCCCGTTGCTTGCACATCAAAGTACGATCAGTTGTAAGCTCATCCATGCATCAATGCCCAGAAAACTGGGTAGTAATCGAGCACGTGGTCGTGTATCATGCCCGGCCTGCCCTAGCATGTAATGCAGGAATTACATGTCGGCAATGTACTGTGAAAGAAATGGTTGTCCCACAATTAATTATGCATTATTTTGGCATTGGATACTTAGGGTATCAAGATCACCTATTTGCACAGATTCATTTGAGACATATAATTTTCACACCAATCGGCCGCACGCCTGGTTGTACTAACATCAATGGATAACATGTGTAATTTGGAATTTCTTTTTTTTTCGTCACTTTTTTCTGCCATATTGTGGCTAATTCGTGACTAGCCAGTTGTAACTGGTGGAGAAAACTGCAGTACCCGGCGAAATAACACCGCCTAACAATCTTGAGCAGTGGAGTTGATCATTACATGTGATGCCATCGGACTCTTGGCAGACTGGGACCACTATGGACCACAAGTCTTAGTGTATATATCCTGTGTCTGGTTAGAATTCTATTGCATAGCAGTTAATGACTCCAACTAGTCACCTTTATATATGATTTGTCTGGTAGCCAAATGCTATGTAATATACATCGTACTAGACCGAATCAAATCAAACCCTGTTAGTCACTGGCAGAAACTTTCTCGCATGCCCCGGAGAGGTTTTGAAGCCAGGCAGTAGTGAGAGACAGCTAGCAGTCAGCGGCAACGTTTTAGACCACACGGCCATCAGGGCAGGCCCCTGGATAACATGTGAAAAATATGCCAGGCATAATACTGACCCACATAGCTGCGCATCAAAAAGCTATGTTTAGCTGTGAGTAGTCTGTGAGTCATAGGAAAATGGCCGGCAACTGACCGCACGGTCGTGTATCATGCCTTGTCTGCCCGCACATTTAGTGCAAGAATTAAAAGCATGTACTGTAGGAAGTCATAGATCTCTGTGCATACTGGAAATCGTGGTTTTCATGGTTTTCGTCATTTTATTTGTTGGAGTAGATAATCATAGTCGACATCTTTATATGATATTACGGTGTACACTGATGCGTATGTACTACCTCCACCCTCCTATTTCGGTTCATGGTGGGTATGGGTAACAGAACAGGTGTCCTATGCGAAGGAGCAATTTCGATGAAGGTTGAATATAGATAGATAGATCGATACATTAGATATATGGATGGATAGATAGAAAACAAGATAGATAGATAGAGATACGGGTCACAGCAGGGGATCAACTGATATACCTTGCTTGCAGCCATTGGCATGATCTATCTTCAAGAGAACGGCCGTTAATGACTCGAGTGCGGCACTGATTACACAACAGGCGTGTTAGTCGCGCTGGGCAACACACATATGGGTCTACTGCGCATTTGGCAGGACGTGATTGGCTCGGGGTGTCTCCTTGTTACCTACCTCTCTGATATTTGGGAAGTTCTCCACTTAATTGAGTATAAAACTATATTTCAACTTTCTGACCCCTTTCCATTTTAAGATGATTTTTGATATGCTTTTGATATGCACTTTCGCCATCTTACAAAAGAGGATAAAATACCAGTGTTTATCCTTTTCCGTCTGCAGCGTGAATGTGACATATGGATCAAGATCGAGCCTGAATGCTGTGTTGGAAAGCCAAAGGCCAAGGGAGGTCTGATGCATCTCACAGCCGAAGATGAAAATGAAAATACTTGAGTGGCTAAAAGTAATTTCATGTTTTTGCATAAAATATAATAAAAACAAGTAGTCAGGTTTGGGGCCTTACATGGCAGAAGCATACCATGGCAGGGTGAAATATGGATTCAAGTAGACTAGCATATTTGATATTCTGTGTTTTACATCCAACACAGGAGAACGGTTCTATTACAGAAGATGATACCAACAGGACAATTGGAGAGATAAGACAGCCAACAAAGACCTGGCTTCCCAGCAATCTAAAACCTTATTGTAGAGTAGTACTTATCAGATATCTCCGTTAAAAATGTACCCATATGCTCCTGTCTCTACCGAGCCAGAGCCTAACGTATAAAACATCTAACTGTCTAGCTTGGTTATCAATATTGAAATTTAATTTATGAAACTTACTCCTCGTTCACCCAGCAGAGATGAGGGTTGTATTAATGATGTTTGGGTTAGGATTTGCTGGGATTCATTTGGTTCATTCCTTTTTTGGGAGATTCCTGCTAATTTCTTGAAAAATTCTACTCCTCCACTGTGATTAATTGGTACTTACGTTTTGCTACACTGGCAATTCAATACCTGTATGTTATTCTGGTACCAGGCAAACGCTGTTATGCTACTGACTCAGACATCTTCTTACAGACTTTTGTATCAAACTGCTGTTGAGATGTGTGATATGGACCCACTACTGTTTGGTTGTTTTGAGTGGTAACGCTTAAGAAAATGGAGAACAAATGTCAATAAACTACATACAGGTCTCACACAGTATGTTTTTCATATCTGTTCAAATACTCTTGTAGAACACGACCTCTACAATTCTATGGTAGCTAGTGGAGATGGTGCAAATGCAGTATCCCTATACATATTGAAGAGTACAATATGAAAAGCTATGACTGATTATACAGGTAGTCCATTTTGTAATTTTACTAACATATTTTCCTATAACTAGAGGTTATTTTGAAGTGTCAACATCATTTGGTACCGATTGGAATGTCAGTAGTGTTCTATTCAGTGTTACTACCATTCTTGTTTCTAGTCGAATATTTCAAACAGATAAAGTGTTGGAAATAGATTAAAAAAATGGTTGTAAGAGAGGTATTTGAATTGAATTCACTAAACTGTGAATACATTGTAATGAAATACCTATTTATATTAGATGATTGCCTCAGCATGACAAGTCCCATTGAAAATAATTAATAATCCACTAATGGTCACATCCCACTGGGCACTAAGGATCAGTTGGTTAGCTGTCGGACTAGTAATCTGTAGGTCGCTGCTTC
>OZ012701.1:23420230-23452730 GCA_963942565.1 Maea johnstoni | reverse complement strand
GAGAGAGACAATTAAACAAGGAAGATGTTCTATAATGCTTTATGAATTTCTTCAATCTAGTGGTCGCCACAAATTCACACGGTCCGTCGGCCCAATGCACATCATAGAGAAATGTGGGTAAATGTGCAAATCAAATAGACGGCCGGACGGTCCAATGCTGCCACCTATAATCAGTAGGGTAAACTAACTGAAAAAGTATTGAGTGCTTATATGACTAACCAAATAAATTTATGTTAGGGCCATGAAATTCTGTCACTAAAATGAGATAAACTCAAGAAAGCATTGAAGTGCATAGTTTACCACTTAAGTGCTCTACTTAATAGCACTAATGGGAAATTTCTCTTATCATGATGGGCAGTTGTACAGGCAAATATTGTATTTTGCTATCGAAGTTAATTCACTGTGGTGTTTATAATCCAAAGAACATATGCACAAAGGAACAAGTTTCAACAGATTGATTAGGTCGCGGATACAAAACAAGTTATGCTTTACTCAGTACTAGAGCTATTAAAAGGATATCACTGCCAAGGGGTATACATATGAAGGGCCACTCTACTTTAGTTTCACTGCAGAATGACGAGGGGAAATTTACTATTATAGCATCACTGTGCAATGTTTGTTTGTTTTCAAAATTTTGTGGAAATGCGCTTTGGTAAAACCTAGCAACATCTGGCCAGTTGCGATGGTAACCAATGGGTAAAAGTTCATTCTAATCAATTTCAAGGCAATTTTTCCCAAAATGGAATATTTCTATACGCTTAAACAACCACTAAGACCTTGGCTGGCAGTGGTATCGTATCATTTAGTAACAGCTTTAAATATAGTCGTGAGAGGTCTGGTGTTACCAACGGCATCAATGGTGCTATCTCAGCTGTGACTAACCTTATCCCCCTTGGTTACATAGCACCTATTGATGTAAATACTATTCAATTTGAATTAATATGTATCTTTCACTCCATTAAGGTTTTACATTATTCTAATCTCATGTGTGTAAACCTAACTTATTAAATTCCCATTCGTCTCCATTCACAAAAGCTTAGATGTAACACAATAAACACAACTAGTTGGCTAGGCTAGTGCGCTAGAGATGCAGATTTATTGATTGCAATGAACAGAAATACAATATGAGTGCTTGTCAGGGAAATAAAAAAGAGCCTGGTACTTTACAATTATAGCCAGACTAGTACTGTAGTTTAGATGTGTAATCACAAAAAAGAAGTCGACTATAGATATTCTCTATATATTCAGCATTTTAGTTTATATGAGCTGTATCACATTTTGCGTTAACTAAGTGCAATGGTTTTCATCTCAGATAAAGCGATCGTCAAGTCAGTAAATGTTAATCACAAAACAAATGTCAACACGTACATGCGATATATACTATGCCGAGTACTTCCCTATAGAATAGCTACAAAGCGAGAACTAGTTAAAATGAATAGCACACAAGATGAACATCTAGTATACAAATGTATAAAAGCAGGTTTTTTCTGGCTGGATATACAAACATGGATACAACATCAGGTCTTGAGTATTATCTATTAGATGCGAATACTTTTATCCTTTAACTAAAATGGTTATATAGTCTATCAGAAACCAGTCGACTGATGATAGATCAAGTAAAACTTGTTCCGCATAGAGAAATACTGGTCGGAAACCAATGGGAACGTGCCAAACTTTCTAGAGCTTTGGCATCCTCTATATAATGAGATTATCAACTTATGAATCTGAAGAGTGTTAAAAAATGCACTCTTTGTCAACAACGTATATTACATAGTATAATTCTGTATAAGCGGTGAACCGTGCTATGTGTCCGTTGGACGTCTGTAACAATAAAAAACCATTTCAAACTTTAAACATCAGTCAGATATGTAGCAAGTACAAAAATCCTAGCGTAAATGTGTTAAACAATAAATCAAGAGACGGATAATGTAATACTCTAATGGCAACCTGCCGTTGAATTTAAAACAGTGGCAATATTTCTGTGAGAGCAGAACAATGCATATCTATAGCATGCAGTAACATACTACTTTATCCAAATCTGAATTGTCAAATTCAATTTACATGTGTATGTTAAGAAAAAGTCAATGTACACCATAACTTAGGGGTGCTCGCACCAGTTGTTTTACCGTGAAGATGGCCATTATTGCACATGTGAGCAGTAGTGCTCAGGAATTCAAAAATGCTGACGACAATAAGGAAAACATTACTTTTGTCAATATAACATGAACAGTTTTGTACCTTGTGGTTAAAGCTCTGTTGCTCACAAAACTGAACCATGACACCCCATTTATTTATTCATATATTGATAGTATATTTACCGAGCAAGAAAAAAATACTTATCTTTCATTTTGCACAAACAATTCTGCCATCAATTACTTTAATATTTCTGAAATATATTATTTTCCATTAAATGTGTTTCCCTAAGCTGATTACATCTGTAGTTTTATTCCATTAGCCTATTGTGAAATGTCTATTTCAATAGCCAAGTATGTAGTTTTTAATGCAACAATGGCCTCAATTTAGCAAATCAAAATGTGTGCATAGCGATGGCCTTTTTTATCCCAACAATTGTACATTTTCGCCAATTACAAAATGGTGCCCAATAAAAAAGACAAATGTATCGCCATTTTTGCATGAATCTTCCTCTTTTGGTGTATAAATTATCCACAAATGTTTGGACAGACAAAAATGATGCGAGCATCCTTCGCCTTCGAGTGATACATGTCAATTACCCCCCCCCCCCCCCCCCCATCTCACTGGGACCTATGCTCTCCACGCTCTCCATGATCTGACAAAATGTTGACAAATCGCAGAAGAGCGTAGTAGAGTCACGGGTGAGCGTAGTGGTGTCCGTGAGAGCGCCGTGTGGTCGCTAAGAGCGCAGTGAGCACGGGATAATTTGATGCATGTATCAAATGAGCGTAGGGCGATCGTGGCTGCTTTAAAGCGCAGTGCGATCACTAACAGCGTGGCGCAAGCTGCGTACGAGCGCAAAGGACGTACTAACAGCGCAGGGAGAGCATCGCATGATCTTGCACCATCGTGGAGAGGATACACTACACTCATACGGCGATGGTACTACGCTGGTACCACGATTGAGCTACGCTGCCTACGCTTGTGTTGAGCTTGTACCGCGCTCTCCACACGCTCTGACTGCATTCCATACGATTTGACTACGCTCGTAGCACGCCTTTATCACGTTGGCATTACGTTTATCACGTTTGTGCTACGCTCTTAGTACGTTTATCACGTTTGCGCTACGCTCTTAGTACGTTTATCCGAGCATGTAAAAGTAAAAAGCAGCTCTGCGCAGGCAGCAAGCCAAATCTTCAAAAGCGTGGACAACAGCAAGTTGGCATGACTACCCCCCCATCTGAGACCCGCGCCCGCCACGCTCATGGCGCTCTCCACGACCATGCGCCGATTTGAAGGTCGGCGTGAGAACGCCGTGTAGTCATGCCAAATCGCCGTTGTCCATGCTTTTGAAGTTTTGGCTTGCTGCCTGCGCCTGCGCAGAGCTGCTTTTTACTTATACATGCTCGGATAAACCAGTGGGTAAACGTACTAAGAGCGTAGCGCAAGCGTGATAAACGTACTAAGAGCGTACTAGCGCAAACGTGATAAACGTAATGCCAACGTGATAAAGGCGTGCTACGAGCGTAGTCAAATCGTATGGAATGCAGTCAGAGTGTGTGGAGAGCGCGGTACAAGCTCTACACAAGCGTAGGCAGCGTAGCTCAATCGTGGTACCAGCGTAGTACCATCGCCGTACGAGCGTAGTGTATCCTCACCACGATGGTGCAAGATCGTGCGACGCTCTCCCTGCGCTGTTAGTACGTCCTTTGCGCTCGTACGCAGCTTGCGCCACACTGTTAGTGATCGCACTGCGCTGATACTGCGCTTTAAAACAGCCACGATCGCCCTACGCTCATTTGATACATGCATCAAATTATCCCGCGCTCACTGCGCTCTTAGCGACCACACGGCGCTCTCACGGACACCACTACGCTCACCCGTGACTCTACTACACTCTTCGGCGATTTGTCAACATTTTGTCAGATCGTGGAGAGCGTGGAGAGCGTAGGTCCCAGTGAGATGGGGGGGTACACGGTGTTCTCACGCCAACCTTTTAAATCGGCGCATGGTCGTGGAGAGCGCCATGAGCGTGGCGGGCGCGGGTCTCAGTGAGATGGGGGGTAAGAATAAAGACTGATAAGCTTCATCTGAAGTTTATGAAACTCATTTTCACAAATAAAATGGTTTATCAGTTTATCAAATTTAACTTGTATAGAAATATTGCAATGAAATATATGCAAAAGATATTTCTGCAAATGGAACAATTGGAATCTGCTTGTTCAATGAGTAACGACATAACTTTTGACTTGTAGAGAAATATTGCAATGAAATATATAACTTCAGATCTATGAATAAGCAGCTGCAGTGCTCTAAGAATCTGTTTGGGCCAATGTTTTCTTCATGGTGTAATTGTCCTTTAAGAATCCGATGCATGATAGCATTTACCAATAAAACATTGTCAGTCCTATATAGCATATACCATATTCTTCCAAACAAGTGCACACACCCCTAAGATCCACACCCCCACTTTTCTCTGAACAATGTTTAAATGGTCAAGCCACTGGGCATTATTTTCTGGCCTTCTGTACCTCCCTCATATCCCCCAACAAATGCCTTCGTTTCCTTGCCTGTATATGTACCGATACAGACTGTATAATGACCTTATTGAAGACTTGGCACTCTCGGTCTTCCACCATTTCAGTCAGTTCTGGTAGGCTATCACTCAAGCGTCCAATCGGACATGTTGTAACAAAAGACAAAAGAGTAGCCAAGGATTGTTGCCTTGGTTGGCAATGCGAATGGGGTTTGGCTAAACGCACGAATACTCCTTCTAGCGAATTTCCTCCTAACTTGTACTAGCAGTGTGCGCCTATTTGGACAAACACGGTACTTCAGTTTTGCAGTCCATAGCAAACAAGTTTTCCCAGTGTGTGATAACCCTCCTCATGCGCACTTGCTGTATCTCCGAAGTACATCTTCATTACTGGAAGTGTTGACTTGTCAGTAAGGTAACCTTCATCATACTCCCACGCATTTGTGTTTGCATCGCAGTTGCAGACTTTAGATCGATTCACACAGGAACGTGCCATTCCACAAGCACACTTGCCGCTCCCAGGACTTGCTCCACCCCAGTATGTCATCTTCTGACCACCACGTGATTCCCAAATCCCGCCTTCACGGCCACGTCCAGAATTAAACAGTGAGCCCTTACAGTCATATCGAATAAATTGTTCACATTGGTTAGAAATGGCAAGTAAAGCAGCAAGTTGTGGGCGAGGGATATTGTAGTGTACGGTTTTCACATAGAATCGCGGCCATTCATATGGGATGTTCACATGGGTTCTTGTCTCGGAGTCATGAGCCACACTGGTAGCTGCCTGGCCGTCCCTGCCTGTCATATTACAGCTGACCAATACGGGTGCCTCACCTATTCCTAGGCCGTCAGGATCGACCATGTAATCCCCATCGGTGGCGACACCCATATCCTTCAGCTCTTGGCAAGACCGCGCTTCTGAAAGAGATAGAGACAGCTCAATAGATACTTTGGCACATTGTATCAGTCTGCCTGTCTGTATGTGTATATGTATGTATGTATTATGTATGTATATATGTATGTATGTATGTACGTATGTATTTATGTATTCATGTATGTACATGTATAACTATATGTATATGTGTATGTATGTATGTATTTATGTGTGAAGTTTTTGATCAAAGGGGAATGTAAGTAAGAATCTGTTTGATGTATCGTGTGGGGTTAATTCCATTGACTCAGTTTTTCTTATATCCTGCTTTATTTGACAATTCAGCTTAAACGTTTTTTTTTGTTGAAAATGAGAAAGGGCATTTTTCAACTTTCAAATTCAATAACTTTTGAACTTTTGAAGTTCAAATTGCAAACAAAACTTCAAAGCAAACTTCAAGCTTATCCTTCAACACTTGATACTCGAAATGCATGTTTGAAATAACCATGCTTTTTGTTAAAGTCGACATGGAGAAAAGGGCCAAAAACATTTTCTGCTTGTGCGCAAGCCTATGGGGGTTTCTTCTACCACTAACCTCAGTGATAGCCTAGACATTCACATTCGATCTGATTATGAGGAAATGTTATGGGTTTTGACATGTGTGCAAATCTCACGATGACTCTTTATTCATAAATTAACCCCAGAGGCCACCTTGAGTGGATAATGTGGGTCCACAATATTAGCAACACTACCATTGAAATATTTACCAATACATGTATCTGGTACGTATAAATACATAACAATTTACCTACTCGCACATACAGGTAACTAATAGTAGCTCCTGATTATATGCTCATACACACACATGGCTGACAGTTATTCGAGTTCTGTTAGAAGATATATGGACAAAATTGTCAGAACATGTGTGTATATAGGAGCACACTTCTGTTGACCTATAGTTCTTCTCCACTTTTGTTGTGAAATAATACTTCTAAAGTGTCTTTCAGAGGTAGCATATGTGTGTAATGTAATGTATATATCTGAACTGCAATTCACAACAGGAACTGTGGGCTCGAAAGTGCTTATCAACTCACCTCTTACTCCAGCTGTGTGGTCCTCAATCGCAACTTTTCCAATGTTTCTGTCCAGCAAGCCACACTCATGCGAAGAGGTATTGTAGTTAAACGCAATACAAGGTTGTTCAGTAAAGCACCTAAGTGCACACTCCGAGGCTGTTTCAACCGTATACTTCATAAAGTGCTGTGCTGTAAACATAGTTCCTTTCTCAGTATGAAACATTCCATCATTTGTACAGGCTGTTAACGTGAAGTGGATGAATAGCGCTAAATATGCACACAATTCACTCATTTTAGAGATAGTTATGATGCCGCTGGTTCACAGAATTATCTTCCCAGACTGTCCGTGAAGTGAATATGAATTCCTCTAAAAAATTCCTGTTGCTTTCTAATTTATTGCGTGTAGAAAGTCCCTACAAGAACAAATTCACATTACAGTCGGGTTTGAATTTATGCTCGGAGACGTTTGTAAACTGTCAATATCAAGGATCTTGGTGCAGCTGTTCCTTAATAGCACGTTTCTCACATCAGCAGAGACTCAAACTTCTGTGTTGATTGAATATGTATAAGCAGGTATGGTTTGGCCAGTTGTGCAATAGTTATAAAGTATTTGCTATGGTTGCCTCTTACCAAATCTTGCCAATTGTGCCTGTAACTGTGATTGCTGTTGTGCATGGTTCTATCTCTCTCCCGTTGCAAGAATTCTCTTCGACAAAATCTTGAAGCCGAAAGATATTCTCCCCTCTGCAAGCCAAATCGACGTAGAACTATCAATCACATGTGCCCAATAAGTTCCAGGAAACTCCTTGCGAGTGCTAACCAATAGGTAGTTAGGTTTGAAGTTACGCATGTAAACGTTTGTAAACTGTCAATACCAAAACTGATGGCTCAGATTTTCACTTTTACAGTTCTCGCATAGTAGACAGCCAACTAGCTGATGAAATGATATACTACTCTGGTCGTTGCTATGTATATCAACACTTGCCTACCACTTTGAGCCTCGCATGCGCAGAGCTTATCTCAGCATGACATTGATATGGACTAGCCAAAACAATATGGATTCGCACAATAAGCGATTCAAAATGGAACAAGGCCTGCGGGCAGTGAACAAACGTAACGTTTAGGACCAGAAACCATCTGGACTTTCTCACAGAGAAGTTTGCAATGTAGAACTGATGCCAAACAAGGCTTTAGCCGAGGCCTTCTCAAGATCTATTGCTAAACAAACCGTCGCCCACCAGAATACAGATATCCGAAGATGAAGTGGATTTTGTATTTGTAAATATTGATAGGACTTCTGCACCCTGTATTTGTACTATTTTCAAATAAACAACGACCAGCCTTTAATGAAATGGGAATGAAAGGGATATACAAATATAAGGGAAATGAAAACATGACTGTTTATATCTAGACAATGTGTATGTTTCATGATGTAATATACAATGACCGTATATTTGTTTTCGCTTTACTTGGTTAACCGATGCATGTATTGTTCTAAGGAAAGCATACGCCTGTTAAAGTGCAATATGTATCAAATGCGTAAAACAAAATCAAATGACATCAGGTAATGAAAATTGTCACGAGGTAGCAAATAAACATGCAGTGTAATTTGGCAATTTTGTAATTTTTGCACAGATTGTAATAAAGAACTTCACTATAGGTTATTTAACTACCCTTTGCAACGATGTCATAATTTGTGTAGATGTTAAAAACAAATGCTTAAATATATCATTTCATTGTGCGCAATTACTTTATTGTGATATGTGTATTGCATTATGCGTTTTAACACATCACACGTCACTAACGATTCGTCAGATTCACACATTGAATTATTTTGAATATTTGTGGTGTAAGATACTCCTCTGTTATTGGCTATATCCTGCTATGACGTACCTGTGTATGTATGTAAATATCACATGTAGAAGCCTGACTGGTTATCCATGGCCTATATATGTGAAATGATGGAAAATAAATGAACAAACTATATGTTATTGCTATTTGACTATTCAGTTTAATATTCCAAATTTGGTTGATATATGTCATGGATATGCACGCAGTTTTGTTAACTTTGATGTCTGCTTTCTTTGGCCTTTATTTAAAAACAGTTAAATGCTATACTGGTCTCACTATAAGGAATGGTCAAAGAATATACTATTACTGTATGAGGAATGAGCAATGCTTTTTCACCATGTTCATTTAGGTTTTGGTTCATAAAGGCTGAGTATGATAATTATTTGAGTTTATATTTTATGAAGTGATGACCTACATATGTAGTTATGTTATCTATACTGCAAGATGTTTCAATTCATAAATAACGAATGGTATATTTAGCCACGATATCATTCGATATCCGCATTGCTCATGTATGCAAACAATCTAAGTCGTATCAGAAGTCCCTCCTCACCATTAGACCATTCATCCATGTGCATTCAGGTATTGCTTACATTTCATCTTATACATTTGCAAATATATTATCAACGATGGGATCCTGTATAACTGCTATTATTACAGGCATTCAATTTTCACTACTAGTATTTTGGCGTTCCCCATGGTAGCGCCAAAATAATATTCTTCAAATGAATAACTAATAAATATATGGTTCAGTTTGAGTGCTTGAATGCGCGAATTTAAAGTAACACATACAACTGTATACCCTCCAGCACTCCAAATTGAAGCCATATATTATTCGTATCCTAACCTGTGTATACCTATACAATAATGGCAATGTCAACCATAACATGAAATATTTAAGACTGTTCAATTGCCTAGAGATGACGTTCGTAGGAGGCAACCTTCAGATGTAATTTGATACAAACTGGACATCGCTATTTCAAGCCTGTAACAGATAATCATTGATTATAGTCCGGCAGCCAAAACCCATTTTGGGGGTGAACCTGTTTTTGTCAGGTATAGTTTTTTTATGATTGATTATAAGAAAGTAAGGCATGCCTTTTCAGAAAATGCCGGATGACACCTCAGCATCCTTGAGCATTTTGAGATATTGGCCCCTCTGACCCACCCCCCTGGGAACAAATCAGCATATGTCGCATTTTCAGGCCCCTGTATTTTAAAACCAGAAAGACTTACAAAGCTGATGTTCACCAACCCAATAGCAAGTATAGCAAGGACTTCAGGAATAACATTCAAACACATTCTTATTTTTCAAATGGGCCGGGGTCACCCTTGAAAGTAAGCGATTTGTTCAAAAACGACAAACTTTTTAGCGTTTTTCGTATTTTCAGGACCCTTATACCTCAAGATGAAAAAGTCGCACAACCCTCTCGTTCATCAATAAGCAAGAGTATTATGTAGGGAGGATGCAGATCATTTAGAAATACTACCTGATCTTTCCATTAGTCAAATATGAGCTTGTAAAAATGGGAAATCATCTCTAATACATGAGCATTTAGCATTTTTCGAAATTTTCGGTCCCAGTAGATCTCATAAAAATAAGAGATACATGAAGTTATTTCTCAATCAGTAATAAAAACTATTTAACAAGGATGCCCTAGCTGGTAAATGAGCTGTCTCTTGTGTTCAAAATGTTTTTGTAGAAGCTTGGAAACTTAGCATTTCATTATTTGACAATAATGTAGTAGAGTCAGGCAGCCATAGATCTCATAAAAAAGAGGTACATGAAGTTATTTCTCAATCAGTAATAAAGACTATTTAACAATGATGTCCTAGTTGATAAATGAGCTGTCTCTTGTGTTCACAATAGCATTTCATTATTTGACAATAATGTAGTAGAGTCAGGCAGCCAAAACCCATTGTGAGGGGGAACCTTGTTTTGTCAGGTATAGTGTATTTATGATTGATTATAATAGAGTAAGGCATGCCTTTTCAGAAAATGCCAGATGACACCCCAGCCTCCTTGAGCATTTTAAGATATTAGCCTCTCTAATCCACCCCCGTGTGGACAAAATATGAACAAATCAGCCTATGTCGCATTTTCAGGGCCCTGTATTTTAAAACTGGAAAGACTTACAAAGCTGATATTCACCAATCCAATAGCAAGTATAGCAAGGACTTTCTACCGTTACGCCTCTGGTGGATAATTTGGCCATTTCAAAAGTATGCAAAATAAACCCTGAAAAATGACTAAAATCCCTGGCTCTTTGTAAAAAGCTTGTTGTTAACAATCAGAAATTGATGTACAAAAGTGTAGACAACTTCTCTTGAATGTGACAATAAAAGGGCCTCAATAAATTTCCTAATTCTATGTTACTTGCCCACCTGGATAAGCTGTGTGACAGAGTATGATACCCTATATCCTTGCTATATATTCTTATAATTATGTGAAACATTCCAGCATTGTATATAATTTGATTTTTGAGAAACAAAGGTTCGATGAATTAGAAAGAATGTCGAAAAAATCTGTTTGTTTTTTTGTAAAATAATGAAATATAATGTCTCCTACCCAAACATTGTGAACACAAGAGCATTTATCAGCTAGAGCATTTTGTTGAAATATGTCTTTATTACTGATTGAGAAATAACCTCATGTACCTCTTATTTTTATGAGATACAAAGGCCCGTAAATCAGGAAAAATGCCAAATATCATGTATTTGAGGTAATTTCCTACTTTTACAAGCTCATATTAGACTAATTGAAAAATCAGGTAGCATTTCTAAATGTGTATCCTCCATACATAGAACTCTTGCACATATATGACCAAAAGGGTTGTGCGACTTTTCCATCTTGAAATAGAAGGGTCCTGAAAAAACAAAATAAGCTAAAAAGTTTGCCGATTTTAAACAAATTGCTTACTTTCAAAGGTGACACCGGCCCATTTGAAAAATGAGAATGTGTTTGAATGTAATTTGTGAAGTCCTTGCTATACTTGCTATTGGATTGGTGAATATCAGCTTTGTAAGTCTTTCCAGTTTTAAAATACAGGGCCCTGAAAATGCGACATAGGCTGATTTGTTCATATTTTGTCCACACGGGGGTGGATTAGAGAGGCCAATATCTTAAAATGCTCAAGGAGGCTGGGGTGTCATCTGGCATTTTCTGAAAAGGCATGCCTTACTCTATTATAATCAATCATAAATACACTATACCTGACAAAACAAGGTTCCCCCTCACAATGGGTTTTGGCTGCCTGACTCTACTACATTATTGTCAAATAATGAAATGCTATTGTGAACACAAGAGACAGCTCATTTATCAACTAGGACATCATTGTTAAATAGTCTTTATTACTGATTGAGAAATAACTTCATGTACCTCTTTTTTATGAGATCTACTGGGCCCGAAAATTTCGAAAAATGCTAAATGCTCATGTATTAGAGATGATTTCCCATTTTTACAAGCTCATATTTGACTAATGGAAAGATCAGGTAGTATTTCTAAATAATCTGCATCCTCCCCACATAATACTCTTGCTCATTGATGAACGAGAGGGTTGTGCGACTTTTTCATCTTGAGATATAAGGGTCCTGAAAATACGAAAAACGCTAAAAGGTTTGTCGTTTTTGAACAAATCGCTTACTTTCAAGGGTGACCCCGGCCCATTTGAAAAATGAGAATGTGTTTGAATGTTATTCCTGAAGTCCTTGCTATACTTGCTATTGGGTTGGTGAACGTCATCTTTGTAAGTCTTTCTGGTTCTAAAATACAGGGGCCTGAAAATGCGACATATGCTGATTTGTTCACAGGGGGGTGGGTTAGAGGGGCCAATATCTCAAAATGCTCAAGGATGCTGGGGTGTCATCCGGCATTTTCTGAAAAGGCATGCCTTACTTTCTTATAATCAATCATAAAAAAACTATACCTGACAAAAACAGGTTCACCCCTAAAATGGGTTTTGGCTGCCGGACCATTACAGAAACTATGCTTGATACTTTAATTTAGCTTTTTAAGAGCCTCATCGGATAGCTATATACGTTTACACTCTGACCAGAAAAGATTGGAATACATTGTTATAGTTTATTATAGGAATTTACATTTGCTAAGAGTATTATACACTAAAGGAATTAGACTGTATTATAATTGAGGGAACAGTCAGCAAACCTAATTGCAAGGAATTCCGTTAATCCGGGCAATCCCGGCCTCGTCCTAGTAACAGTGGCTACCATGCGTCATGCGGTAACAAAATGTGGAGGGTTTTAAATTCCCTGCCTATCTTATATACACTTGCGTGCTTTCCTATCCTTTTAACTTAATAACTTTATTACTTTTGAAAATAAAGCAACGCATGACTACGAGTGTCCTGGTGAAAGGTGACTTTTGAACCTTTACGTACATATACGTACATGTATATAGATAGATACATAGATAGATAGATATATGTACATGTATATATGTATGTATTTTTCGCTACAGACAAAGACGCAAGATCGTAATGTCGGCAATTGGTTTATTTTACAATGGGACCTACTGAACAAAATCCATATTTTGGGGAATTGAGACAAAATGTATATTTATAAACACACGCAGTAGTGTTCCAAAGAGGTTTGCCAAGTTTGGATGGCAAACTCGAATATTTTGACACAAAAAAGTGGAAAAAGCGGTGTGCTACCCTCAAGTCAGACAGACTATGGCTCAACTAAAAATGTGAAGATATGATTACAGCTCGCCGGCCGTGTGATGTGTTTTAGTTAGGATTATCGTCAATAGATGGCAGAATCTGCTGCAACGCCGAGCAGATAGCGCTGCGGGCGACACAGATTGCAATGAAAATTAGCAATCTGCCACAGCGGCGATACCCTCTTCCGCTGGACGCAAATGTTTATCCCCTAGGCGCGCAGCGCCGCAAAAGTGAAACGCTAGCAAGTGTAATTAACTGAACCTCTTAAGGTGATGGGTACCATTGCAAGCTAGATAAAAGGCCCGTCTTTTCTTTATTTGAATTCTCCGTATGCCTCCTTATTGTTTTCTTTTTTATCCTTTATATCTTGTACCTTCTCATTTTTGTTTTGTCTTTGTGCATACTCCTTTCTCTTTGAAAATAATCAATCTCTCTCCCTCTATCTCCTGTACTATTGTTAAATCTTTCTTTCAGAATGTCAGAGGGAGGAGTAATTTGCTTTTATTTGGCCGCAATTTTTTTCTTGATTGTTGACGTGACCCATTTTTTCACGCCTAAGGACACCCCACTGCCCTTTTTGACTGGTATTCGTTCACCACTACTGTGTATGTAATCCCGTGCATCGCACGGTGCCATTGCTAGTACTCATGAATTCTGTTTGGCGAAAAAAATTCAATAGCATAATTATAGTGATATAGTCAATAGAATAATTATAGTGACAAAACGCGCAATCTTTAACAATAGCGAGTAAAAAAGGTCCCCTCTCTAAAGAAACTATTCTCGACATTGAGGAAATCATTCGAAATGGAACATTTTGTAGCTTGAAATTGTAACAACTTCCCTGATGCTACAAAATGGAAGGCTCCCCAAGGCCATAGAAGGTAATAACACTCACCCCCGTACTTCAGAAGAGAGAAGGGATAGGGTGAATATGCAAGTCTTTTTTGCCTCAGACTAGACATCTAGAGGTTTTTCCCTTATTGAGGAGAAAGTGGAATTTTTTTTAGTCATAAGTTCTACCAATAGGGGGAGCGTTATGGTCTCTTAAATTCTGACTAAAACAAAGTTCAGCGGTACTTTAAAATAGTACTATCTTTTCCTTTTTACAAAGTTAATCACCAAGTCTGTGTAACAGTTTTGCAAGGGATATCTTAAATGTTAATATTCCGACATATATCCCTCCCCTCTCTGCTGTACATAGAATTACATATTATTTATTTTTCCATTACCATGTTATTATTCTCCTTTCTATTACTTTGTTATATCATTACATGTCGTTACACGCATGATTTTGTAATGTAACCATTACAGTCAATAAACATACATACATACATACATACATACATACATACATACATACATACATACATACATACATACATACATACATACATACATAGTGGTGTTATTATCTGCAGCTCACAAAAAGGCCGATTATTGAACGTGTATCACAACCAATCAGACCACCTGTCACATATCCTACCAACTACTGTGTAGGCATTGCTAGTGCTTAAGGCATCATATATAATTACACTCACACACACGCATCCGCACAGATCAACCACGACAGAGGGACCTGCACAAATTGGCAGCACGTCACACAAGGTCTTAGAGAAGCGGGGTGGTGCGAGAGACACACAACAGAAACAGCAATAATCATGAAAGTGCTTGACGTAATTGGGCTGCTTCACTTGGCAACCATGGTCATATCAGGTATGTAACATACCTACTTTATGTTTATACTCATATTACCATTTTGATTCTCTAATTCTATATATCCCATTATTTTAGAAAGATGTTATGGCACTACACAGGTAAACACTGAGGGGCCCGTATATAGGCCCGTTATTTTGACGGGTGTGTTTTACCGGGCCAGTAGCGGGCCCGTCATGACAGGTCCGTATGGGCCGTCAAATCAACGGGCTTGTTATGAGTTTTCAGCTGTAACAAGCCCATTTTAAGGGGCCCGTTACGGGTTCACAGAGACATCTGGCGGCCATAGTTTTGGGCCCGTTAACTTTACCTGTGCCGATGAGCCTTTAAGCAACCATTAATTCATTTAAGTGTTATCCTACGTATTGCTGTTATAATTTCACTTATATTATTGCATGAATTTTCTGGGCGAGAAGGATATACTAGTAGTCAATAAAGATACATACTACATATACTGTAGATCCTATAAAATATTACAGGAAACCCTATTTTCTCCCGAATGGAAGAGATCGGGAACAGTAAAATTAATAACGTAAACACCATATATACAAAAGATGAGTTTGTAAATGCGCACCAATTTAGAATTTAAATGGAAAAAATAAAAGTCAAACGCACTATCGGAACGCCAAGGCATTTAAACATTGGCGGCAGTGCAAGCCCCCAGCACCCGATCGCCGAGATGTGGTCCACATACGTTCTGCCCAACTCCGTATTGATATTATGCCAGTGTGGGTATCCTGATCGAATGTCTCCCAGAGGGAGGATGGTTTTCCCGAGGGTGGAGCCCGAGGGAAAACCATCCTCCCGAGGGGATACAATTCCATCAGGATACCCACACTGGCATGGCATATTTGTTTTATTATACCAAACAAACCCCAATTTGGTAAAATATCAATGAAAACAACAATGACTGCCGGTAGATCCAGTGAGAACGGTGGACGTTTTGTCGGTAGACATTTCGCCGGTGGACATAATGGAATGGCCAACCTTTGTAAGCCAATCACGGCTTATGATTTTCACGTGAGGTATAATAAAATAGATTCATGGTTGGGCATTGGCAACGGAGTATGCCTGGAGATAATCATCTAGTTGCCGTGGTGTTTCTATGTTATTTGGGCAGTGTGCGTGCAACAATGCCCATTTCGCGCTGGTGATTATGTTTATTTTGTAATAATTTTGCCACCCTCCCTCCCTGTTTGAATGAGTTATTGTTTCATAAATAGTTTTGAAACTCTTAACTGATATTTCAAAATTTCACAGGATCAGGGTTTTGCTTTTCTGATGTAAAATATTCACGGGAAATTGCGACAAGTCCAATTTCTTTTTATAAATTCGTGGCTTAGCACTTTCTGGGTATAATTGAATCGGAAATCATTGCTGCTAATAATCAACCCTTCCGATGATAAGGCTACTTTCCTCAAAAAAACAATTGATGCAAAGATATTTGAAAACCATCTAAACTCTGTCCTGTTGGTATTCATTGGAAAGCTCTCGCTGAGTACTCTCAGATGAGTACCCTTGTGCTAGGATTTCAACATTTTCTCAGTTTTTTTTTGCATCATTATATATTGGCCAAATTAGCCATTAGCAGCATAAGGGTTAAAGTCGGGGCTTTTTATAACGTGTCAGTGTGTAAACTGATAATTGTATGTTTACATACGAACTTAGTTAAGGTGTTATAGTTTAAACATACAAATTAGAAAAGGTACTGCCCATAGTTAATATAATTGTTATGCACTGCATTTTCTGTCTCTTTTCTCCACTCTTAATATAGTTAATGTGAGAAAGCAATAGCGTTATCTCATTTTTAGTATTCTGCTCAGTTTAAATTTTCTATGCATTTCTTTCGGATTTGGGAAGAAGGAAATATACTTTTTCAACTTCTTGATTGCTTAATTACCGTATTAGTAAGACATTAAAGAAAATGAACAGAAGCCACAGTAGTAGTAGTAGTAGTAGTAGTAGTAGTAGTAGTAGTAGTAGTAGACTAGTAGTAGAAAAAGTAGTAGTAGCAGTGGTAGCAGCAGCAGCAGCAGTAGTAGTAGGAGTAGTAGTAGTAGTAGTAGTAGTAGTAGCAGTAGTAGTAGTAGTAGTAGTAGTAGTAGCAGTAGTAGTAGCGGTGGTAGCAGCAGCAGTAGTAGTAGTAGTAGTAGTAGTAGTAGTAGTAGTAGTAGTAGTAGTAGTAGTAGTAGACTAGTAGTAGTAATAGTAGTAGTAGCAGTGGTAGCAGCAGCAGCAGTAGTAGTAGTAGTAGTAGTAGTAGTAGTAGTAGTAGTAGTAGTAGTAGTAGTAGTAGTAGAAGCAGCAGCAGCAGTAGTAGTAGTAGTAGTAGTAGTAGTAGTAGTAGTAGTAGTAGTAGTAGTAGTAGTAGTAGAGAAGGAAGAAGAAGAAGACAGAGCAGTAGTAATAGTAAAACAGTGAGTAAATGCCCTGTAATCGTTTTACTATCGTAATAATTCCATTAGCAAGTAACTAATATGCAATGACGTTGTTCAATATATAAAGCATAGTGCCTGATTATATAGTACCATTGTGAATGGAACTGTCTACTGAATGTTTCTGTTGTAATATGCGCGCATATTTCATTTTTGTGGGGAAATTCGATATTTTTACTATAGAAAATTGAAAAAACAAGGAATGAAGAGATAGCCATTAGTGCAGGTAACAATATCTATCCACAACTAACAAACTGATATTGCCTTTAACAAATTGCGGGGATATGAACACAGTTAAATGGGCTATCCAAGTTTTACCGCTTACACGCGCCGTAGAGCAGTTCCACTGCATTTTCGTTCAATTACTATTTTCTATCCCCTGGGATATCATTCCTCGCAGCTTAAAGTATACGACTGTGAAAAAACTTTGAATCCCTAGAGGTGATCATGATTCTTAGTCTGAACGGGGAATAATCAACTGACTGCGATACAATCGAATGCAATCGCAAGTGTGTGACTGCATTTGAAGGGGAATGCAGAATTATTATCGAGATGCGAGAGAATAATGGAAAAAGTGTAGTACCCCTCACTCTGCATTGCTCTTTCCTCAACATTTATGACATTTTAAAAATCCGGGAACATGATGGCTTGTAAGAGCTCCGTTTGAAAACAATAGGCATGTTTATTTCAGTTTTTTACCCCAAATATCTTACACCCTGCTCTGAGGGTACTTTTGTGGTACTTAGTGTATTCCCCACAAAAATATTTGTCATGCATTACTTTATAGTTTTACTTTAAGTTAAACTAGAAGGGTAGACGATGATGGTCAAATGAATTGAGCCTACAAGCTATCTTAATGCAGGTGAATGAACCTTATTACGAACACATTAGGCCCTGACATATTCAGGAGTACCAAGCGAAAACCACTGCTTAACCCGAAGTCACAGCAAACTATGTCCCATGTCCTGGCTGGGATTAAAACCCGAACAGAGTCGAGAGACTGTGGCAATGCCTATGACTACTTACATTAATGTATCATAATGCCTTCGGGTGTACCAGTAGAGGTACTTGCATGATACATGTTTTCGAGTCCCACCAGGGGCATTTGCGAAAAAATTGCCAGTGACATGGGGTTAGGCGATGGTTTTAGCCAGGTACTCCGGTTTCCTCAGCCAGTTACAACTGGCTAGACACGAATTAGCCGTAATACTGCAGAAAATGTGACGAAAAAACGAAATTCTAAATGGTGCATGTTATGGTATAAACATGTCCCCTTATCGAGCGGCCACTAGAGGCTAATCAATGGCACGGATGATGTCTTCACGCCTGGTGCGTTACTGCACATTTGCCTTATTGTACTTGGGCATCACACCACGATGCAGGCTGAAGTGGTATCACTTTTTAATGGCCACTCTTTGTTGTTATTTGGGGCCATTTAGTGCTCATAACCGTCGACAAACTCTGAGCTATACAACTCACCAAGAGCCAGCATATTTGGAATCTGAATAATTGAAAACTGTACTATACAAAAATTGTTTTGTAAGATCGGAGACGAAGGTGTCGTGTGCTTTTCGTCTTAAGGAAGAGTATTCACCAATGCACAGATACCATCATATTCATCTCACAACTTTTTATAAAACAAGAGACATAGATATCGTGCTTTTTTCAATAAGAATGTGTGTCATTTCGCGGATGCCACAATATTCATTTTTCAATTTATTTGCATGATCAGAGACGTACCTATAGACATCGTGTGGTTTTCAATTTAAGTACGATATCTATTGTGTATCAGAGCTACCAGAATACTTGAAGCGGTAGATAAACCCTGTGAGATTTGAACTGACACATATATACCCAGCAGGCAAATGTACGTACAATGTACGTACATTGTACGTACAAGCCCGTACATACGGATTTGGTACGGATAACATTCGGAATGAAAGTTTTTTGGACGTACGGGTCCGTACGTACAATGTACGTACATAGCCGTACGTACAATATACGTACATTGTACGTACATTGTACGTACAGTCCAATACCAAAACTGAATTGAAGTAGGAGTTTTTACATTACATATAAGGAAATTCTGAAGTGAATCTCACATAGGATTTCCCTATCATCATTTGTAATAAGTACAAATAAGTAGGAATTCCTTGATCAGTGTTCCCCTTGAAGGAGTATTCTGTTCACATATATACCATGTCTGAATCTGAAGTTAACTTATACCATTTGATTCTGCACTAAATCATGCCATGTGACCTACATTCAGTTTCTAGGCTTTTTTATCAATTCTCTTGCTCAAACATGGTTATTGGTATTGTAGACACTTAGGGAATAAATTTTATAGAATTCTCATACAATTTGAAATGGAAATTGCCATAACTATCTACCCGCTTTTCTCAAAAAAAGGTAATTTCCTGTATTAACCGTAATTAGTTCATTTACGTACAATATACGTACGGACATGTACGTACATTGAACGTACGGAGCCGTACGTACATTGTACGTACAGACCCGTATTACATTCAGGTAAAAAAACAGAACCATACGCACATTGATTTCTGATAGTTAGGGGAAAATCTATCTGAACCTAAACCGTACGTAATCCGAATGTTCCGTTTTGGTACAGGGTGCGAACCTAAACCGTACATACAATGTACGTACATTGTACGTCCATGAGTGCGAACCTAAACTGTACGTACAATGTACGTACATTGTACGTACAGTGCCCGCTGGGTAGTTGGTCTACTGTATTCATCAGGTTATTAATTGGTAACAGAATTACATAATTCCAAAATTTGCACACCTAAAGCTAACAAATAACCCCCCAAAAGGGCAAAATATGGGTTTCTGGATGAATAAGTCAACAGCTGTCAATAATATGGTTTAGAAAGTATTTAGAAAATTATAGGGAATTAAACTCGCTTGATATATGAGGGACAAATGTCAATTTAGAATCGAGTAAAATGCCAAGGAACTTTGTTTCCTTTTTTTCAGGAATTGGTTTGTTATAAAGAACTAAATATGGATCAGGGTGAAGACCCCTTATCCGCTTAAAATGCACGCAGACAGGCTTTGATTTGGAGAATTTAAAACCATTATTGTCAGCTCAATCTTCAATTGTATTTAAATGGGATTTTAGATGCCTTTCTATGGCTTGCATGTGTTTGGAATGATAAGAGACACCAAAGCCATCAACAAATAGAGATTGTAAACACCGTATCTTATACAGCTGGTGATGCTGTTGAATTAAACTATAAATAGGGTGACAGACAAAATGCTACCCTGCGGAACTGCCATTTCTTCGTTATAAAAATCACAAAGGGATGTCCCTACTATGACTTGAAATCTCCTTTCGAATAAAAGGGATAAACTACTTCCAAGTGGTGTCATATGCCTTTTCTAAGTCGAAAAAGATAGACACCACGTTCCCCTTTTGATAAGTCCTCTCTTATAAAAGTTTCAAAATGCACAAGATGATCCCTAGTGCTGTGTCTTGCAGACACTACTGGTCAAAGCTATTGGGTGGTATTAACTTGGATCTTTGGAATCTTTCCCTGGCTTGGCAATGGGTATGATGGTGGCTTCTCTCCAGGAAGGTGGATTTTAACTCCCCAGTTTCCCAAATATTTTTTGAAACCTTCAAAAGGCACTGGAGAGAAGCTTCAGGAAGATGCTTTAACTCTTTAACTACAGGCGCCATCTGCTGGCTAGGCCCTCTGACCTGGTTAGGCCCTTACGCCCCAGGGTGTTTGCAACAATTTGCGCAAAATGCTAAAATTGTTTCCCACAGCCATGTGCGATCAGGGGGGTGTAAGTCTGTCCAGTCATAAAAGGCTAAATATCATACAAAAAGTCTCAAATAAAAGATACCTGAAACTGCTGTTCTTGTTCTTTTAAATCATGTTTGTTTTGTAGATATTACCTTTAGAATATATTATGTTTGATAAGTGTAAACCTAAGGTTTTGTAGAGAAAATGCTGATTTTGATTCAAAGTAAATGAAAAATCAGGCATTTAAAATGCATTAGCCCTACTTTAGCCTAGAATATTTCAGGTTTTACATAAGTATTTCTTTTCAAAAATGGTATACCGGTATGTAGAATGCTTATTGAAAACTGATATAGAAAATGAAAATTAGTGTTTGTGTCTTTGTGTTGATTTGTCATGAGCGCTCCTAAAGCAAAGGGAATGCAAAAAGTCTTGGCAAGAAACGAAATCTGAGAGCGCTTCAAAAGAAATTCCAAAAGATTTACTACCTCAATGTTAAAGCGCTATAAACAAATAAAGATAGAAAATCCAAAACGTAAAACATTAATATCTAATACAATTTTAATCTCCTCAATCGATTCATGTAATTTTTATTTATAAATGTTCATGATTTGCACCAGAAACCAACGATTGAACACAAAAATCAAGTGTTGATTTGTGGCTGCCATGTTGTGACTTCCAAGTTCAGAGTTCAGGAGTAACTACACAGAGGTAAAACTAATGTAAAAGACGAAACGTACATTAGAAAAACAAATAAAAACATATGGTGATTCCCTACCTTCTTATCCTCCTTATGGTGACTTTCTTCTGTGTTGTACCATCAGTTATAGCCTTTTTCGAAGGCTCCAAAAATGATGGTCAACACGATGTCAGGCACTATTTACGGCAAATTCTCTTTCAAAATCCATTGGCCGTAAGCAATGCACCTATTTCCAATCATGTCTCTATTATATTGATCGCCCAATAAATACATATAAAATTGATATTGTCAGATAGATATGTGTCTTGGCTTTCAAGAAATGTATTATTTATCACGATCCAACCACGGGAAGTATTTATTTGGATCGTGTAAAGTTCGGTAAGGAGACCGCAAAATCTGCCGTTTTCTAAATGGCGGATCTAAAAAAGTTTGAAGCGATTTTCTTTGCACTTGTTTAAAAACGATCGTTTCAGCAATGGAATAAATTTATCTTGAAAAATAAAGTTGATATTCTTATTCCCTGACATCCATTTAGTCTAATTTTAATCTTTATTGTATTTAGGATGTCATGAATAAAGGAATATCGATCCAAAACAAAACCGGAAGTGCTCCATTCAATGGCTGCGAGCTGGTCTCAACATCGCAAAAGATCGTTTTTTGGCCGTGTTTTACTGCTCAGTTTATATTTAATGTATAATATTTATGTTTTTCTTTGTCAATCTGACAAAGAAAAAGATATGAGAATAGGTGAGATATTTATATCACCTATTCTCAAGTTATTTCGCCGAATACGCTGGATAACTTCCTCATTAATGGAAGCGCCATGACTTCTTGTAACGGCAATTGAGTGAGCGCTATTCGGCGCTCCGCAGGATAGACGCATCTGCCACGTGAGTGTCATTAGGCGCCTAATAGCGCTCCGTGTAGCTAAAGAGTTAAAATCTGGTAATGCATTTGGTCCAGGCCAGGAGAGGGGGCTGCATGAGAAATTCAAGAAGTTTGAATATTCAAGGGGTGACTTATACAGTCAGTGCCTACCAATAGCTGAAGTAGGGCTATTTCTGAGGGACACTTACAGGCTCAAATGCCACAGTAACCTCCAACCCAAGGTAAACAACTCTTAAAGAGCTCCCCAGTAAGAGGTCTTTGATATTTGGGCTTATTGTAGGTCTTAGGGGTCATAATATGAATGGTAAAAATTATCCTGTCAAAGACATGGATTTATTGATGTCCAGGTCTGAAATACCTGAAATAAGGGAAAATTTGACCCCTTGTAACTAAGTAATGCTGTTGGTTATGTCTCGAATGGACCCAGATTACTTTAGAACAGGTCCTAATCAAGAGTTATTAATGTTTTGATAGCGCATATAACATTAGCAGGCTGCAGGAAAAATTCAAGAATTAGGTATATCCAAGCCTTAACACACTTTTTAAGGCCTTTGATATGAGGGGCTAATGTCAATTTAGAATCGAGTAAAATGCCAAGGAACTTTGTTTCCTTTTTTACAGGAATCGGTTTGTTATTTAGAACTAAATCAGGATCAGGATGAAGACCCCTTCTCCAACAAAAATGCACACAGACAGGCTTTGAATTGGAGAATTTAAAACCATTATTGTCAGCCCAATCTTCAATTCTATTTAAATGGAGTTGTAGATGCTATTCTATGGCTTGCATGTGTTTAGAACGATAGGAGACACCAAAGCTATCAACAAATCGAGATTTGTCAACACCGTTTCTTATACAGCTGGTGATGCTTTTGAATTTAACTATAAATAGGGTGACAGATGAAATGCTACCCTGCGAAACTGCCATTTCTTGGTTATAAAAATCACATAGGGATGTCCCTACTCTGACTCGAAATCTCCTTTTGGATATATATATATATATATATATATATATATATATATATATATATATATATATATATATATATATATATATATATATATATATATATATATATATATATATGTATGTATGTATGTATGTATGTATGTATGTATGTATGTATGTATGTATGTGTGTGTGTGTGTGTGAGTGTGTGTGTGTGTGTCAGGCGAATGTAGATGCCCCGGGTTGTATTGTAGTAAACATGTAGAACACATTCTAGTTAAAGTTGTCGCTTAGATTTAGACATCAATATTGGATCTATGTTGGACCATATTGATAGGTTCATATAGGTATTGAGCCAGCTATATGACGGAGGGTCGTCTCAAAGACGCGTCGGCGCCAAGAAGCAAAGGGGATCTAGATATTCAGAGTAGCATTATCCTACATTTAAAGAACTTTCACACTAGACCCCCCTAAGTCATAGAAAGATGAATATTTAAAGAAAGGAGCTCCCCCCAAGTCTGGCACGTTTATCATTATGGAAATACACATTGAGATCGCATTCAATCAAGTTGTAGTAGTTGTTGTAGTAGTAATAGTAGTAGTAGTAGTAGTAGTAGTAGTAGTAGTAGTAGTAGTAGTAGTAGTAGTAGTAGTAGTAGTAAAAGAAAAAGAAGAAGAAGAAAAAGAAGATAAAGCAATAGTAAAACCGTGATAGTAATGCCCTGTAATATGTTTACTATCGTAATCATTCCAATAGCAAGCAGTTAATATCCAATGACGCTTGTTCCAAACCGTGAATTGTAGAATTTAGTCCGTCGACGAACCTGTTCAATATATAAATCATAGTGCCATATATAGTACCATAGCAAAGAGAAAGATTTATTGAATGTTTCTTTCTGTGTGTGCGTATTTCGTCATTTCTTTTCGAGGGGAAGTACACTCTTTTTATGATTGAAACATCTTGACCAGGGAATACGTACACGTCTACATAGTCAGGTAGTCAATACGTCACCTGCGACTGCTTGCCTCTGTGTGCTGAGCTGCATTAAGTACAAACGTACAACACCAGCCTATGTGGAGTAAGATATTCAGAATGTTTCAAGATCATTTATCTGACACGATAGATATATCGACGATACTTATCTACGTTACATTCAATTTAGAACTCTACACATAGAATTTTCTCACTAATGAATAGCTTTACAAAATATATATAAAGGGCTCTCCACTCCGTATTTTCTGCCAACAAATCGATGATAGTATAGAACATATGTTATTCCTATGTCCCATTAAACAAACGTTCTGGGATTCCATTTGTAGCTAATAGTAGGTGAAAATTATACAAATGATACATCATATCAACAAAACTTATTTTATTAGGAGATCTGGAAAAGAGTGATATTTTCTCTTACATTATATTGATATGTAATCATCTATGGGTCTATAGAAATGGAAAGGCAACCACATATACAAAAATTCTATTGTCAGCCGAAAGTGATTTATTTCACAGAGAAATAAAAAGCAAGCCTTAATGGTAAACAAGCGCTCTTTAAAATGCAAGAGAAGATACATATTCCAAGATAAAGGATTTTAATGCAGATGTGCTAGGCAACATAGTCTCTAAATGGAGAGAGAACTCTATCATGGAAATGGAATCAATTAGTGTAAGCCGCTCTTTCTCTAAGCATCACATTAATGACAAAGATACATATTTGAAATATTTGCAATTTCAAACCTTACACTATCGATTTTTCACAAATGACAAACTTTTCACTATTGGTATAAAAGAATCAAATATATGTAGTATGTGCAAACGAGTGGAAGACTCTAACGAACATTTGTTGCTAGAATGCGTGCATTCAAGAGATTTATGGGAGGAAGTTACTCGATGGATAATTGACTTAGGTATGGTTGGTTATTATTTGACGGACACGCAGATAATAGTAGGCGATTTAGAGAACGATCTTGCTATTAGTAGCATAATCCTTCACACCAAAAAAATCATTTATAATGCAAAGAAGAAAGAGAAAAAAACGCATATTATCAATGTAAAATATGAGGTGAAAACCTTTTATTACCAAGAGAAATATAGACAATACATCAAAGACAAAAAGACACAGTTTGAAAAGCAATACAACCTTCTATCTAGATTATATGACAAATGATTTGAACCTTGTAACCCATCATAGAAGATCTATGATATATATGTAACACTTCGTAAGAGATATTTATCGTGCTGTATTGTAAAGTGTATATACTGACATGATTGATAATGAATAGAAAAAATATTTACAAATAAAAAATGTTTTTAAAACGTTTTATGAAAGGATACGGTCCTAAGAATAATTCTAGCAAGTTTGACAAAATTCTGAATGTGGAGATCTTTTTAATGACCCCACCAACTTCCTGCAATTTTGAAGTGTTCTGTATGAAATGTCGGTGATGCGGCGCCCCCCTAGCTTGAAAACAAGAGGTTGACTCCCAGTTTTTAAATCGTTTTATAGCGAGTGGAAGCGAGCATTCATGTAACGTGTGTGTTCGTATGAGTAAGTTAACTAGAATGTAGATACATTGTAGATACAATGTATTTATCCAATATGTATGTGTACCAGAAAAGTTTTGCAGGGACCGACAATGTGGTCCCATGCGCGTAAACGGATGTACCATCTTGGCACATCCGGCTACGCAGGCGCAGGTTTCATGGAATTTTAGGATTTAGTAGCCCCATCTACATGCAATACATTTTGACGTCAGATCTTTTCATGTTTTGCATAATATGATGCTGGCATGGCCAGGAAGCGAGCGCGAAGCTTAGGATGATTTCATTTTTTTATGTTCTGCATTACCATAACATAATATCAATTGTGTGAAATCTCTACGATTTCCACCTGTCGAAAAATCATCATTTTGTAACAGGTGTAAGAGGGCAGTAAAACGCTAGTAGAACGAATTGTGAGATTTTGAAATTCGAAACCTGGCGAGTTATTTATTTTTGCCATAAACATTGGGTCCATCACTGTGGCAAATATTCCCGCTGCTATAAAGATGTCATAAAACTTAGAAAAATTTGAAAGCAAATCGAGAGGCACGTAGAGGAAATTGTGGCGGTTCTAACGATCTACACCGCATTAAAATTGAGCAACAGAAAGGCGTCGGTTTAGGATGATTTCATTTCATACTGACCAAAAGATAGCTTGGATTGAGCGAAAAAAAGGCATAACAAATACAAAGATTTCAACCTTTCGCAATATATTTATTTCTAAACAGACTTGAAAGTAAATTGATAAGCACGTAGAGGAAATTGTGGCGGTTGTAATGATTTAAACCGCATTAAAATTGACCAACGGAAAGGCGTAGCTTCGGATGATTTCATTTCATACTGACCAAAAGATAGCATAGATTGATATAAATGGCATTTAAACTACAACGATTTCAACCTGTCGCAAAATCCTCATTTCGCAACAGATTTGAGAGAGAATTAAACGGCAAGTAGAATGAGTTATGGCGGTTTTAATGCTTCAAACCGCAATAAAATTGACTCACGGAAGAGCGAGTATTTATAAATTTATTTTTACTGTTCAACCTATATCGTCCACCACCGTCACCGTGTCCGCTTTCCCTGACGTCGCGTGAGCAATTGTTACTTTGTTGCGTAGTTTCGCGTGATACCTGATCAAAACGCTATTTCGATACAATTGAAAGGGAACAGTCCCTACTTATAACGTGACAAAGCAATGTTCAAACATGAATAGATCTGGCGGCAAAATGTGCCCTTAAAGCAAAAGGTGGTGTTCATTTCCCAGACTTCCCTTTAGACTTCAGAAACTTGCGCCTGCGTGACCGGATATGCCACAACGGTACGTCACATCCGGTCGTTCAGCGGTCCCTCAAAACTTTTCTGGTCCACATACAGATTGTATATATACATTGTATCTACTTTACATACACACGCGTACGTTACATGAATGCTCGCTTGCGCTAGCTGCACTTCGTGCAGCAGCGCTGGCGCGCTCGCTAATATTTGTCACAATATAAATATGGACTGCTTCCTTAAAGTTTTATCAAAATAGCGTCTTGACTGCCGATGATGTCGCAACATAGTAACAAATGCTCTCTCGACGTCATGATTGTAGTTCTTACCGGAGAACAGCTGCCACGATTGTGGACTATATTGCCCACCTTAAGAATGAATTACTCACCTTTCTGTAGCTCAATTTTAGATCATTGGAACCACCACAATTTCTTCTACGTTCCTCTAAATTCGCTTTGAAATCTGTTGCAAAATGAAGATTTTGACCCAGGTTGAAATTTTAGTAAGTTTTATGCCATTTTCAGTAACGGTTAAAGTTGCCACAGCGGTGTATTCAATGTTCACGGTAAAAATGAATTACTCGCTTTTCCGAATGTCAATTATAATGCGGTTATAATGGTTAGAAACGCCATAATTCATTCTACATGCTATTGAATATGTATTTAAATCTTTTTGCGAATTAAGGATTTAATTGCCTCAGGTTGAAATACCTAATCTTTACTAGCAGGAAAAGTTAATGCCACAGTGGTTGATTCTCAATGTTCATGTTAAAAATGAATTACTCGCTGTCAGTGGGTCATTTTAATGCAGCTTATATCATTACAACCGCCACAAATCATTCTACTTGACGTCTAATTCTCTTTCAAATGACGTTAAATCTCTTTCAATTACTCGCTTTTCTGTGGATCAATTTTAATTTGGTTTGAATCGTTAGAACCGCTACAAATGATTCTACTGGACATTAAATTCTTTTTTTAAATATGTTGCGAAATGAATATTTTGCCATAGGTTGAAATCTTAGTAATTTTTGCCATCTTTAGTAGCGGGCAAAGTTGCCATAGTGGTGGACTCAATGTTCACGATAGAAATAAACTACTTGTCCTTCCATGGGTCAATTTTAATGTGGTTTAAATCTCACAATTCATTCTACTTGCCTTTTACTACTCTTTTAAGCCTGTTACATAATGACGATTTTACGACAGGTTGAAATTGTTGTAATTTTATGCCAATAATCTTCTGTCAATTTATGCTATCTTTTGGTCAGAACAAAAGAAAATAAATATAATCATCCGAAGATTTGCGCTTGCTTCCTAGCCATGCCATCATCATATTGAAAATATATGGTCCCAAGAATAATTTCAGCAAGTTTGAAAAAAAAATCTGAATGTACGGAGGTGCCATAGGTAAATTTATTAACGCCCCCTAAAAGTCTGAAAAAATTCTGAATGAAGACATTTTTTCTATGACCTCACCAACTTTCTGCAGTTTTGAAGTGTCGGTAATGTGCATGAAATGTTGCTAACGTGGCTTGAAAATGAGACGGTTGAGCCCCAGTTTTTTTGGTCCTAAAAAGTTAAAAAAAATTCTGAATGTGGCGATGTTTTCTATTATTGCACTAACTTTCAGCAATACGGAGGTGCCATAGGTTAACTTATCAGGTTAACGCCTCCAAAAATAGCAACAAAATGATGGAGTCACACTTTAAAAATTGAAAATCAAAAATATATATACTTACAAATATTCCCCAGCATTATAATTTTTTTCTGTTGTTTAAAAAACCTTGAAGAGGGCGCCCTTTTGGGGAGTACAAATCACTTCATCCCTTAAATTTACATTGAAGAGGGGGTGGTCCAATGAATCTCTGTACCAAGTTTCGTAGAAGTACGTGATTTGAGCGAATCGTCATGTATGTCCTTAATGATGAGATGTTTTACTTGTGCCAAGTTTCACTGTCAATTTTGCCATTGTCTTGCAAATGTGAACTCTAAATAATCCATTTCAGATTGTCTATTAGAAGTTGCTACTACTACTACTACTTCTGCTGCTGCTGCTTCTACTACTACTACTACTACTACTACTACTACTACTACTACTACTACTACTACGACTACTACTACTACTGCTACTGCTACTGCTACTACTGCTACTGCTACTGCTACCACTACTACTACTACTACTACTACTACTACTACTACTGCTACTGCTACTGCTACTGCTACTACTACTACTACTACTACTACTACTACTACTACTACTACTGCTGCTACTACTACTACTACTACTACTACTACTACTACTACTACTACTACTACTACGACTACTACTACTACTGCTACTGCTACTGCTACTACTGCTGCTGCTACTGCTACTGCTACCACTACTACTACTACTACTACTACTACTACTACTACTACTACTGCTACTGCTACTGCTACTACTACTACTACTACTACTACTACTGCTGCTGCTGCTGCTACTGCTGCTACTACTGCTACTACTATTACTACTACTACTACTAGTAGTAGCAGTAGCATTAGCAGCAGCAGTAGTAGTAGTAGTAGTAGTAGTAGTAGTAGTCTACTACTACTACTACTACTACTACTACTACTACTACTACTACTACTACTGTTGCTGCTGCTACTGCTAATGCTACTGCTACCACTTCTACTACTACTACTACTACTACTACTACTACTACTACTACTACTTCTGCTACTTCTGCTACTACTGCTACTACTACTACTACTACTACTACTATAACCATTTCAAAAAGGAAAAACTAGACACAGTTATGCCATTGTGCAGCTTTATTAATACCTTGTCTAAGACATCGCACCAAAAATAGACGAAGCAACTGATTGGTGCAATAGCTGCACGTGGCACAAGAGCATCACAACAAATGGCACGTGTTCAGTGCATGGGCTTGAAGGAACACTTTAATTTTCCCTATGCAGTCACAAGCAATTAAAATTACCATTCGACTACTACTGCTACTACTACTACTACTACTACTACAGCCTTATTCTACTACTTCTACTAGTACTACTTACTAGTACTATAGTGCTACTAGTACTACTATTGCTATTGCTACTACTACTACTACTACTACTACTACTACTACTTCTACTACTACTACTACTACTACTACTACTACTACTACTACTACTACTACTACTACTACTGCTGCTGCTGCTGCTGCTGCTGCTGCTGCTGCTGCTGCTACTACTATCATATTATCATCATTATTTTCTAATTTTATTTTTATTAATATAATTAATTATTACATATTTTTCTAATATCTCAAAATGCTAAAGGATGCCATTGTGTCATCTGGCATTTTCTGAAAAGGCTTGCCTTACTCTCTTATAATCAATCATACAAAACTATACCTGACAAAACTATGTTCACTCCAAAAATGGATTTGGCTGCCGCACTAATACGTTTATTCACCTGCAGATCCCATAGTAGAATGCAAGGATGGATACATGAAGTTTAATTCGTGGAAGTTGAACTCTTTATCGTGTAATTGAGAATGCAGGTGCTCTTGTTGATAGGTTCCAGTGAACCCCACTTTTCCTTCCATTGAATAAATAAATACAATGAGCGTCTAGAAGGAAGATAAAGAGAGGGCACTAAGATCTTGATTAGGCAACTAGACGGTCTGTTTTAGGATCCCTGCTTTATAAACACGAACCGGGGATTCTTTTTTAATATTCATAGTAGGAAGGGTCAGGCTACGATTCACTTGCCAAATGCTGGCTTCACGCAAATAATAAGGTAGTAGTAGTAGTAGTAGTAGTAGTAGTAGTAGTAGTAGTAGTAGTAGAAGAAGAAGTAATAGAAGTAGCAGTAGATTCGCTCCGTGACCGCATTTGTCCTGCTGGACGCAAATGTTCATACCCGTCGGCGTGCAGCACCACAAAAGTGAAACGGGAACAAGTGTAATTAATGAACCTCAGAATAGCAAGTTCATAGTAAAGGCAAAATTGGCGATGCCAGTCATGCCACAAAGTTAACGACATGTAAAGGCGTATTGATAGAATTACTATTGCTCATTTATTTGAAAAGGCATTAGATTGATAGATCAAAATTTTGAGCTATTTTGGCGCTCCTTATTGGGTTCTAACGACATTACAGTGATGCCGAGCCGTTTTGGAGTAGTTAGACAACAGGCGCCATATTTGATTTGGATATTTACCGGCCCGCATGACGAAGGTAGGTCATAATATCAGTTTCGGGCCGTTTGTAAATATGTGGGGTCATTGATAAAAGTGGCCTGGCGGTCTTTTTCAAAGATTTACTCCGGTTGTCAGTCACGTGAATGACAGGACTAAACTCGGAATGCTAGGAACGATCCCAAATAGAGTTACGGGATTTCATCAATATAGTTACTTTATGCAACTCCCACCCATTTACCTTCTATCTGCCCTTTCACACATCGCTACGTGCTGATCAGTGCCCTATCCATGTACCTTCCACCTGTACTTTGGGCTTGGATCTGTGCGCCCGCCACTCACTTTTTGGGCGCACGGATCCTTACTACATCGACAGCTTCTACTCCTCCTCCTGCCTTTAGCGCCCTGCCGCAACACTTGCCTTCCCCCTTCTCTGTAATTGTACTGTCCTCCCAGTACTTCTTTCAACGGGGCCCTATCTGGGTCATCATTGATTGGTGAGGACCTATAGAAAGTTCCCGTTCCTCCCAGGTCAATTGTCACCCCCATACCTATTGTCTCCCTGTGTGTTCCCTTTCCCCTCTGCCAAAAGGCATAACCAAGAGTTTTACAATTTTGTTTTGACACTGTCATTCAATTCATAGATGACCAACAATAACTCTTTTCTGCACAAAATCTATCGTAGGGCAAGCATATTCTATGGCTCAAGGAAAAGGATACATCAGAGAAAACTTACGGCAAGTGGGCTCTATTCTGAGGAATACAACAGCACACTCTATCATGGAATGCATACGCCGCTGTATGGGTAGGTAGCGTTACCTTTTATCATCATCAAACATATCAACGAATGTGAAGACCTGCATCTTTTTCCCACAGGACAGGATTCACACCCGGGCAGTGGTTAGAGATGCAG
>OZ012701.1:23355230-23415230 GCA_963942565.1 Maea johnstoni | reverse complement strand
AACTCCACAAAAACATTTGTGTAAGTTATTTTTACTTCAAACCTAGCTATCGCAAAACTTCAGCTCCCGACTAATCGGCATGCAAAGCCACAGCATCAGGTTTGCAGCCGTTCCGGAGGAGTTACGGTCACAAAATTTGGAACCTGCTATTAATATAGAGATAATAATAATAATAATAATAATAATAATAATAATAATAATGATAATAATATTAATAATAGTAATACTGATGATAATGATAGTAATAATAATAACAATAATAATAACAATACTACTACTACTACTACTACTACTACTACTACTACTACTACTACTACTACTACTACTACTACTACTAATAATAATAATAATAATGGTAATAATTATAAATACTACGACATCAATAATGCCATTTTGAATAATAATGATAGTAATTACAATTGTATTGTATGGTATACTTACTGAGCAAGCCATCAACAATAATGACATTACTACTACTACTACTACTACTACTACTACTACTACTACTACTACTACTACAACTACTACTACTACTACTACTACTACTACTATTAATAATAATAATAATAATAATAATAGTGATAATAAAAATAATATTAATAATAATAATAATAATAAAAATGATAATAATTATACAAATAATAATACTTAAACTTATACTAATAATAACATTACTAATGACAATAATTATAATAATTATAATAATAATAATAATAATAATAATAATAATAATAATAATAATAATAATAATAATAATAATAATAATGATAATAATAATGATAATAATAATAGTAACACCAATAATAATAGTATTAAAGTGATTAAAACATTAGAATCATAAAGAAGGGAAAACACTGAATTGGAAATTGATGCATTGAAACTCATATTAGAAAGAATAATGGACCAAAGACTTCAAGGCATACAGCTAAGATCTAGACCATTGATGTGTAGGGAAGGGGAGAACACCTCAAAGTGTTTTTTTATCTTTAGAAAAGCGCAATACAGTCTCACGAAAATTTTAGTACTTAAAAGAGAAGATGGTAACAATATTACTTCCACAAAAGAATCTCTTCAGAAACAGAAAGTTTTCCATGGAAATCTTTTTTCTTCTAAGGGTGCAGGCTCATTTAATAATAGCCGATATGAACAATATTTGAATAAATTGACTGCAAATTCAGATGAACAAAAACATACTTTGGAATCAGACATTCTATTGTAGTGACATTGCCAAACATATAAGTATCATAATTCCTATTGCTTGACTTCACCATGATGCATATATTGCTTTACCTCTTAAATTCCATGTTGGAGCAGCTATTACAATAAAAAAATAATTCCAAACTTAAAAATAATAATAATAATAATAATAATAATAATAATAATAATAATAATAATAATAATAATGATAATAATATGATAAAATTGATATTAATACTACTACTACTAAAACTAATACTAATAATACTAATACTAATAACGATACTACTACTACTACTACTACTACTACTACTACTACTACTACTACTACTACTACTACTACTACTACTAATGATAATAATAATATTAATGATGATAATAATAATAATAATAATAATAATAATAATAATAATAATAATAATAATAATAATAATAATAATAATAACTAGCTGCAACCCGTGCACAGCACGGGGGCTTATACAAAGCATCTTAGTTTTATGAGATAAGAACAGCTAACATTAGTACCCAAGGGAAGAGCTCTTTATGAGTTTTCTAACAATGTCGTGATTTCAGGACCCACAATTACAATTTTGATACAATTTAAAAGAATACATGACCGCTTTTCTAAATATATAAAATTTGTTGTCTTCGGCCCAGTAATGAGTGAGAAATCATCAAATGAAAACGGACATATTTTGCCGAGAATGTCGGAAAATCAAAACATCTGTTCAATGCGTTTTCATTCGATGGTTTATCCGTGCTTACTGGGCCTAAAATTACGATTTTAATATATTTTAATAGAACGTATTACGGACTTTCTAGATATATATTTTTTGTTGTCTTAAGCCCAGTAATGTATAGATGGAGTCTATATGATGTTTTGTGGCTGAGGTGGTAGCGATGGTATATTGTAGGAATTGATCACGGGATGGGCTCGATTTTGGCTCCTGACTGGACCGGGCACTGGTGTTGCCACAATCACCTACCTCCCGGGATCAATTCCCATCATATTACAAGGCTTACACACTTGTTTTTTGGCAAGATTTTTGCTTTAAATATAGATACAATCTTAGCTGTTGTTGTAACATTCTGGATGGTGCAACAATCGGAATATCACATAACAATTGGATTTCCTATTGTTGGAAGCATGTGTGACGCTCCCATTGTTGAGGGAGGAGTTTATTTACAATCATAACCTCCTCCCTCAACAATTGGAGCGTATCACATGCACGTGCTTCCAACAATAGTTAATCATATTGTTTTATGACGCAACAATCTGCTAATGTTAAGTTTAGTTTAGATTTTCATTCAAAACAAAAAAACTCCACAAAAACATTTGTGTAAGTTATTTTTACTTCAAACCTAGCTATCGCAAAACTTCAGCTCCCGACTAATCGGCATGCAAAGCCACAGCATCAGGTTTGCAGCCGTTCCGGAGGAGTTACGGTCACAAAATTTGGAACCTGCTATTAATATAGAGATAATAATAATAATAATAATAATAATAATAATAATAATAATGATAATAATATTAATAATAGTAATACTGATGATAATGATAGTAATAATAATAACAATAATAATAACAATACTACTACTACTACTACTACTACTACTACTACTACTACTACTACTACTACTACTACTAATAATAATAATAATGGTAATAATTATAAATACTACGACATCAATAATGCCATTTTGAATAATAATGATAGTAATTACAATTGTATTGTATGGTATACTTACTGAGCAAGCCATCAACAATAATGACATTACTACTACTACTACTACTACTACTACTACTACTACTACTACTACTACTACTACTACTACTACTAGTAATGATAGTTACAGTAAGGAATACAATACATGTAGTAATGTGACGGAGGTTAATAATGACGCCGAAGAGGTTTCCCGTTACATGGTGATAGCAGATTTACCCTTGATTTATCTAATAAATATATTTTGTTTCAACGCTGAAAAAGGGTGAGTAGATTGCGTTTTACCACTGTACCATTTGCATATCGATAACCACCACACATACGTTTATTATATTGCTAATGGTGCGCCTTTTCTTGTCCTTTGCCTCTATAATAGTGTGTGGCTTCTTGCTGTGCGGCCAATTTATTTTACAATGCTTTCATTTGCACCAAATCTACTGACTAAATGTGGGGCTTGCTTATAATCCTACTGAGGTATGGCAATTGACGAGATACCAAATAATCTAATTTGCATATATGTTGCTATTTTCTATAGGTATGTAGAATCTACAGAGTGTTTTGCGACCTACTTAAACTCTGCCTCCTTGCTTTATATCCTTTTTTCTTGTTAGAGCAAAGTGTGTATATCGAGGATTTTAACTTTCTAATAACGTTAAAAGGGCAAAACATGTTACGGTTTCCATGTTGGGTATTGTTGTGTGACTTGTTATATTCCCTTTACTAGAAACAGCGCACGTTTTACTTTTCAATTCAAATAAGCAAGTTAAGTGTGAATATTCTCAAATATTGATAAATTTTCGCATCATTACACTAGTATAATTTTTAAAGTCAGTTATTGTCTGATGCGACTGGCAACCATCACTGGCATTTAGATATTTTGCCTTTAGTTTCTAGAATGAAATGGCCCCCTCATTATCAGAGGAGAGGTTTACGAGATACACAAGCTTTGAAACTATTTGGAGTTTGAATCGATTTTGGTGACCATGTGTCCTGTCATTTTATTTCATTTATATTAGATTTTCTTTTTTCTGTGTAGATCTCAATGATTGCGCCATCAATCCCTGTCAGAACGGTGGATCCTGTGAGGATGGAGTGAATTCCTACACCTGCAGATGCCAGGCTGGATTCTCTGGAGCTGAATGCCAGGAGAGTGAGTACAAACTACTGTATACATAACACTTTAATATGGAGTGTCAAAAAATGTATCGCGGTAGCGTCAGTATAACATGAATGCACAACATTAAGATAGCGCACTTAACCTTAGCCACATTCTTAGTTACACTCAAGGTCATATATAGCTGAAACATAAATTAAGCGGACATTTGCTGTGCGCTATTATAGCATAATCAATATGCCCATTAAATAAACCAGTTATACAATAATCATCATCGTAACACCTATCTAAACAATATATACCGTTCTGTGCTAGTTGACATCTCTAATAGAAACCTCTGCAGCATGTATAAACTACCTTCGCTCACAGGCCTGCGTTGGTTTGTTAACGCCTGTGGTGCCATAATGAAACCATTCAAAGGTGTTTTTGAGCATCCTTTATTACGATTCCAATGATTGAGACATGAACACAATCGGTAATGAAAAACTATGCACTAATTCTTCTATCTCTACAGTCATGTAGATTCAGCAAAGTATTACACTGCTGTTAAGTACACTACTGATTTTGAATGACAACTTGAAACTTAGATGGGCTATGGACTATGTACTTATCGTTATGACCCAAAGTGGTTGTCAAGCTGTCAACATCACATACATTTGTAACCCTCATTTGTCAATCTAAATGGGTTTGGTTTGTTTAGTTCACAGTTAGAGCACCAGAAATATATGGTGCGTGTAATAACTGCTTATGTAATAACTACAGCTTATGTAATACAACCGCTTGCGTAATAAGAAATTGACTGCTTATGTAATAACACAAAACAGTTAAACGACTGTAACAACTGCTTATGTAATAATCACGGCTTATGTAATATTCAACCAGTCATCCATGAATAATTGATAAAAACACAACTAACTACCATTATTTTGAGTTGTGAATTAGACATCTATCAGTACCAGATTTTCATACCTGTTTTGCCGGAACATTCCCCCCCCCCCCCCCCCCCCCCCCCGTTGAACATCAAATGTTCACAATGAGAACTGAACGATGATATCCATTTACCAGTCATCCATGACCAATCGAAAAAAAAAACACAACAACTTACAACTTATTTTTCCTGCATTCCTTAAATCACCTCTATCATGTATTAACCAGTATCATAATACATGCATCATCCACATCATCATCATCATCCACATTCAGTGTCATTCATCATCATCATCATCATTGATCTGGGATCAGGACCACCCCTGACCCTGTTGAAAAATGATTGGCTAAAATTCTTGCCTGTATTTACTCTTCTGTGTTTCTGATTTTAAATATATTTTTCTTTTTCTACAATGAATTTGGCCCTACTCCGTGGGGCATTGCTGTGTTAGTTATTCTATGTCATGGATGAATAACTAACACAGCAATGCCCCACGGAGTAGGGCCAAATTCATTGTAGAAAAAGAAAAATATATTTAAAATCAGAAACACAAAGGTCATCATGCTTTTATAGGCTATCTTCCTTTTGTTACTGACTTACCTTTTACTTGACAGCTTTCTAATTAAAGTAGCAAATGTATTATTGGAGGATAATGCAATTAGCAATAGTCATACAAGACAAGGAAAGGCATATATTCACAAAAATAATTTATTCATTCTTTTATCAATCAGTGTACAAAAATAAGAAAGCTTTACTATCATTATCATAATAAGTAGATTTATTTCAGATTACTTAAAGCACTCAAGTGGTCATAGTCAACTTAAAAATGTTCATCCTTGTCTCCACAAGCCCGGGCGGATTTATCATGCACGATCGGTGAGGCGGAGGTCTGAATGCTGCTATGAGCCAGTACCCCTTATACCAAAAGGCATCTACCTCTCCGCGTTACACAATTCATCCTGTGGGGGGAGACGGACCCTTGAAGTGTACAAGGGAGACATTCAAAAGTCTTGCCTGAAGGACAAGGCAACTTACAGACGTGACCATGAGTCCAATACAATGAAACAAAATCTACTTGTTTAAATCTTAATTAATATAAAACTAATTCTCAAGTTCCTGTTCCGCTGCCTGGATTCTTCTTCCTTCCCTCTCTTCCAATTTTCCCTAAACCTGCTCAGAGACTTCTTGGTATCTGGAAGTAAGAAGTACATCTTTTAGCACACTGATATGCTGGATTTCACAGATGTATAAGAACATATGTTTTCATGTCTACATGATATAACAAATACCTGCACAAAACAATTCAAGTATGGCATGGAATGCACTGTTGACTGTAGAATTTTTCTTGATATCCTTACCGTTCACACAATCCTGCTTATTTGGTATCAATGTATATTTGAAGATTCATTTAGTTTACTTGAGGTAATTGAATAGCTAAGTAGAAAATCTTGTACATGTGGCGCTTTATAATTGCTATTCAGGAAGTCTATATTGGTTCAATTTTCTTCACTAAAGACAAATTTCACTATGTTATAAGACAAAACTTACCTCAGAAAATACAACTGGAAGGAATACCAGAGGTTTTCAGCCCTCTCCTCTTCCCCCACCTCCTGCTTTCGTCCTGACAGGAGGAGAAGAGCTCCATTAGACCTCTAAAAGTAAATGGAAAGAGAAGATATTAGAATACTATTGATTTTGACTTCATGTAAGTTTTTTTTCATTCTGTTAAGGTGAAAAGAATCTGCGATACCTTTTGAAATAACAAGGAAATTAGGAATGATTTTGCAAAGTTTTTATAGGAGAGTTGTTGGTAATGTTCCAGTTAAAATTTCCTCTTCAAATATTTTCCCATTTTCCCCATTAATTCTTTTCTCAAGTAGATATCCGCAAAAATGTCAAAATTTGTGATACCTTTTGAAATGGCATGGTAAATGTTGAATGGACTTTCAATTTTAGATGTGAAATTTTCAAATTTAGCGCCATCTTGGCACCACCCATATGGAGGGGACAACTGGTGACCTCCTTTTTTATTTTGGATGTACAAAGAGGATCTGACAAGGATAGCTTATGCAAAGTTTCATGGAATCCTTATTGTGGGGTATATTTTTGGTAATAAACACAACATCACATAAATTCATTTTTAGAGAATTGCATTGAGACATACTAAATACTCGTAGTCTTTAACATGCATTTTTTGAGCAATAAACATCAGAAAAAACATACCAACTTATTAAAAAAGCATCATGTCTACGAAATTTTGAATTTCATTTATCGTCACTTGTTCTACCATATAAAAGCAAATCATTACGCCAATTGTCAATAGTGTAGGAAACCGATCCAATGCAACCCTGTGAATACCAAGAGCCATGAGTATATACCAAGGCACTTATTACTGTATGCGCCTAATCAACGAGCCTAGCTTAGGGCTGTTCCATTAAAAAATGTGTGTGGCCCCAAAAACAATTCAGAATTTGGGTTGTGTGGGGTGGGGGGGGGGGGGGGAGTTGATGACAATTCGGAATTTGTGGGTATTAAGCAGGGTATTCAGAATTCTGGGGGGAGAGGGTCCTAGGTATTCGAACTTGGGGAAGGGGGGGGGGGGTCAAAAATTTACTCTGCTCCCCTCCCCCCTCCTCCCTTACTCCAAAACTCAGACATACCAATTGTGGGGAAGACTTCTTTGTAAAAAGCAGTATTTTTCTTTGATGTAAATTTGCCTTTACAAAAAAGTCCTTCATTTCCTTCAGCAAATAAATTATGTTAACATATTTGATGTTAAGCAATCTTAAGCCAAAGACGCAAAGGTAGAGAATGAACAGTCTTATGTTTATACGGACATCCGGAAAGCGTTTATCTATAGTCTGTCTGACCCAAGCTTGGCTGACCGTTTTTTCCGTTTTCTTCTTACAAAAAATTCATATTTGCCGTCAAAACTTGGCAAACCTCTTAGGAGCACTGAGTCGTGCATGTATAAACCTATTTTGCCTCAATTCCGTAAAATGTAGTTTTTGCCCATTAGGTGTAAATAGTGAAAATACATGCGAGATTGCTCATATTTGTATTGTTGCCAATTGTTAGAATGCAAAAACGAACTTTTTGTAAGAAAAAAGAGAAAAAAACGGTGAGACAGACTATATTATCAACTTTCATTCATGCATTTCTCATAATTTTGCTTTGTCATGAAGATATTGCCGAGTATCTCAAACCATGCATTAGCCCTAGGTGTTTACTATAAGTGGATTAATATAGGGTCAGACAAAACTTGTTCACAGGAAAAACAAATTGTCCACCTTTCCGAGTATCAATTCTAATGCGGTTTAGATCGTTAGAACCGCCACAATTCATTCTAGTTATCTCAAAATTCTTTTTAATTTATTGTCTCAAATTTGCAAGATTGTGACTGCTGCTGAAGGGGAATGCAGAATTACTAGAGCGCACGAACTTTCGATGTCCACGGCAAAATGGATTACTCGCCTTTCCGTGGGTCAATTTCAATTAGGTTTATAGTCTGTCTGACTTCAGTTGGCTAACTGCTTTTTCCTCTTTATTCCACATAAAGTTCGTTTTTGCCTTCCAAACTTGACAAATCTTATTTCAACACTATGTATAAACATATTTTTTGTCTCAACTCCGCAATGTCCCATTGTAAAATTTGCCAATTGCCAACAATTGACAAGAGTATAAACACGCGAGATTGCCATTGTTGGCAATGGGCAAATTTTACAATGGGAACTAATGTGCAAAATTTTGCGGAGTCGAGACAAAAAGTATGTTTATACATACACGCGGTAGTTTTGAAATAAGATTTGCCAAGTTTGGAAGGCAAAAACTAACTTTATGTGGAATAAAGAGGAAAAAGTAATTAGCCGACTCAAGTCAGACAGACTAGATCTATAGTTCGTTAGAACCGCCACTATTCATTCTATTTGTCATTTAATTCTAATTATTTATCTGTTGCGGTTGACGATTTTGCAGCAGGTTGAATTTGTAATAATGTTTATGCCGTATTTTCGGTCAGTCGCTACTCATGAGCCTACCCCAAATCCCGGCGCACTGCACTGAGCCGACCCCAAGGTTCAGCTAACATTAGAAAACATGATTTTTGTGTCATTTTAACAGGGCTCTCAGATAATTCAAACAAGTGCAGTGAGCCGGGATTTGGGGTCGGCTCAGTGCAGTGAGCCGGGATTCGGCTCAAGCTCACTGCCCTGCGCCGGGACCAATTCCAGGCTTAGCAACCATTAGAAAGCATGATGTTTGTGTCATTTTCACAGAATTTAAAGAAACTTTTTTAACACTCAAACTCGCTATAATAGCCATTAAGACCCGCCATTGAGCATTGCCATTGCTCAGTGGGGGTCTTAATGGCTATTGTAGCGGGTTTGAATTATCTTAGAGCTCTGTAAAAATGACATAAAAATCATGTTTTCTAATTGTTTGCTGAGCCTTGGGGTCGGCTCAGTGCAGTGAGCTTGAAAAACACCTAGGTCACGGTATAACTCTAAGTATTTTCGGTGAGTCGCTACTCATACTGTGTGGATATTGCATACGTATAAAGCTCATACCAAGGGGTTTCAAATACGCGAAGTACAAGCAAAGAATACGTCATGGATAACACATTTGTAAATTTTTGACTGCATTTGAAGGGGAATGTGGAAATATTATCGAGCTGCGCGAGTATTTAAAGCTGCTTTGTCGTCATATCATTTAAAATAACACGAGAATTAAAGATTTATTTAGCCATGTTTTAGAAAGAGAGCTGTTGGTAGTGTACCCCGTTGATTCTTCTTATTTAAACAAAAACTTCCCCATCAATTCTGTACTTACGTGAAACAAACTCGCGAATTCGTCCTTTTCCGTTTATTGTCTGCTCAGCTGGCGCAAATTGTAGAATGATTTCCATGATTCAACAATGGACGTCACGGGAAATGCATATTTAACATGGCATCAACCACGGCACAGTGCAAGAATAAACGTTACGCGTTGACGCAACAATCAGGTACGTGTCCATTGTTGGTCACGCACCTGTTGTTGCGTGTCACTGAAAAATTGACGACCGCACGTACATGTACGTGTGCAAATTACCCTTCTCCTCTCCAGGTGCCGATGATGATCACAGCCTCTGGCTCTGCTCATCATTTGACGGAGAATCAGAAAAATCAGATTTGGCGCCGGTGACGTTTGGACGGAAGGTTTTGTGACACGTCAAATATGATTAGCCACACCGAGCCTTCACCGCACAAAGGCGAACGCGGTGTCTAAAGGGCCAGGTTTTGTGTGATAAAAAACGTGTAGGATCCAACTTTCGGAAATCTGATGGGGAGGGGAATAAATGTTGGTGGCGGTATCGTCAGGTCATCGGGTCGGGGCATGAACGGGTGGAAAACTTGATTAAGTTTTGTCATTGTTGGGCATGATTACTGATAATGTGATGATTATCCATTCTATTTACTAGTAAATGAAATGAACACGTCTCGTGAAATGATCCCAGTAAATTAGTGTGCGCATGCGACTTCAGGAAGTCCAAGTTTTATCATAAAGAATCTTGAAGGTCAAAACAAAATGGAGAAAATATTTCAAGGAGAAATGTTTATCAGTACTACAGACAACTCTTCTTCAACTATTTTGATAAATATTATTTAGGTTATTGTCAAAACTAGTATAGGTCAAGATGACAATTTCTCAAGGATCTCCTAAGCATCTCCTTCCCTTCACATTGAGAAATTGAGAAGGAAATCATATGTTAAACCCTACTTTACTATCTTTAATTACCCAAGAGTATATTGCGATTTTTCATATAAATCCTTCCATATCAACCCTTCCTTGCCTAGAGTTCCACTTACAAAATGTCGTCTGGATATATGAATTTTTTGAAAATAAGTTGATATTAACACAAGCACACTGCAGCTATTTGGAGAAGAGTTGTAGACTGAATTCAGCTGAATATTTCTCAATCAAATATTTTCTAAATTATACTCTCCTGAGAAAATTATTTTCAAAATAGGCAGGCAATTTTCAAAAATGAATGGGTTAACCTATGAGTCAACCCGAAATGCCTAATTAAAGCTATCTTTGAAAATTTATGTCTGCTTACAGGGATTTCTATGGAAGATAACTTCAGAATAATGCGTTTCCTTAATACAAAAGATCATTTATTTATTTATTTCGCTTGTTGCTTATCGTCTCTTTTTCAGCTAATATACCTTGAATAGTGGAGGAAACCACCGTATAACCCCTAGTCACTTTCATCTTTCTCACTAGCCTCCCCGGACATTGTGAGATTTTAGGTTTCAGAGAGCAGTCAGCGCCCATTGCACTAAGTAGACCGCGCGGTAATAGACGTTCAAGAAATTGCCTTGAACACTGCAGCCGGACAACAGGTTTTTTATTAAATCACAAGCCCTGCGGGGAGTCTGCTGGCAGTTAAATTGCACTCAGAGAATGGAGTTATATTCAAAGGAAAATGTGAAATATTAATATCACTGATTCTTCAGTGGCAGGACAACCCTAGAAAAACGATGCGAAACCAATTATCTTTAATTATTGGTTAATGCAGGTGGTTAATGTGGGTTAACCTACTATAAATCCTGCATTTTACCATAAAAAGCAAAAAAAATGCTCAAAAAGAAAAAAAAATTATGAGCTCGTAACGTCATCCGTTTTAGAATATTTACGAGCACGTAACGTTGTTAAAAAATTACGACATCATTACGAGTTTGAAAAGTCTAACTTTACGATGACGATACGTACATGGAAATACGTCCTCGTAACGAGTGCTGAAAAAAAATTCACGAGCTCGTAACGTACATGTGAATACGATGATCGTAACACGTGCTCGTTACAAAATCATCCCGAGCACGTAACGAGTTTGTAATACTACGAGCTCGTTACGACCTATGGCATTCCTGCCTGTGTATACCACACGGCAATACAATTGGTCAGTCTATAGTTTCCTGATAGACTGCACATAAATGGACCCTGCCTCATTCCATTCATTGTTCGCTAATGGGCCGCAAAAGTGGTCCGCTCAAAACGACTCTTATGGTAATGCAGAGTTTTCTCTCTTCTTTGTGGTTAATGTTTTAGTCTTTCCTTTTCATATCCCCGAACCACTCCTTTGCTTTTTCAGTTATACATCCTTTGATGATAACCTTCTACGTCTCAATTAGTCTTGTAAACCATGTTTTCCTATTCTTGTTTATATTTCCTATTTTTCTCTTTGTATATGTATTTCATTTTAGCGGAGATGGTCAATAAAATGCTATACTATACTGCGATTTCTGCCACCACTTACAGCTGTCTAGTAGAAAACCTAGCCCTAATATGGTAGTGGGAGGGATGATGAATTCAATTTTAATTTAACTCATGATGTATAGTATCTTAGTAGTGATATTAAGACCATCGAATTTTGAATATGACATAATGTCTGTTAGAAGACAAATTCTCCCATACTTGATCTGTGTACAGGCCTTTTCCATTGATCAAAACGTTCATGCATTTAACCTGTTTGTTGTAGATAATGGACTTTCTGCAATGCTGAGCGTTGCGCAAACAAAGCATGTCTATCTCTCCGGGCAATATTTCCCCTTGCCTTATGTTTCTGGATTTGTTTCTTTCTTCCTAGACATCAATGAATGCGACAACAATCCATGTCAGAACGGCGGATCCTGTGTCGATGGAATAGATTCCTACGCCTGCAAATGTCAGACTGGATTTTATGGAGCACAATGCCAGACAAGTAAGTAATATTTGCAAAATCTATTTTGTTAACTTTGATCATATAATTGTGTTGTTTTGATGATGCTTTTAATGAAAACGTCCATAATGGGAGAAATAGAGGTTCCATCACGCGTGGATGGAAAAATGGTATCTTCAATGGGGTGATTTTATGTCTTGGGACGAAGCTTGCCGAGTTGCAAGACACAAAATCCCTCGCGAGTGCATGATACCTCCTCTCATTCCATCCACGAGTGATGGAACCTGTTGCTCCATGATAAAAAGGAGACATTTATATGTTTTACCATCAAGTTAGCTAGCTACACTAGGTTATCCAAAGGCCACCTGTGCACTAGTTCATCAATGATAATACGCATTTGTTGTGACGTGCACCATTTGTTTTCCCTAGACAGGCGCCAGATCACGTACGTGACGCTTGTTCAAATCCACGCGCGTCATTGTTAGGTCTACCTTTGACCCAGCAGCAGTGACCCCTTGATTGAAATTTTGGAATCTGATTGGACAATTGCACTGGTTTGACCTTTAACCCCATTCAAGACAGCCCATTGGGGACAACTTCTCTTTTACATTATCCTTACCATAAAACACACCTCAGAGTGGGAGACAATTGCATCTACAGCTATGCATGGTACATTTGATTAAGTATGGTCCTCCCATTATTAGGACACTACATCTTATGCCCAAAAGCTCTGCATACTTGATTGCTTTCCTTCTTTATGTATGGGGTAAAGTGTTTCTCTGTTTGGTTTACTAGTTTATTACATCTCGAACACGGATCAATGCATGTGTATGCATTATTTCCGTCAAAACGGCAATGCTTCTCTCTTCTATCTTTAAGGATGCTATGGTAGGATGTGAATTTAAGTTATCTAGCATGACATATGTTTACATATACTAATGGAGAGTAAGTAATCTTTATAGTATGTATATACTACTTTTGGACATACACATTTTTCAGTTCTGGTGAGAGAACTGTAGTGTGACATTTTACGACTTATCTAAGAAAACCAGAAGTAGGAGCTAAGGTGCTAATGTGCTAATGTGGTTCTAATGGCGAATTGTATTGTATTGTATTGTATGTTTATTGACTGTACTAAGAATAGTACAAAATCATAGCTGATACAAATAATAATAATGGAATACATACAAACAGAATGCCTAAAGGCTGAACATAGTAATAAGGACGGGAAACAAAATAACTTAGTACCGTGAAATTGGAACTAAATAATATAGAAAATTACATGTGCATAAACGATACGAGTAGAGCGGAGAACGAACCGCTAAAAGGAAAGCTGAGAAGTAACGTTTAAGCGAAAATAAAGGAAAAACAGATCACCGGTCACGAGTAATCTTCCTATACATCTTAGTGATGTAGTGGCTGGAGACAGCCCAAATTTTAAAAGCTGAGCTCAGGGGTTTGTCAATGGGTTGCTTCCCCATAAGTACACTAAAGATGTTCTGATGATCATCAAGAGCTATCCTAACATATTGATCATCAATAGTATTAAGTAAATCGAACATCTCGGTTCTGTCTCCCTCGTATGCCGGGCATTGCATAACCAAATGATTGACATCCTCTCTGATACCTAGATAACACTCAGTGCATACTTTATTGCTAAAGGAAAGGTTTTAAAGAATTGATCCTGACTTCATGTGATTGAGTGCCAGGTGTCCAACAAATATGGTCCTGTGCAGCATTGCATTGTAGCATCAATGATGTGTCAATCTAGGCATGTGCATTGACAATCATTTGAGGGTAAACTGGATCGCGCCGCGTCTATCAGATAAGCAGTGCTACCGCACTTGAGTCTAGATCTATCAAGTGCTCAAGCCAGACACACCTCAAAACCAAACCTATCAGACGCTTAAACACGGATATATACACATATCAAAACCAGACTTCTCAGACGCTTAAACTCGGATATATACACACATCAAAACCAGACTTCTCAGACGTTTAAACACGGATATATACACACATCAAAACCAGACCTCTCAGACGCCTAAACACGAATATATACACACATCAAAACCAGACATATCAGACACCTAAACACGGATATATACACACATCAAAACCAGACCCCTCAGACGCTTAGATATGGCACATAGGCACACATCAAAACCAGACCTCTCAGACGCCTAAACACGAATATATGCACACATCAAAACCAGACATATCAGACACATAAACACGGATATATACACACATCAAAACCAGACCTCTCAGACGCTTAGACATGGCACATACGTACACATCAAAACCAGACCTCTCAGACGCTTAGACACGGCACATACACACATATTAAAACCAAACCTATCAGAAGCTTAAACACGGAACATACACAACAAATGTTTTTTTTTGTATTGAATGCAGGTTTTCTGAACCACGCATAGAAAGATAATAGTGATCAACGAATCGTACTTTTACTAGCAATTGGTATGGAGTATCAGTATTCATATCGTCATAAGGTTTCGTTAAATCTGCCTTGAAGATCAGCAGTTGGTGTTTAATATCTTCTGGTGCCTGATAAACCCAGTTCCCAAAATTTTAAAGCAGCATATGCACCACAAAACTCAAGAGTCCCTGATAATATCAATATTCTTATTCTTAATGGGACCTTTTCAGTTCAAGCTTTGCATCAAACCCTCCAACAGTTCTGCATTGAAGTAGAACACGCTTAGAATGTCTGCTAACTTATCAGTTGTGCAATTTACAAACTTCTTTTTTCTTTTTTTTGGGGGGGGGGGGGGGGGGGGAAATTGTTTTCTTCAACCGCATGGTAAAGGCAGGCATGGTACATACTGTAGAATGGCTAATTTTTACGTGAGTTTTTTTTTGCCGTTTTTTCCCGAATGCTTTCAGACGGGAATAAACAACCGGGAAAAAACAATACAGTGTTCGGACTTAATAAACACGGAGAAATCCTGACCTTAGTTTAAAAGATTGTTCTCTTTGGTATACTAAAACCCAAAATATATGAATAGGAAATGATTCCGAGCATGTAATTAAGCTGAATTTACCGAATTAGAAAATCTCGGTATAATTAAATTAGGATTAAAATCTGCTCTAAATCTGTGTTAATGTGTAAAAACGCATGGCGTCGCCACCCAATCTACAACTACATGCATGTACTACTGGTCCAACACTGAAACATTGATCAGATTATTACAATTGTAATTGTGCCACATGTATTATAGACTGCAGCCTGTCCAACAATAGTGTCATTGACCTATCCCTTCCATGCTATGGTGAATCATACTACATGTAATGGCAATTGTTGACAAGTAGTTCTCACTGGACCTGCTCCGTGTCAGAAATCCTTTAGTTGTTGTTGTTGATATAATCCTATAGTAATACCCTAAAGCCGTAAAGTCGATGAGGTCATTTTTGTTCAAATTCGGCATATTTGCAGCCCTAAACAATTTCCTATTCTACAGTACATAAAACGGGAAAATTAGACTTGGCAAAAACATTTGTCCTCTCTTTGGAAATATTAGAAACTGAAACACCCAAAAATAAAAAATTAGGGAAAATTGTTACACAGAAATATTAGCCGTTCTACAGTAATAATGGTGATACATTTTTTGGTGGATTTACAAAGATACAGTATGAGAAGTGTTTAAACATGAGATAAATAGGTATGTAAAAGGACATGTTGCTACAAGTTGAGCTTTTCAATAAGAATAACAGTATCCTGGTATAATCCTAATACCGTGCCAACAAATAACTTAATAAGTACAATAGATACTATGTGGTTGACTTAGTATTAACTTTTTTATTTTTGAATAGTTTTTTATTCAATATCAAGCATGTCAATATCCGCCCGTTGGCACAGGTTACAATTCAAATCTTTCATATCTCAATATAGCACTGATACAGAGTATTGTATGGTATTGTAATAATACAGCTAGTCGTTGTTGTAATAATTGCATAATAAATTATATTGTTTGTCAAACTGATTCTTTCTCCCTTTTATATATTGTTTGTATTTCTCTTGATAAAAAAAGTTTTTCACTTCATATTTAACATTCATGAAGTGAGGAGATCTCTCATTTTTCATTGAATTGTAAATCACCTTTTTTGTTAGTAGGATAATACAATTGATGGATAGAGCATTTTCAAGGTTACCTACTATTTTCCTCATGTCTGACAAATTGTAATCTACCATACCTTACTCTACAATCCAGTCTCGCACATCGGTCCAAAGTCTTATAGAATGAATGCATTCTTAAAACATATGTTCTATCGAATCTTCGGCCTGATTGCACATGCCACAGATGTTTGTTGGTTTTATCCCAATGAGAAATAATTTATCATTGGTAAAGAATCTGTGGTGCCACGTGCAAAAGTGGATGTACTTTAAGTGTGTATCTTTGTAGACACTGTGATGTTTAATAAATGATCTGCTGACACTTATGCTCTCCATTTCTAGTTCTGATTTCTCAGTCCATTTGTTGACTATGTTGTTGAGAACCATTTCATTTGAATCTTTTATCAGGGTATATAACTTGGAGCATCCCTTAGTGCTCATATTTGATAAAATATTAAGAGTACTATTTCTTGGTAAAGTTTCACTGTAAAGAGGTGTATCTTTCCATTCTAGAAATCTTTTGATTTTGTGACAAATGTTGTTATACTCTAAGAAGTTTGTTTTTACTCCGTAATGGGTAGTAAATTCCTCCATAGAAATGGGAATCTTCATTGGACCTAAAAAATCGGCTATAGAGTTAATCCCACATTTTTAACCAGTCTCTTCTTATAGGTAATTCGAAGAAATTATGTAGCCACAAAGGAGTATTGCATATTGCTTCTTTATGAAGTACTGCTTTAGAATTCCACAACATCTGTGTACTCTTAATAACATCTATCCAGAATTTATTTGATGTCATTTCAATTATTCTGTCTAAATATACCGGACCGAATGTAAAGGCATCAATTAATTTTTAAAAATCTGGAAATACAGTCCATTTACTTTTGGAGCTGAGAAATCTGCGAAGCCAACTTAATTTTAAAGTCTGATCAAACAAGGCAATATCGTGAAGCTTAAGGCCCCCATGATGAATTTCTCCTTCAAGTATCTCCTTTCTCCACTTTGGAGGCTTTCCATGCCATGAACATTTAGAGAAAGTGTTGTATAGTTCTTTAAGACATAAGACATTGGGGCTTGGTAGAGACAGCAGCATGTGAGTTATCTTTGACATTAATAGGGATTTAATAATACTAACTTTACCATATGGAGTAAAATTCCTAATACTCCATATCCTGATAAGCTTTTTTATTTCACCCATTTTCCTATTCATATTAGGTTCTGTAATTTCCCCAAAATTCGTAATGTCGTAATAAATTCCTAAAATTTCAAAAGTTGTTGCCCAATTAAATCCAAATTTGCCCTGCCAAGAAATGCTGCTGTCTCTTGAAGCCCCAATTTTAACCACTTTGGTTTTTTCCTTGTTGATATCTAAACCAGAAATTGATTTGAACCACTTTAATACCTGTAAAAAAATTATACTTTCTAAATCCTCCTCCACCATTAAGGTGGTATCATCGGCGTATTGAGACACCTTAAACTCTTCATCATATACCTTAATGCCTTTCATGTCGTCACACTCCCTGATTACATGTGATAATATCTCCGCACATAATACGAACACATACGGCAACAGGGGATCCCCTTGTCAACAGCCCCTGGCTAAGACAATGCTCTCTGAAAGATGGCCATTTTGCTCTACTCTAGATGTTGAATTACTTTGAAAAAGTTGAATCATATTTTTAAAACACTCTCCAAAGTTAAAAAATTTGAGAACTTCCTTAATAAATGGCCATTCGATCGTGTCGAAGGCTTTAGAAAAATCTAGTATAATAAGTAGCCCTTTTTTCTGTTCTGCCTCACAAAAGTCAATTGTATCGTACACCATTCTGGTGTTCTATCATATGAACTGTCTGGAAATAAAACCAGTTTGATCTTCATTGACTATTGTGGGGAGAACTACTCTTAATCTGTTAGACACCATTGTTGAAAAAAAATTATATATAGAATTTAAAAGCGTTAAAGGTCTCCAGTTCTTGAGGTCATTCCTTAATTTCCCCTGTTTGGGAATACAGGTTATCACCCCCTTCCAAGGATAATTTTGACATGATACCTTTCTCAATGCCTTCATTAAAATATCTAAAGATCCAAAATTTTAGTTCTTCACAGAAATATTTAAAAAATTCATTGGAAAATCCATCCGGTCCTGGAGCCTTATTAAGTTTGCTAGAGCGTATTGCTGATTCCAGATCAGAAATTGTGTAGGGCATATCCAGACCATCTCTCGTTTCATCAGATATTTTGGTATTTTTTTTAGTAAGTGGCTAAACTTGGAGTCAGTAATGGGAAAAGTGTCCTTAGAGGAGAAAAGGTCCTGATAAAAATTCCTTTGCATTTCAAGTATCTTGATACTATCTGTAATAGTTTCGTCATTTGCTGTAGTGAGAGATGGAATGTCTTTGTTGGTAAAATTGCGTTTCTCTAAATCGAGAAAAAACTCTCCCAGTTATCAATAATATTAGCCTGAGATCTGACAATGGAACCCTTAGTTTGTTTCTCTCTTAGATTCTCTAGTCTCAGAGATAGTTCTCTTAGAGAATCTGTTTTTTGTTGATTTTCATTACTTGAGTCAATCTCTTCCTGTAATTTTTTAATTTCCATAATGAGAGAATTCTCTTTGTTCATTTCCTATTGTTTCAATTATTTTGAAAATTTAATTATTTGTCCTCTGAGTTGACAGTGTAGGGTTTCGAGGAAAAGAGTGTCTGAGATTGTCAATTCCAAGAGTTTACCATTGTCAGATGGTATATAATTATCACTGTAGACAGGGACGGCATATGTCGCTTTAGCCAACTCAATCTTATCTCTCACAATTTTGACAATTTTTTATTTTCTAGTAATGCATCATTAAATTTCCACAGGCCCCTTCCTCTCTTTTGGGTTGTTTTCTGTATTGAAAGTTGAATAATGTTATGATCGCTCCTGTATGCATTGTGTATTACTGAAGCTGGATTAAGTGATAAAATATCTTCTGAAATCAAGAAATAGTCTAATCTAGACCTCTTACAGGGGCGCTCTGTTCTCCATGTGAACCTTTTCCTGGATGGGTTTTGCATTCTCCAGATATCAGACATTGAGTTGTTTTTAATAAAGTTGTTTATTACTAGTTTGGACTTTTCTTGCTGTCATGTAATTGTAATTGTCCAAATCACTTTATGATACGTTCCAATCTCTGACCCAGATTTCATTATTGTTAGAAAGATTTTGCACATTTTGAAACAAATTTTGAAACCATGTGGGGTCGTCCTTGTTTGGCGCATACACATTTATCAGAAACATTGTCCTTAGGTTGGTGATTTCTATCTCTATCATGATAAATCGTCCCTCTGCATCTTTAATTGTTTGTTTTATGGAGTATTCAAATGTTTTATTGATAGGAATGGCCGCTCCCCTGCTATTTGTTGAATCCCCTGCCAGTATTTACTCAATGTTCCACTCTTTTATTAAAGTGTTTAGGTCTTTTTGAGTTAAATGAGTTTCTTGTAAGCATAAGATGTCTGGGTCCAGACCTTTGCAATATTCTAGAAAATCTATATGCTTGAAGTATTGTCTGAGACCACGTACATTTGTGGAGAAGATGTTTTATTAGGACGGGAAGTCCCGTCTTGTAGCAATGGAAAATCTCTGGTAATGCGATTGTCAGTATGTACAATAAGGCAATTTCTGATAAAACTGGCGTTGGGTAATTGTCGAGGATGCCTGTGTCACATGTAAGGGTTTTCTACTGTATCACCCTTTCTATAAGGCCTTGGTTTTTTCTCTTTAGAGTATTGTCTAATTTGCACTGGCAAGGTACCTGTAGAGGGCTCTTAATAGGGCATTATCAGATACAAGGGTTTTCCCCTGTATCACCCTGGCTATAATGCCCTGGCTTTCTCACATAAAAGTATTGTATAACTTGCATTGCTAAGTTCCCTGTATAGCGCATTTCTATAGGGCTATATCAGATATAAGGGTTTTCTCCTGTATCACCCATTTTGTAATGCCTTGACTTTCCCCCGACAAATGACAAATGAGCTGTCTCTTTCTCTTCCAGAAGCGCGGTCTTGCCAAGAGCTGAAGGATATGGGTATCACCACAGATGGGGATTACATGGTCGATCCTGACGGCATAGGAATAGAGGCACCTGTATTGGTCAGCTGTAATATGAGAGGCGGACAGGCAGCTACTAGTGTGGCTCATGACTCCGAGGCAAGAACCCATGTGGACATCCCATATGAATGGCCGCTATTCTATGAGAAAACTGTACACTACAATATCCCTCGCCCACAACTTGCTGCTTTGCTTGCCATTTCTAACCAATGTGAACAATTCATTCGATATGACTGTAAGAACTCAGTTTTCAATTCTGCAATAGGCCGCGGCCGTGAAGGTGGAATTTGGGAATCACGTGGGGGTCAAAAGATGACATACTGGGGTGGAGCAAGTCCTGGGAGCGGCAAGTGTGCTTGTGGCATGACACATTCCTGTGTGAATCCATCTAAAGTCTGCAACTGCGATGCAAACACAAACACGTGGGAGTATGATGAAGGCTACCTTACTGACAAGTCCACACTTCCAGTAATGAAGATGTACTTCGGAGATACAGCAAGTGCCGGCGAGGAGGGTTATCACACACTGGGAAAACTTGTTTGCTACGGACTGCAAAACTGAATTTATTTACCATATTTGTCCAAATAGGCGCACACTGCGAGTGCAAGTTAGGAAGAAATTCGCTAGGAGGAGTATTTGTGCGTTTAGCCACACCCACTTGCATTGCCAACCAAGGCAACAATCCATGGCTTCTCTTTTGTCTTTTGTTACAACATGTCCGATTGGACGCTTGAGCGTGTTAGGATTTATATTTAAACAACAGTATACTTCTTGTGTGAAGGTTGGCAGTGGTGGGAATTTGGGTATACCTAGAGAATATGCATTTATTGTAGAAGAAGAAAAATGTGAAAATTGGAGTGTAAAACTAGAGAGGAAACTTCTTCAAACAAATCGGTACTCATTGAACAAACAGATAATAATTATTCCATTTGTATAAATATCTTTTGTATATATTTCATTGCAATATTAAATTTGATATTAAATTTAAATTTGATAAACTGATAAACCATTTTATTTGTGAAAATGAGTTTCATAAACTGCTGATGAAGCTTATCAGTCTTTATTCCTTATGACATGTTTGACCCTGTTCATAACACAGAGGATGTTCGCAACATTTTTTGTCTGTCCATACAATTCTGGATAATTTATACACCAGGAAAGGAAGGTTTATGCAAAAATGGCGATACATGCGTTTTTTATGAAGCACCATTTTGTAGTTGGTGAGAATGGACAATGATTGAGATGAAGAGGCCATCACTGAATGTAGGCCATTCTTACATTAAACACTACATAATTAGCCATTGAAAATGACATTTTACAATATGCAAATGGAACAAAAACAACAGATATAATCAACTAGGGGGAAATAAATTCTAGGAAAATAGCATTTTTCACAAATATTAATAGAATTGATGGTAGGAGTCATTTCCATAATGCATGGTACATATTTTTTTTCTCGCTCAGTTAATATAATTCTTCTACATGAATAAAGAAATGGGGTGCCATGGTTGAATTTTGTGAGCAACACAGCTTTAACGAGAAGGTACAAACTTTGTCATCTTATAAGGACAAAAGTAATGTTTTCCTTATCGTTGTCAGCATTTTGCCTCAGGCCGACTTGGGCACTACTGCTCAAATGTAAAGAAATTCCCTAAAAAGATTATTCCCAAATGTTTTAGAAATAAATGAAGATCAAATGAATAAAAATGAATGTTGTTGGTAAATTTTAAGTAACATTGTATCTTATTGTGTTAAAGAAAAATTCATAGGACCAGTAAAAATGTGCAAGACCAGTAGATCCTATAGGTGTTACTGGTTCTCCAGGGCCAGTAACATTTTAAGTTTGCATTGCGGCATGTAGATATTGAGATCTGTCCACACTTACCTGTGGGAAACTGTTTTCACAGTGTAATCCAACATCTAGTTCAGAATTTAAAAAAGGGCAAGCATTCTTAGGTAATAGTGTCCATTGAGCATTTCTCCACACAAACATACACATGCCAATTGGAATGACAATGCATATCTGGATAAAAGCGTATGGTGCTTGGTAGTGTAAATATGCATGTTTTGCTCCCATAGAAATATCACTGTTGTTTGAATTCGACTGTAGCGTGCCATTAGAATTTTACATTATCCGTCTCTTTCTGTAATGCTTACACTTGTATGGTAGCCTATTTATACCGCATTCAGATATCTTTGACTTTTAAAAGTTTGAATCATTTTTTGATTGTCACAACTTTTACTAATTATTTATCCATATTTGTATATCCAGCCAGAATCAGTGTTCTTTAATACACTTGAATACTAGATGTTCAAGACTTTCTACTTCACCACGGAAGCTACATTCATCATCTTGTGATATCCATTTTAACTAGTTCTCGCTTTGTAGCTATTCTATAATGAACTACTCTGCATAATGTACGTTTTGACGTGTTTTTTTGATTAACAATTACTGACTTACCAGGCTCTTTTTTGTTTCCCTGACAAGCACTCATATTGTATTTCTGTTCATTGCAATCAATAAACCTGCATCTCTAGCGCACTAGCCAACTAGTTGTGTTTATTTTGTTACATCTAAGGTTTCATGAATGGAGACGAATGGGAATTTAATAAGTTAGGTTTACACACACATGAGATTAGAATAATGTAAAACCTTAATGAAGTGAAATATACATATTTATTCAAATTGAATAGTATTTACATCAATAGGTGCCATGTAACCAAGGGGGATAAGGTTAATCATAGATGAGATAGCACCATTGATGCCGTTGGTAACACCAGACCTCTCACGACTATAGTAATAGCTGTTATTAGATTATACGATACCACTGCCAGCCAAGGTCTTAGTGGTTGTTTAAGCGTATAGAAATATTCTATTTACCCTCTATATTAAAAACACATTTTCAGGAGAAGTCAGTGGTTCCTGCTGACTCTTCTCTAGTCATTTTAGTTTTGGCCTTGAATGAGATGAAGAACCAGCTCTTAACATTTCCCAACAAAAGTATTACATTAGAGCAGTTATCAACAATTTAATAGATAGATAAAAATAGTATACCACTAACTAACTTCAAATGTGATGTGTTTTTGTATCGTGGCATACGCAAAGTAAATAATTTTCGAATATATATATATATATATATATATATATATATATATATATATATATATATATATATATATATATATATATATATATATATATATATATACATTGTATATATACAAATTTCTACTGAACCCTTGAGATATCCTATTGCATGACAGGTAGTAGGTAATGTATCGTTAAACTCAACAAGAACAAAAACTGTTAGTAAAATATCTCTAAAATATTGCATTTCTGTCGAAATTTAAAATGCGTTTCAGACCGTTATTTCGCTCTAGATGTTTAGTGGTTAACTTCTTGTCATAAAGACTACTCGAAGTTATTGACCCATTAATCGCCTTAGCACACAAAAAGTTCGAGAAAATTTGGTTTGGTTTGATTTGATAGGCTATTCACCGCTTCGGATACATCGCAATGAAACGGAAACAACGGACGCAGAATAAATTCCTGAACAATTCATATCGGTATTGAATGTCCTTTACAGCACCTGTACGACAGCCAACAAATATTGGTGACCAGGTCTGGGAGATTCATTGAACTGGAGTACACATAATAATATATATATGTGTATATATATATATATATATATATATATATATATATATATATATATATATATATATATATATATATATATATATATATATATATATATATATATATATATATATATATATATATATATATATATATATATAAATCCATATATATATATATATATAGATATATAGATATATAGATATATAGATATATATAGATATAAAGATATATATAGATATATATATATATATATATAGATATATAGATATATATGTGTGCGCGCGTGTGTGTGCAGGCATGTATGCATGTGTGTGTAACTATCTCTGTATCTATCTATCTATCTATATACATGTACGTACATGTACGTCAAAGTTAAAAAGTCACCTTTCACCAGGACACTCGTAGTCATGCGTTGCTTTATTTTCAAAAATAATAAAGTTATTAAGTTAAAAGTATAGCAAAGCACGCAAGTGTGGATACGATAGGCAGGGAATTTAAAACCCTACACATTTTGTTACCGCATGACGCATGGTAGCCACTGTTACTAGGACGAGGCCGGGATTGCCCAGATTAACGGAATTTCTTGTAATTAGGTTTGCTGTCTGTTCCCTCAATTATAATACAGTGTAATTCCTTTAGTGTATAATACTCTTAGCAAATGTGAATTCCTATATTAAACTAAAGTAATGTATTCCAATCTTTTCTGGTCAGACTGTATAACACATATAGCTATCCGATGAGGCTCCTGAAAAGCTAAATTAAAGTATCAAGCATAGCAAGTAATGATTATCTGTTACAGGCTTGCAATAGCGAATATCCATTTAGTATCAAATTACATCTGAATGTTGCCTCCTACGAACGTCATCTCTAGGCAATTAAACAGTCTTAAGTATTTTATGTTTTGGTTGACCTTGCCATTATTGTATAGTTATACACAGCTTAGGATACGAATAATATATGGCTTCAATTTGGAGTGCTGGAGGGTATATGTGTCACTTTAAATTCGCGCATTCAAGCACTTAAACTGAACCATATATTTATTAGTTATTCATTTGAAGAATATTATTTTAGCGCTGCCATGGGGAACGCCAAAATACTAGTAGCGAAAATTAAATGCCTGTGAGAATAGCAGTTATACAGGATCCCATCGTTGACAATATATTTGCAAATGTATAAGATGAAATGTAAGCAATACCTGAATGCACATGGATGAATGCTCTAATGGTGAGGAGTGACTTCTGATACGACTTAGATAAATAACAAATAGATTGTTTACATACATGAGCAATGTGGATATCGAATGATATCGTGGCTAAATATACCATTCGTTATTTATGAATTGAAACATCTTGCAGTATAGATAACATAACTACATATGTAGGTAATCAGTCCGTAAAATATAAACTCAAATAATAATCATACTCAGCCTTTATGAACCAAAACTTAAATGAACATGGTGAAAAAATATTGCTCATTCCTCATACAGTAATAGTATATTGTTATACCTCACCCTTTATTAAGAGTCATTACATAATTCACCCTATCTATCAGAAAAGGTGGAACAATAGCACAAGCAGGTGAATAATTTTGCCAGTCAATAATCTGCCCTATTCCATGTTTTGATGGTGTTTGGGCGCTTTTGATTCATAAAACAGGATAAAAATTGTGGTGGGCCAGGTGACAACTAACTATCAATAAAACTAAAATAACTATGATATACGCTTGCCGAAACATTTATCAGGTGGTTAAAAGAGTTCTTCAATGAATATGGCGACTTAAATAATAGATTTAAGTATACTATATGGTGCACCGGTGCATCTATTCATCTGACCGGTTTATCAAATGAATGCAGTTTTTGCTGTCTGCTTAAACAGATACATGCAGCTGGCATAGATGGTTATTGCTGTTTTATTTGCTTGTGGGGTCCCAACTCAAGGAAAAAGGGTACAGATCCATAACAGGACTAGTTGTTCAATATGAATCTCTTGATTTTTCAATGAAATTTTGATGGAGTAGTGAGCGATAATAGAGAGAATTTTCATTCAAAAGATCGTGTGCAGTCAGCTTGGAGCACAGGATATTTTCAAAATGTCTCGGTTTGGCAGTGGTACCAAGGAAGATATTCAAGATTTACATGACCAAAAAGACACAAAATCAGTTAATCATTCCGTTAAGGTTGTGAATATGTGAGGGAGTACTGCAGGGAGAAAGGCAGCAATGTTGAGTTTGAGAAGTTGGATCCAAAGAAGTTAGATGAGCTATTGGAGTTATTCTATGTTGATCTCAGGAAGAAAGATGGCGAACTGTACAAGTCTAGTGCATTTAGCCTTCATATTAAAGTGATTATGGTATAATTGAAATAAGCCGTAGATGAAAAACTATGATATTCATACATTTTGTTATTACACTTAATTCATTAAAATATTGAAATCAGTTCTGGTCTTGTATTAAAATTTTGCCCCTTGTTGTAAAATGTTTGGTATAACAAAACAGTTATTGCCTGGCTTGTTGGTGGATAGTGCAGATTATCACCCCTCGAAGGAATTATTTCCCTCGGGCGTTGCCCTCGGGAAATAATTCCTTCTCGGGGTGATAATCTGCACTATCCACCAACAAGCCAGGCAATAACTGTTTATTATTCGACCATTCTTTATAGTGAGACCAGTATAGCATTTAACTGCTTTTATATAAAGGCCAATGAAAGCAGACATCAAAGTTAACAAAACCGCGTGCATATTCAAGACATATATCAACCAAATATGGAATATCAAACTAAATAGTCAAATAGCAATAACGTATAGTTTGTTCATTTATTTTCCATCATTTTACATATATAGGCCATGAATAACCAGTCAGGCTTCTACATGTGATATTTACATACATACACAGGTACATCATAGCAGGATATAGCCAATAACAGAGGAGTATCTTACACCACAAATATTCAAAATAATTCAATGTGTGAATCTGACGAATCGTTAGTGACGTGTGATGTGTTAAAACGCATAATGCAATAAACATATCACAATAAAGTAAGTGCGCACAATGAAATGATATATTTAAGCATTTGTTTTTAACATCTACACAAAATATGACATCGTTGCAAAGGGTAGTCAAATAACCTATAGTGAATTTAACGTGAAATGCTTGAAGTTCTTTATTACAATCTGTGCAAAAATTACAAAATTGCCAAATTACACTGCATGTTTATTTGTTACCTCGTGACAATTTTCATTACCTGATGTCATTTGATTTTGTTTTACGCATTTGATACATATTGCACTTTAACAGGCGTATGCTTTCCTTAGAACAATACATGCATCAGTTAACCAAGTAAAGCGAAAACAAATATACGGTCCTTGTATATTACATCATGAAACATACACATTGTCTAGATATAAACAGTACTGTTTTCATTTCCCTTATATTTGTATATCCCTTTCATTACCATTTCACTAATGGCTGGTCGTTGTTTATTTGGAAATACTACAAATACAGGGTGCAGAAGTCCTGTTTACAAATACAAAATCCACTTCATCTTCGGATATCTGTATTCTGTTGGGCGACGGTTTGTTTAGCAATAGATTTTGAGAAGGCCTCGGCCAAAGCCTTGTTTGGCATCAGTTCTACATTGCAAACTTCTCTGTGAGAAAGTCCAGATGGTTTCTGGTCCTACACGTTACGTTTGTTCACTGCCCGCAGGCCTTGTTCCATTTTGAATCGCTTATTGTGCGAATCCATATTGTTTTGGCTAGTCCATATCAATGTCATGCTGAGATAAGCTCTGCGCATGCGAGGCTCAAAGTGGTAGGCAAGTGTTGATATACATAGCAACGACCAGAGTAGTATATCATTTCATCAGCTAGTTGGCTGTCTACTATGCGAGAACTGTAAAAGTGAAAATCTGAGCCATCAGTTTTGGTATTGACAGTTTACAAACGTTTACATGCGTAACTTCAAACCTAACTACCTATTGATTAGCACTCGCAAGGAGTTTCTTGGAACTTTTCGGGGACATGTGATTGATAGTTCTACGTCGATTTGGCTTGCAGAGGGGAGAATATCTTTCCGGTTCAAGATTTTGTCGAAGAGAATTCTTGCAACAGGAGAGAGATAGAACCATACACAACAGCAATCACAGTTACAGGCACAATTGGCAAGATTTGGTAACCATAGCGAATACTTTATAACTATTGCACAACTGGCAAAACCATACCTGCTTATACATATTCAATCAACACGGCAGTTTGAGTATCTTCTGATGTGAGAAACGCACTAAGGCACAGCTGCACCAAAAGCCTTGATATTGAAAATTTACAAACGTCTCCAAGAATAGGATCAAACCTACCTGTAGTGTGAATTTGTACTTGGAAGGACTTTCTACACACATTGAATTAGAAAGCAACTCGAAAATTGGTGAGGAATTCATATTTACTTCACAAACAGTCTGGGAAGATATTTCTGTGAAGAAGTGGTATCATCACTATCTCTGAAATGAGGGAATTCTGTGCATATATAACGCTGTTCCTGCATTTCACTTTAACAACCTGTGCAAATAATGGAAAGTTTCATACTGAGAGAGGCACTAAGCTCACATCACAGCCATTCAAGACGTATACAGCTGAAACGGTTACGCTGTGTGCACTTTAATGCTTGACTGAAACTGAACAACCTTGCATTGCGTACAGCCACAGTACCTCTTCCAATGAGTGTGACTTGCATGCTGTAAACACAGGAACAATCACAAGTGAGGAAAACACGGTTGGAGTACGAGGTGAGTTGATTGTTTTATACGGCTTTAACTTAGAGTGCAATATATTTCGCTTTTACTGCCCTGCTGGAGGATATTTGAGTTACTTTGAATTCGTGCAAAGCACATAAGGGGGCTCGGGACCTTCACACCTTTAAATAGGGCGTTTTGTTAGGGTTTTAATATGTGAAAGCTCGAAAGGTTTGCTACTTATTCTATGGAATTAGAACTCTCTACTAGATCTACAAATGGCAAAAAAACAGTCTTTTGTAAAAGCTGACTCCTAGAGGAGAGCACATACTCAGGCACCCAGCTGTGATGTTTATCTAAGACCATAATAGCCCTTGCTTTAGAGGTGTAGGTCAGGCAAATCAAATCAAATGCAGACAGCCAATTTGCAATTAGCAGTCAGTAATAGTTTCTTATCTTTCCTCATCAGCTGGGGGGAGGAGTGCTCACTAAGAGGTCCAGCCTCTTCCAGTAAAAACCTCCAAATCTTTGCTAAAAATCCCTTTTTTATTCCAGTAATTGAGGTACCAAGTGAACTATCAAATATTCAAACTATTCTATTAACACATGCAAATCATATTCTTATTCCAAATTATCCCTAAAAGTTTCACAAGGGGGCAGAACATCATAATAGGCTGTAGGATATGCAGGGCTGGCTCTAACAGCTGGTTTGAAGGCTTTCTAAAATCACCATACTTCTCATTTTTGAAATGCCCTCATTCATTCAATATTGATCTTAGAAAGCTGAAATTTTAACACATGATCAAAAACATCATTTTTTTCATATCTGCTCTAGTTATTTCTTAATTCAACTTCAAAAATGAAGAAAGGTAAAATTCAGCAAAAAATATTGATGACGACTTTAACTTGCTGTAAATTCCTTTAGGAACAAAAATTTAAAAAAATGAAAAATTATAACTTGCTCAAGGATGTCTTCTATATAATATATACATATCAACTGTGTTAAATCTTTATTGAGGCCAGCAGGTAATAAGCAAAAACATATGTATTATGAATCTGCATCACTGTCTTTCGGCCTCACCCCCAGGAAACTGTGAAGGTGTCACAAAGCATTTTAAGGATATTTGAAATCTCCAGAGTCTCAGCTTCCATGAAATATATAGTTTATTGGGGTTTTATTGTACAATGACCAATATATTGGTCAATCTTTACATGGACGTCTCACTTAAAAGACGAAGGTCCCGAGCCCCCTTAAACTACATATTTATTGCTATATATATATTTATTTGAAGTACTTTATTTTGGCGCTATCATGGGGAGTACGAAAATTAAATGCATGCAAATACACCAGCTACACAGTAACCCTTTCGGGCTCTTAGTTCCTGTCGAGAATTGGACTACAGAAATATGTTACTTTTGAAAGGCACTTAGAGACTAAACATTATTTCACAAACATTGAAGCATACGTGTTCTGAAAACATTGTCCCTATCTTTTCCAACAGCACAAACAACTGTAGGACAGGTTTGTCATATTATTTGATCATGTGATAGTTTCCTTTGTGAGCATGTAAACTGTTATGTATCAATACATATCAGATATAGTAACACGCACACATTACAGCCATTTAATTCCTGCACCAGTCAACCGGAGGTCTGCCAGTGCCTGGTTGCAGAAACACCAATTGAAAACATATCAAAGAAATAAGCCAAGATGGTCAATGACCCACGTAGCTTACAAATCAAAGCTAAGGTAAGTTGCAAGGTCATCCATGCACCTATGCCCAGGAAATTTGATGGCAATCAGGCGCGCATCCGTGTATTATGCCTAGGCTGCACAAGCATGTACTGCAGGAACTAAATGTCGGCACTGTATATATATATATATATATATATATATATATAAATATATATATATATATATATATATATATATATATATATATATATATATATATATATATATATATATATATATATGAATGCATACTTTCATACATGCATATATATATATATATACATACATACATACATTCATACATACATACATACATGCATGTCTAAATACAGAGAATGAGAGCGCATTGTGCCAAATGTATCAATTGAGCTGTCTCTATCTCTTTCAAAAGCGCGGTCTTGCCAAGAGCTGAAGGATATGGGTGTCAACGCAGATGGGGATTACATGGTCGACTCTAACGGCGTAGGAATAGGCGAGGCACCCGTATGGTCAGCTGCAATATGACAGGCAGGGACGGCCAGGCACGTACTATTGTGGCTCATGACTCCGAGACAAGAACCCATGTAGACTACCCCTATGAATACCATATACTATTCGAAAACCGTACACTATGATATCCCTCGCCCACAACTTGCTGCTTTACTTGCCATTTCTAACCAATGTGAACAAATCATTCGATATGACTGTAAAGGCTCAGTTTTTACTTATCGAGGCCTCCGTGCAGGTGGGATTTGGGAATCACATGGTGGTCAAAACATGACATACTGGGGTGGAGCAAGTCCTGGGAGCGGCAAGTGTGCTTGTGGCATGAAACTTTCCTGTGTGGATCCATCTAAAGTTTGCAACTGCGATGCAAACACAAACGTGTGGCTGTATGATGAAGGTTACTTTACTGACAAGTCAACACTTCCAGTAATGAAGATGTACTTCGGAGATACAGCAAGTGCGCATGAGGAGGGTTATCACACACTCGGAAAACTTGTTTGCTATGGACTGCAAAACTGAATTGCCGTATTTGTCAAAATAGGCGCACACTGCTAGTACACGTAAGGAAGAAATTCGCTAGAAGGAGTATTCGTGCGTTTAGCCAGACCCCACTCGCATTGCCAACCAAGGCAACAATCCTTGGCTACTCTTTTGTCTTTTGTTACAACATGTCCGATTGGACGCTTGAGCGAACTGACTGAAATGGTGGAAGTCCGAGAGTGCCAAGTCTTCAATAAGGTCATTATACAGTCTGTATCGGTACATATAAAGGCAAGGAAACGAAGGCATTTGTTGGGGGATATGAGGGAGGTATAGAAGGCCAGAAAATAATGCCCAGTGGCTTGACCATTTAAACATTGTTCAGAGAAAAGTGGGGGTATATGAATACGGTATATGCTATATCGGACTGACAATGTTTTATTAGTAAATGCTATCATGCATCGGTTTTTAAAGGACAACTACACCATGAAGAAAACATTGGCCCAAACAGATTCTTAGAGCACTGCAGCTGCTTATTCAAAGATCTGAAGGTAGTTGCGACAATGCCAGGTATGAACCAAGCATCTTCAGATAAGCTATTGATAGACCAAAATGGCCATCAGCCGCATTTTCTGTGTGTTAGGATTTACATAAACTTCAATATACTTCTTGTATGACGGTTGGTGGTGGTGGGTACTTTGATATAAATGAAGAATAAGCATTAAGTGCATGAATTAAATGTCAGCACTGTAGAAGAGGGAATATGTGGAAATTGGAGTTGAAAACTAGTGAGGAAATTTCTTCAAATGAATCGTTACTCACTGAACAAACAGATTCGAATTATTCCATTTGTATAATTATCTTTTTTATATATTTCATTGCAATATTTCTCTACAAGTCAAAAGTTATGTTGTTACTCACTGAACAAGCAGATTCCAATCATTCCATTTGATTAAATATATTTTGTATATATTTCATTGCAATATTTCATTATAAGTTAAATTTGATAAACTGATACACCATTTAATTTGTGAAAATGAGTTTCATTTACTGCCGATAAAGCTTATGCACCAGTCAATTGAATCCCTGGGAGGGGGGGCCGGGACTTGGCCGGGAAACACGGTGCTTCTGCTAAATACTGCTTAAAATAGCTGCCCGGTGTACCGGGATTACTGTGATTTATTGTTGCTGTCCCGAGGCGGTGCATGATAGGCGGGGATTTGAATAGTGACGTCATACTTTGCTGCCACGATTCCAGTAGGCCTATCAGCCGGGCGCACCCGGCCTCTGCTAGGTCCACTGTGTTGACTAACTACGGACTATGGTGAGCAGTCTACCTAACGTGCGATCGTTTCCTTGATATGTTGTGACAATGGTCATACTATTACACCTATGGCGTAAGGTATGACCAATGCCACAACATTTCAAAGATACGATCGTGCTAACCGCTCCTTCTTCGGTGCGAAGAGGACGATTTTGCTGTGTCACACGTGGGAGCAGGACGGCGTGGTAAATATGATAATAATAATAATAATTGAAAAGGGATATAGCGCCCTATCTACATGTAATGTGTTCATAAGCGCTTTAAAGAATAGTCAGTGGACACATGTTTATAGTGACAGTCCTTGTAGTCGATGAAATAGCAATGTTTCTTGGAAGTTTTGCACACTATCAGCAGCCTTGATGTCAGGTAGCTCATGAGATGGATCATATTTAATTATTTACTTAAGATGATCCTATTCCCAATGACATGGTGAATAGGATTAATAAAAAAATGAAAAATAAGATAAAATAGAATTGAAATATTTCCCCCCAAAAAAGAAAAAAAACTTTAAAAAAATAAAATTGATCACTTAATTCAGGTTGATTGTTTTGGTATGGGTTACACATATATAGTAACAGTGTGAAGGGACCCTGGGCTGTGTGACAATTCTAGTGCACTGGGGGCTTATTATTTGAGTTACATAAAGAAAAAAGTTACTTATTAAAGAAATATTTACAAAAAAAAAGAAAAAAACTTTTCTAAAATAAAAATTGATTATTTGATTGTATGAATAGAACCTGGGTTGTTTGAGTGCACTGGGGGCTTATTTTTTGAGTTACCTGAACTGGTGAAATGTTTTAGAAGAAAATAAAGAGAAAAATGACTTAGTACAGAAAGATTTACCACAAAAAAAGAAAAAAAATGATTATTTGGGCCTAGTTAGTATTGGCTCCTTGAAATTCATTTGGGCTCCCTCGAAAAAATCCAGGGAGCCCATAGGGCTCCCTGAAAATTCCCAGGGCTCCCTAGAAAAAATCCAGGGAGCCCTCCGGTCTCCCTGGAAAAAAATGTAATTTCAAGCCCTGGGTAAGTTGTAAAACCTGGGTTGGGATCGGATGCTGGACTCTCAATCACTGAGCTGCCTGATGAAATTTCAGCTGGACTGATGAAATGTATTGCACTGAAATAAAATTGAAAATGATAATACTGATGAACCATCATATGAAATCTGAGCCCATAAGACCACTTGGCCACATGTACTTTGAGTTTAAATTTGATTTCAATGTATAATTGATCTCTGATTGTATAGAGCTCTACATGATTCATCTAGGGGTAGTTTTCATCTGATCATAATTTGGGATGCAAATGAGGGGAAAACTTTCTGCGCCATATATGGAGCTCATGGCACCATTTATTAAAGAGTCCTGTCCAAAATCCATGGCGACAGACAGATGTGAAATGCACTGTAACCTATTGTTGAATATATTGAATTTAGGTCTGATTTTTTCACTCTGCCACCAACCATTTTCTTATGCCAACACCCACTGTTTTCCCAACAGGGGCCCCGAGAAATGTTTGCTCAGGGTAACCCTACCCTTCTAATGGCTACTTAGTTTTTCTACCCTACCCTAATGGGGTTTCTTCCATTCCTTAAGTCCAGGTCATGAAAAAATAGGGAAAGACATCCCAATCATGGACATAAACACATGGATAGTTGTATACGACCTTGAATAATAGCTGAAGTAAGTGAGCTGTACATCCTTCAAAAAACAAGTCAAACAAAAGTTCCTGGTAGGCAAATCTCAACCCTATGGTTTTCAGTGTGAAAAAACAAAAAAAAAAAACACTACCTACCCTGCCTATTTTTCGGCAAGCATTTTTCTTCTTGGTCGAGCAAACATTTTTTTTTTGCTTGACCAAAAAGAAAAAAAAGGATTTATTGGTTCTGGTGGGTATAACTTTTTTCAGGGTATGATTTTTTAACCTCTCCAAACAGTGCCTCCACAGAACAGTGGGCATCATTTGATCACTTTTTTCGAAGGTCATCTTAGTTTTCAAAATTCACCACTGTGGGTTGATGTGAATTATTTGTCTGCACAATATCTCAAGAACCACTTCATGAAACATTTTCCTACTTTGTGGTTGCTTCTTCGGAAATTTCTTGGGGCTCAATTACATTTATCGGTGGTCATCTCAGTTTTCAAAGCTCACCACTTGGGGGCAATGTGAATTATTTGTCTGCACAATATCTCAAGAACCACTCTGAAATTTCTTGGGATGCTCACACTGGAAACACACCCCAGGCTTTGACCATGGCTTGAAGTTGCCCAAATGTGCCTCTCTGTGGTAACCTTGGGGAAGTAGAATATCAAATTCCCTAGGAAGGTTGACTTGAAGATGGGAAAGTTGAAACAGACTACTCAATCATTCACTTAAGGAGTTCAAAAAAAGCAGCCATCTGTTGAACTCATTCTATGACCCTATGCCCAACACTTGTTTATACTTTTTCTACAATCACTTCATTGTAGATAAACATTTCCAGTGTACTGCAGTGCTATACACAGAGTGTTGATATACTTTTAAAACTGAATTGTAATTCAGAGACTTTCCATTGACAATGGGATCACAATGGACGTCAGGTGTTTAATAAAAGTAATGTGAAGGGTGTCTTCTCCAAGTCTAAAATTTTATTTTTTTAACTGCTGAAGGTTTTGTTATTTGTGATGTAACTGCTAAGATTTTTGTGGTTTTTTTCGCAAAATAAAAAGTTGAAATCTTAGGAACTTGTGTATTCTTGTTGAGCATGCCCTAGGGGTGGGGCATACTGCCACAGAATTGGTCCCTGCCAGTGGGGATGAGTGCTATTTATTGATTTTTTCCTGAGCAGTATCCCCGCATGTCCCGGCCCCCCCCCCCCCCCCCCTCCCGGGGATTCAATTGACTGGTGCATTATCAGTCGTTATACTTATTGACATGGTTGACTCTACTCTATGGATGTTCGCAACATTTTATGTCTGTCCATACATTTCTGGATAATTTTTACACCAGGAGAGGAAGGTTTATGCAAAAATGGCGAGACATGTGTCTTTTCCATGAGGCACCATTTTGTAATTTGCAAGAATGGACAATAATCGAGATAAAGAGGCCATTACTTTGCACACTTTCTTGATTTGCTGAATGTACCCCATTCTTAAGTTAAAAACTACATAATTGGTTATTGAAAATGACATTTTACAATATGCGAATGGAATAGAATGACAGATATGATCAGCCTGGGTAAAGGCATTTCATGAAAAATAACGTTTTTCAGAAACATCAAAGCATTTGATGGCAGAAGTAATTTGCATAATGAATGATAAGTATGTTTTTCTTGCTCAGTAAACATACTATCATAGCTTCAACCACAATAACAGGATTGTCCATGTCATAGTGATAAAGAAATATTTCCCTTATGGTTGTTAGCATTTTTAACGTCTTGAAAACTACTACTCATATATGCAGCAATGGACATCTTCAACTATTAAGGAAAAAACTGGTGCGAGCATCCCAAAATTATGGTGTACATTGACTTTTTCTTAACATATACATGTAAATTGAATTTGACAATTCAGATTTGGATAATGGACTATGGTACTGCATGCTATAGATATGCATTGTTCTGCTCTCACAGACATATTGCCACTCTTTTTAATTCAACTACATGTTGCCATTAGTGTATTACATTATCGGTATCTTGAGTTATTGTTTAAAACGTTTGTACTAGCATTTTGTACCTGCTACATATCTGACTGATGTTTAAAGTTTGAACTGTTTATATATATGTATATATATATATATATATATATATATATATATATATATATATATATATATATATATATATATATATATATATATCACTCTCACCACTGTTCGGTTCGAACATCATAAGTTGCCAGTGGCTTCTGGTTAGGGGGCGGATTTCGCCATCATAAATAATATATATATATATATTTTTGGACATCTCAGACGTCCAACTGACACATGACAGGGTACACCGCTTATACAGAAATATACTATGTAATATAAGTTGTTGACAAGGAGTGCATTTATTTCAACACTCTTTAGGTTCATAAGTTGATAAGCTCGTTATGTAGTGGGTACCAAAGCCCTAGAAAGTTTGGCACGTTGCCATTGGTTTCAGACCAGTATTTCTCTATGCGGAACAGGTTGTACTTGATCTATCATCAGTCGACTGGTTTCTGATAGAATATATAACCATTTTAGTTAAAGGACAAAAGTATTCGCATCTAGTAGATAATAATCAAGACCTGATGTTTTATCCATGTTTGTATATCCAGCCAGAAAGAATCTGCTTTTATACATTTGTATATTAGATGTTCATCCTGTGTGCTATTCATTTTAACTAGGTCGCGCTTTGTAGCTATTCTATAGTGAAGTACGCTGCATTGTATATATCTCATGCACGTGTTGACATTTGTTTTGTGATAAACATTTACTGACTTGACGATCTCTTTATCTGAGATGAAAACCATTGCACTTAGTTAACGCAAAATGCGATATAGCTCTCGTGAGGTAAAATTCTAAATATATAGAGAATATATATGGTCGACTTCTCTTTTGTGATTACACATCTAAACTACAGTACTAGTCTGGCTATAATTGTAAAGTACCAGGCTCTTTTTTGTTTCCCTGACAAGCACTCATATTGTATTTCTGTTCTTTGCAATCAATAAACCTGCATCTCTAGCGCGATTGCCTAGCCAACTAGTTGTGTTTATTGTGTTACATCTAAGGTTTTATGAATGGAGACGAATGGAAATTTAATAAGTTAGGTGTACACACACATGAGATTAGAATAATGTAAAACCTTAATGGAGTGAAAGATACATATTTATTCAAATTGAATAGTATTTACATCAATAGGTGCCATGTAACCAAGGGGGATAAGGTTAGTCATAGCTGAGATAGCACCATTGATGCTGTTGGTAACACCAGACCTCTCATGACTGTATTAATAGCTGTTATTAGATTATACGATACCACTGCCAGCCAAGGTCTCACTGGTTGTTTTAGCGTAAAGAAATATTCTATTTTTGGAAAAAATCTGCCTTGGATTTGATTAGAAGAAACTTTCACCCATTGGTTACCGTCTCAACTGGTCACATATTAGTAGGTTTCACCAAAGCGCACTTCCACACAATTTTGAAAACAAACAGACATTGCACAATGATGCTATAATAGTAAATTTCCCTTCGTCACTCTGCAGTGAAACTTAAGTAGAGTGGCCCTTCATATGTATACTCCTTGGCAGTGATATCCTTTAAATAGCTCTAGTACTGAGTATAGCATACCGGTAACTTGCTTTGTATCCGCGACCTAATCAATCTCTTGAAACTTTATCCTTTGTGCATATGTTCTTCGGATTAGCCCGAGGAGAACCGTTGGATAAGTTTACCCTTTGGCACTTAAAATAGATAAAAGATACCTAGCGTTGATATTGAAAATAGCCACCTGTGATTCATTTTAATCTCTCAGTGTGAGATACAGTGACGATATTTAATTCCTGCACCAGTCGTCCGAATGCCTGGCAGCAACTGGTAGTAGAAACGCCCATAGATAAAATATAGAAAAATAATCCAGCCATATTAATGACCAACGTAGATGTGTATCAAATCTACGTTTAGCTGTGACGTCAGTGGTCTGCCTATACCTAGGACACTGGCTGGCAATCGGGCGTGCGGTCATGTATCATGCCTAGTCTGCCCATGCGTTTAGTGCAGGAATCAAAAGCCGGTACTGTATACTCTACACTGTACGTATTACACCTGGGGACAACACGTCTTAGACTGTAAAATAGACACACTAATAACCCAAGTGGAAGTTCACGATGTAAAACATTGAACTATTTATAATCTAACAGTTTAGGGGCTTATAGAAATGCGCATTATTGATAGAAATGCAATTTAAATAGACGGTGCTGCCACCTATAATCACTACATTGAATTAACTTCGATAGCGAAATACAATACTTGCCTGTACAATTGCCCATCCTGATAAGGGAAATTTCCTATTAGTTATATTAAGTAGAGCATATTACGGTAAACTATGCACTTCAATGCTTTTTTGAGTCGATGTCATTTTAGTGACCGAATTCCATGGCCCTAACAGAAATGTGTTTGGTTAGTCATACCAATTAGCACTCAATACTGTTTCAGTTAGTTTACCGTACCGATTATAGGTGGCAGCACCGGCCGCCTATTTGCTTTGCACATTTACCCACATTCCTCTTTGCATGCATGCATGCATGTATGTTTGTATGTATGTATGTATGTATGTATGTATGTATGTATGTATATGGGAACTTGGTCTTGGTTATTCTCCTATTCATTCTCCTATTCATTCTCCTATTCATTATATATATATATATATATATATATATATATTTATATATATATATATATATATATATATATATATATATATATATATATATATATATATATATATATATGTATATATATATATATATATATATATATATATATATATATATATATATATATATATAATATATATATATATATATATATATATATATATATATGTATATATATATATATATATATTATACAAATATGGCATCCCTGTGTGCTGTGCAACAGGAATAACTCCCCCGAGAGAGGATTGTACGCCCGAGGGCGACAATCCTCTCGAGGGGGAGTTATTCCTGTTGTACACCACACAGGGATGTCATAATTGTTTTATTATACCGAACAATATACAAAACACAAAAGGGGAAAACTGACAAACACCAGAAATTTTGGATAAATACTCTTTTGTAAAAAAATTACTGTTGCATTGACGCATGAGAGTGCAACAGAAGCCCCAACACGTACAACAGGAGAAAATTTTCAGTTTGACTGAGAAAATTTTCTGAAAACATGAACAAATGAATCTAATCGATGTTTCGCTTCCTTTTTCAAATAAAATTTGTATCAGAAAACGTTTAAACTCCATTTATTGATACCACCTCTTAATCAATCTACATGTGTAGGTGCTCATTTATTAGCAAGACACTGAACCTTATTTGTTTATTTGTACTTTTACTATCTTTATTAGTTCGAGCAACTCTAACTGTGGTACCGGCCGTTGTTTAGTAAATGCTGTCTATTCGCCTCATCACAGTTAGACTCTAACTTAGAGATCCGAGCATTTATAAAATAGCATCGGCGGAAAGAAAACTGGGCGCTTTTATCTATAACTTGAAACACCCCCCCAAAACCAGTCACGTTCGTACCATACCTTATTTGTTTGTGTAATTCTATCTTTATTTGATAGAAATCCGTTGCCTGGGGCCTGTTAGGCACAATTTTAAAGTTATGGCGGTCAGCCTTGTGGATTTCACGTAGGGGATGACCGGCGATGGCTGACGTTTAATATGCACGCATGCGCATCGGGCATTGACCTAGTTTCACCGGTAGCGGTGATTATCACGTTAATTCACGGCTGATGCCGTGAATTAATGGAATAATTCATGAGCTGTTAAGGACAACAGCCTGTCACCAAGGAGTGAGGAAATCATGACGATTAATCCATGGCCCTTGAGCAATCAGAATCAAGAATCTTCACGTGAGGTATAATATATATATATATATATATATATATATATATATATATATATATATATATATATATATATATATATATATATATATATATATATATATATATATATATATATATATATATATATATATATATATATATATATATATATATATATGTATATATATATATATATATTTATAAGGGAATTAACAGTTCTCCCAAGTTAAGCACTGTGGCTAAACACTTACAATTAGACATTTCTTGGAATGCTCGTCCTGCATCCTTTGGGACTGAACTAAACCCAGACGCCATCTACGATCAGAAGCAAAGGGCCTTCTGGATGAGCCTCGGACTAGACTCAAATTTGGAGATCGCGCTTTCTCCATTAGTGCACCGAGATTATGGAATGCGCTTCCACAACACCTGAAGGATTCTACATCGTGTCAGGCCTTCAAGAAGTGTTTCAAAACACACCTTTTCAGGCTCGCCCATTGAGGCGTTGTGGACTATGACTCAAACTATGACAATGTGCAGCGCTTTTGAACATTTTATGAATGGAAAAGGCGCTATATAAATTCCAATTATTATTATACTATTATTATTATTAACTTCTAGCACGTATATGGTGATAGAGTTATTTGTAATATGATGAAGCAAGGCTTCGACGCCGAGCGAAGCTCTGAACATTGCCAGCACTGAAACGTCCCCGAAACATTACACAACGTTTCACTTGTTGAAAACACCTTATGATATACATACATATATATGTTGAAAAATCTCTTGAGTATTGAACTATTAAGTAACTATTAACGCGTGATCAAACCCTTTCTGAATCCATCTTTATGTTTTAGTATTATAACAACTCAAAATGTGTGATGATATATATATTAACATGTGAAACATAATGGGCTGGCCAGTGATGTTGGTTTAGATGGTTGTTTCCCAGTTAAAGTGTATGTTTTTTCACACATCTCCATGGTCGCAGTTCAGTCTTTCTATGTTGTAAAAAATTCTAATTTGTTTTGAAACATAGAATTTCTGAATTGATACCTAGCTGCTCACATTATTCAGCTTTTTTATGGTAGAAAAAGCAGTGATAGACACAACTATTAATTTCTTTGAATTATGAAATTACTGAAATAGACATTTTGTGTATTTATTCTCAGTTCATATTGGCCTGCTCACATGTATTCTCAAGAATGAAATGTTTCAGTAGATATTTTTTCCTGCTCTTTACAAACATGGCATGGGACTCGGCTAATTTCTTTGTGTCCCCCGACTGTTTGTAGTGTAACACGGGCTTATACACCGCATCTTAGTTTTATGAGAGAATAGCCAACATTAGCAGCCAAGGGAAAATCTCTTTATGCCTAAAATTACGATTTGATTTTATTCAAAAAGAACATATTAGGGACTTTCTAGATATATAAATCATGTTGTCTTAAGCCCAATACTCTATAAATGCAATTTATAGGATGTTTTGTGGCTGAGGCGGTAGCCATGGTATATTAGAGAGGTTGGGCTATCCCGTTTCCGCCATCGAGATCGGTTTAGCATATCACCTTCTATGCCGTTCCCGATCTCGATGTTGGAACATCGTATCCAAGGTTGGGCTATGCCGTCGGGATAACTATCTGTCAAAAGATGTCTAAAATGTAGTTGTCGAATTTGTCAATAGATGTCGTCATTGTATATCAGCATAAATTTAGCATGAAGCTACGGCGTTCGATACTTACGGGATACAGCCAGTTTATCTCGGGTGTTGGGAACGCCGCAGAGTCGAGCTATGAGGAAAACGATGACGTCAACAAATTCTATGGTGACGTCATCGTCGCCTATCCCGTTCCCGTTGTCGGAAACGGGATATAGAGGTTCCATCACGAGTGGATGGAAAGAGGAGGAATCTTGCACGAGTGAGTGATTTTGTGTCTTGGGACGAGGCTTGCCGAGTCCCAAGACACAAAATCACTCACGAGTGCAAGATTCCTCCTCGTTCCATCCACGAGTGATAGAACCTGTTTCTCCCACGATAAAAAGGAGAAATTTACACGTTTTACCGTGAAGTTAGCTAGCTAAACTAGGTCAGCCAAAGGTCATCCGCGCACTAGTTCAACAATGGTAATACGCGTTTGTTGTGACGTGCACCGTTTGTTTCCCCAGAAACTGGTGCCAGATCACGTACGTGACGCTTGTTCAAATCCACGCGCGCTATTGTTGGGTCTACCTTTGACCCAGCATTAGTGACCCATTGATTGAAATTGAGGGATCTGATTGGACAATTACACCAGTTTGACCTTTAACCCCATTGAAGAACACCCATTGAGGACGACTAATCCTTAACTGTAAAACACACCTCAGAGTGGGAGAAAGCCCAATCTCTCTATTGTAGGAATTGATCACGGGAGGTAGGTGATTGTGGCAACACCTGAGTGCCCCGGCCATTCAGCAGCCAAAACCTTGACCTATGGGCTCGGTTTTGGCTGCTGACTGGGCTGGGCACTGGTCTTGCCACAACCACCTACCTCCCGTGATCAATTCCCATTATTTCACGAGACTTACAAACGTTTTTTGGCAAGTTTTTGCTTTAAATGAAGCTCTAAACTAAGCTGCTGTTGTAACATTCTGGATGGTGCAACAATCAGAACTTCATATAACAATAGGATTTCCTATTGTTCGAAGCATGTGACGTTTCCACTGTTGAGGGAGGAGTTTATTTTCAATAATAACCTCCTGCCCCAACAATGGAAGTGTATCACATGCACATGCTTCCAACAATAGTAAATCATATTGTTCTGATTGTTACACAATCCAAAATGTTGCAACAATGTGCTAAGTTTAGTTTAGATTATCATTCAAAACAAAAAACCTTCACAAAAACATTTTTTACTTAGTTATTTTTACTTCAAACCTAGCTATCGCAAAACTTAAGCCCCTCCGCTAATCGAAATGCAAGGCCTCAGCATCAGGCTTGCAGCCGTTTCGGAGGAGTTACGGTCACATTTTTTTTCCCTAGTACCGTGGTGGCGCCACTAGTACCGTACGATGGTTGATGGATTTTGAAGGCCATCGTGGTGACAGGAGTGAGGTAGGTATTCTCCTGTGTCGGGCGTGCATTACCATTATCCGAGCTTCGCTCGGTAATATGAGGAAGCATGGCTTCGACGACGAGCGAAGCTCTTAACAATAACATAGCTGCAATTTTCTACCCGTAGTGCCAGCATGTCCCGGGGGGCGGGGCACTTTGGTATTTAGGGGGGTATATTAACGCTAGTTATCAAAATTTAAAAATACCCCTAAGGCCTAAACCTCTGATTTCTGGCCAAAAAAGCACACTTTAAAAAAAAAATAAACGCTGACTTTTTCCAGTATAAAAACACCTTCTATTATCAAAACAATGACATTGGATGAACGGGAACACGTATTTTATAATCCTCTGCCTGTTCCGTTTGCGGCAGAAGACTCGGAAGCCCACGTAACTCGGCGTCAGTTCCGCATATATTTCGTGGATTGTTAGGGGATTTTCACCCCCCATACTTCCTACCTGGTTACAAAAAAATATCCTTTCTATACAAAATCGCGGACATTCAGAGGTCTTAAAAAAGACCCCTTCTTCCGCGTAATACGTAAGGCGGGTGCGGTCCCCCTCTGTACCTGAGAGCCCCACAATACCCTCCCCCCCCCCCCCCCCCACGCAGCATGTATTGCGAACTATGTAGTTAATGATGCGTGGCGCGTTTGTATCACGTTCGCTATTTGGCGCCAGTTTCTAAGGAAAATGAACGCTGCACGTCACAACACACGCACATAACCATTGTTGAATTACTGTATGAGCTTCACGACAAAACGCGTATATTTCTCTTTTTTGTCCGCAACCTTGGGTCGTTAAAACATATCCATAGTTCATATGTTTTAGGACATAGAGCTGGGCCTGGGAATTGGCATAACAAAGCTCAGTGTTTATCCACTTCACGCGACTCCGTCTGACGTCACTTCCGTTTTAACAGCGGGACCCGGACGTACCATAAATTGATCGATGAAAATTTAAGGCCATCGTCCTACTGACAACAATGAGGTACCTCGCGCATTGCCATTGTACTCGCTACGCTCGCTAGCTGCTTCGCAGCTTGCGAGCTACGCTCGTTATGAAACCATAAGAACACTTTCTAAGTGGGTAATTGTTCCATTATCTCTTTAAGAAAAATGGACTTAACATCCAAATGAGCCATTTTTGAAAGAAAACGTGATAGACTTACACAGAGCATAAATATTGGAAAGTAAGTAATAACTTTGTTGAACTAGCTAGGAAATTCCCAGACATGAGAATATGAAAATACAAAAGAAACCCCGTGATGCACGAGTAAATCTATCAACTAGAAAACCATATCCAATAACAGACTACAGACAATAGAGAAATATATGACTAAAAGCGATGCATCGATTAATATTATGATACTAAATCAACTCAGTGTCTTTCAGGCTAATAAAAACACTTTTTCGTAATAATTACATTAATTTTCTCTTTCATCAATTAAGAACTCTTTAACTTTTTTGTATACTATTGATTCTATCTATTCCAGCAATATAGGCTTTTGTAATAGGAATATTAAGGTCAATAAACACGCACACACACACAAACACACACACACACACACACACACACACACACACACACATATATATATATATATATATATATATATATATATATATATATATATATATATATATATATATATATATATATATATATATATATATATGCATATATATATATATATATATATATATATATATATATATATATACATATATATATATATATATATATATATATATATATATATATATATATATATATATATATATATATATATATATATATATATATATATATATGTGTGTGTGTGTGTGTGTGTGTGTGTGTGTGTGTGTGTGTGTGTGTGTAGGCACATTAAGTACATCATTTGAGGTTATTTGAATGAGAAATAAATACAGATTTTGACAACAATAAAACCCAAAAATCCAAAACCGGGCCTTGTCACAAGGGGCCCACAGATTTGATCGTAGCATGGCTTCCGGACTTTCATCTTCTTCATCAGCTGGAATAGATTCAAACTAGTTTAAAGAGTATATGAATACAAAATAGGATCCGATAGCCTGTGTAGTGTAGTGCAGTGTAGTGTAGTATTTTTATGACAGCCACTTTCCTCGATCTATCATATAATCACAGTGACCTGTATTGTACTAGTGTTTGTGTATGATCGAAAAAAGTGTAATGAAGAACCTGTTGAGATGCTTGTTAACAATACATACTTAAAATAACAATAAAAGTGATAATAATAATAATAATAATTTATAATAATAATAATAATACTAATAATAATAATAATAATAATAATAATAATAATAATAATAATAATAATAATATTGATAGTAATAATATTGATAATAATAATATTGTCATTTGATTTTGCGCCCTTCCCATATAAGCATGTTCAAAGGCGCAATACATTCCATTGTCAAAGGAAAGATTTTGATATCCACATAGTTAATTGATATATACATCTTTGAACAGATGCGTTTGCAGTTGTCATTTGAAGATTGCCACACTCTTAGCTGCCCGAATGTTATTTGGGATCTGATTCCATAGTTTTGGGGCAAAGGCACTAAACGATCTGTCACGGTACGCTTTCATGTTGGTTCTCGGCTCGCAGAGTAAGTTCCTGGATGTAGATCTCAGTGTCCGTGCAAGGACATACTCTTTCAGCAATTCCTTCAGATAAGAAGGCGTAGTTCCATGCAAACACTCGTACGCCAGTAGCAGAATGACTGACTGGAAACTTTCCTTAGTGCCTAGTGGGATGTGACCAGAATGGTACTAATGGATTTTAAAAATTATCTTCAATGGGACTTGTCATGGTGAGGCAATCATCTTAAATAGATATGCATTTCATTACAATTTATTCGCAATTTACTGAAATTAATTCAAGTGACTCTCTTACAACAAGTTTATTATGTGATTCCAACACGTTATCCGTCAGAAGTTTTTTAACTGGAAACTAGCATGGTAGCAACACTTAATAGACCACTAATAAAACATTCCAATTGGTACCAAATGATGCTGACACTTTTTTTCAAAGTAACCTCAAGTTATAGGAAAATATGTTAGTTAAATTACAAAACGGATGACCTGTACAATCAGTCATAGCTGTTTATATTTTACTCTTCAATACGTATAGGGATACTGAAGTGGCACCATCCCCACTAGCTACCATTGAAATGTAAAGATAGTGTTCTACAAAAGTATTTGAACAGATGTGAAATACATACTGTACAGGACCTGTATGTAGTATATTGACATTTGTTCTCCATTTTCTTAAGCGTTACCACTCAAAACAACCAAATAGTAGTGGATCCATATCACATATCTCAACAGCAGTTTGACACAAACGTCTGTAAGAATATGTCTGCGTCAATAACAGACATGCGTTTGCCTAGTAGAAGAATAGCATGTAGGTATTAAATATGCCAGGGCAGCAAAAAGTAAGTACCCATCAATCACAGTGGAGAAGTAGAAATTTACAAGCAATTAGCAGGGATCTCCCAAAAAGGAATGAACCAAATGAGTCCTAGCAAATCCTAACCCAAATATCTTTAACCCATTAATACTTAAGCGTTTCCCCCAAAAATTGTCGTCTGGATCTAAGATACCTTTGGCCGAATCTTTTGAATTGAGAATGATTTTACTAAATATTTGAAGGAGAGATATTGGTAATGTTCTGAACAACATTTCTCCTTCAAATAGTTTGCCAATTAAGCTTTTAAAAGGCAGAAAGATCTCATCAAATTTGACCGGCTGGTTTGGCCGCTGTAAGCATTGATGGGTTTATACAACCCTCATCTCTGCTTAGTGAATGAGGATAAAGTTTCATAAATTAAATTTCCAAATTAACCAAGCTACACAGTTAGATGTTTCATAGGTCCGATTCTGGCACGGTAGAGACAGGGTTATACGGGTACGTTTTAACGGAGATATATGATAAATACTAGTTTACAATAAGGTATACTATTTCTGGGAAGACAGATCTTTGTTAGCAGTCTTATCTCTCCAATTGTCCTGTGGGTATCATCTTCTGTAATAGAACCGTTCTCCTGTGTTGGAACAGAACCCAGAATATCAAATGTGCTCGTCTACTCGAATCCAAATTTCACCCTGCCATGGCATTCTCTTGTAACTAGAGGGCCCAATCTTGACTATTTGTTTTTATTATATCTTATGCAAAAACATGAAATTACTTTCAACCACTTAAGTATTTTCATTTTCATCTTCGGCTGTGAGATGCATCAGACCTCCCTTGGTCTTTGGCTTTACTACACAGCATCCAGGCTCGATCTTGATCTCCATATCACATTCACGCTGCAGATGGGAAAAGATTAAAACTGGAATTTTATCCTCTTTTGTAAGATGGCGAAAGTGCATATCAAAAGAACATATCAAATACCATCTGAAGGTAGAAAGGGGACAGAAAGTTTAAATTTTGATTATTATGAAATGTTATCAATGGAACGTTTCCAATAGCAATTCTGAGATAGTCGTCCTGTTATGATCATAGTATGAATCAAGCATCCAGATTTCTACCACTATGGGGCTGAAATACCCATTGAAGAAATTCGATTCCCAATGGCCATTTCCAATGGGCATTTGGAAAGCTTCTGTAGTAGATGATGTCTTAATCAGCCCGATTATGGCCTATACATTCACAATTGGTCTAATCATGAGGAAAAGACCGTAGGATTTAACATATGACAAACTATGAAAATGACCCTATATTTACAAATCAACCCCATCAGCCATATAAAGAAGGTATTGAAGCCGTGGTGTAGGGTGATAGAGTGTATTCTATCTATTTGCTTGTTCGATATGCATGTATTAAGTATAGTGCTATAGCTATGAAAAGTATCATGTCGAAGGGGAAGATGTGTAAACGATCTGATATAAACGATCCTGCATATTTGTATTCGTTTGGTGGGTAATTCTGATTTCTAGAATAGATATTTCCAACAGCAGGGATTGAAGAAGTAGTCATTTAGACATGTAGCGATTTTGAAAATTCCTATATAAGATTCACTATTACCAGACTGACATTGCTTCTTAGCAGATTCGGTGGAAAAGTAAGAGTAAAACGTGTTTTATCATTAGTATTATCAGCAAAAGTTAGAGCTATTTACTGACCACACGCATCTAGACCTGACCATTTGCACATTTGGCTCAATTACCACTTATTACCCATAAATATTCACTAACGTGTAGTGGAGAACATCTTAAGATATATGTTCCAAATGAGACCCTAGGTTCTATACCCTTATAATGCCACATCGGGCACACCTTCTAGGCTTGTTCACTGCTGTGCAATAGGAGCCTTAGAAAGAGGGGGATGTGTCGATCTGTCTGTGGATACCATGCATCTAAGATCCCTTGTTACTCTTTGAATTTTAATGCTCTTTTCTTTCTCTTTCTCTTTTTCTCCTTTCATCTAGAATTAATATATCTTTGTCATTGTTCTTCTACAGTGATAAAGGACCAAATTTTGGAAAAACAAAGATTTCAGTAATGCAATGCACAATGATAATTCCTATCTTGCAAGAAAAATTTCCAACCGTGTTATATTCATAAAAAAAGTCTAAATCAAATTGAATATCTCGATAGGCAATCTATTACACCCATATAACATTACTAAATTAAGTATATTATATTTCTAAATTTGACATGACAATTAAATGACAGTAGCATATAATCAACAACTAAAAATATTCTATTATTACAAATATAAATGGGGTATGCGTCTAAAATCTCCTTCACAAAAAGCTATGAAAGGTCCAGCCAAATATATTTTGGCACATAAATCTCTAACCATAAGAGTAGAATCGATCAATACTACCTTTATAGATGAATAAGTAAAAATGCCTAATAAATTAGCATGAGACATTACCACAAAACCGCCAAATGATTATTCTGTGACGATGTATACTCAATTATCTGTCCTGCTGTAGTTAAACATATGAGGATACGAACATTTCAATATTTCTATTTAGGTTTGAATTTCATCATTACTATTCCAATATTATGACTTATTGATACATCACGTGTCCCACTTTTAGATTAACGTATTAACCGATATCTGGTATATAGTAACTACAAAAATGCCGCAAAAAGCCTACAATAGATAATCTTATGAAGTTTGTTGAAATGGGATGGCTGACTTCTGAAGAGAGTTATATGGGATAAACTTTAGAATTTTCAGAAAGGTCAATAATGCGGCGATGTCATTGGATCCTCACTGGGCAGGTTGCTATACTAATATGTGGTATTGTGATGGGCTGACTATGTTGCTTTTTTATCTTTAAGACATCTTTGAGGTACTTGCAATAAAAGGAGTACTTTTCGGTTCTTGCTTTATCCCATCTTGGCCTGACCTATAAGCTGCCATGGTGACATAAATTCTAACACATCTTGATCAAACTCTATAATACACCTACTATCTCTGTTGAGCAAACATGGATAAAAGAACAATACTTTTCAAAATTGATTACCCGGCTATATGGTTACGTACAGTAATGGATAGGTTCTATGACAGGTATATCAGATAAACTTGAAAGAGTTGAAAACCAGCGATAATCATGGCCTAGTGGCTCTCAGGCGAGTCAATTAAGGTTAAAGTCTCCACTAGATCCTTACCATAGTATGTTGACCAGTGTGGTATACTGATCTGCATAGGTGACATAAATCATGTCACTGTTATTCCCTTTGTGTGACCATAGGCCGCCCTCCACAACTCCAAACATTTGTATAGCAACCCAGCCATTATTGCATAGGTGACATCAAGTCGTCACTGTTTCTCCCATACTGATATTCATATGTAAAGGAAGTGGCCCACTAGTAAAACAAGTAATAACCTGACCGCTGGTGGTCTGGATAGTGACTAATGACGATGCTAAAAAATGGCTTCCAATAGATAACTGTATGAAATCAGCTAAAACATGATGGCTGAATGTTGACAGGTATATAAGATAAACTTGAGAATGTACGAAAAGGTTGATAATCGTGGCCTAGGGGTTGGAATGTCCGGCTTTCAAGTATTCTTGTTAGGGTTAGACTCTCCACTAGACCCTCATCCACTGAGTCAACATGTTGGCCAAGTTGCTATACAAATGTGTGCTCTTGACGAAGGCTGTCCATCGTGACATAAAAAGAGAAGAACTTTTCAGTTCTAGGTTGCAGCCTTGTCGTGATATGACCTAAGCGATGTACATCCTAATGAAATCTAACCCAAAATCTTTAATACACCTATCATATATGTTGAGCAAAGAAGGACAAAATAGCATTACATTACCAAATTGATTTCTCAACCATAAAGCTATATATTTCATACATTGGAGTATGGCTTGGAAGAGACAGGATGGCATGGATATGCTTGTAACGGAGATATTTGATAACTTCTACTTTGCATTAAAGTGTAATATTTCTGGGAAGCTTTCACATCTCTCAAAGTGTATTGTATTCTGTAATAGTACAATTTTCTCTGTGTTGGATGCTATACTAAGAATATCAAATGTGCTAGTCTACTGAAATCCATGTATCACCCTGCCATGGTATGCTCCTGCCACATAAGGCCCCAAGTTCGACTAATTTTGTTTTATATTTTTCCCCAAAAACACGAAGCATTCTTCAACCACTAAATGTATTCATTGTATTGATTAAAAGGTTTAAAACCTCATCTACAACACCCTCATGTCATCTGCATATAGAGAGTTTTGTTTCACAATGAAGTGCTTTGGTACCTTTTACTCTCACACTCACTAACCATATGGGCCAACAGTTCAGGACGTAGTACAGTACTATAACGCAAGGGGGCATTGCCTTGACGCCAACCAGCGAGTAAGAGAGTAAGATTATAATTGAGAGCTCTTTTGTTCATTCCTTTTCACCTCTAGAAGAAGAAGAGATTTTGAACGAGTTTCACCATTAAACTACCCCTTCCATGTTTATACTTTATTGCTTAGATTATTCATAAACTATTTCTAAGAAACATTTTTACATGTAAATGATGAGCCTTGGAAATACTGTACCCACACACTTGTAATATTTTACTCAACATTATTTCAAAAATTTTGAAATATTCACTTTTTCCAGATAGGTGTTCTTTAAAGCATTTGGGGCAAAAACATGTACTTACCCATCTCGCATAAAACCACACGTTTGAGTCCCCATGTTAAGGATTTCTTAGTCAGTCTTACTATGAAAAGTATACTCTGCATCCCATGACTTCAAGATAGCAGAGAAGGTTACTTTTATTCTTTGGTTAGCCTTATTAATCCTTTCCTCAATGACACATACTGGTATTTCATGTTTTTTTTTAAGAAAGCTGACATTTGAAATCAATGCCAGTAATTATATATTAGCGTGGGAAATATTTGTTCCCGGATTGTTAAGTCAATATTTCAAGTTAATAAATCAAAGGTATCTAATTTCAGTATGAAATGTTGCTTTTGTAAAGAATCCCATGACCAATGGTTGTTAACAATTTAAGAATTGTAAAATAACATTATTTAATATCAGGACAATAATATTAAATTGTTGCTGTTTTTACATGTTGATATTATTATGTGGCAATATCACAGGACATTTATAAGGTTGTGTTGTAATTGGTCTTTTTACAATGTTATTGTGTTATAAAGGATTGTAATGAAGTAATATTGTACGAACGATTCTGCAAAATATTTCAAAACATTTATTCAACATTTTGTTAATGTCATTTTAAACATTTCATTACAGCTTTATTCAGATGTTTCACAACTATTTTTCAGGATGTATCCTTGATATTAAATTGATGTCTGAAACACAATTGTACTTAGCAAATGTAAAACCTTTACTTGAACTGATATCAAACATTACCGCAGAAAATTATGTTATTATGAAATTGATATTTGTTTTGACATTGAATTTCAACTTTGTCCAGACATTTTAGAAATATTCTAAACTTTGTAAATACAATATTCAAAACAGAATTAAAAAAAACATTTGTAATAGTCAGATGAAAACATTATTTTAGATATTAAGAAAAATATTGTTTAATATCATAAAACAATATTGCGGAAAAATATTGTTTAACATTTCAATAATGTACATTTTTATATTTTATTCTGACTTTTTCAAAATTTAAGAACCATTTTAAAGTATGTCAATAAGATATTCAATGAATGTTTGAAACAACATTTGTAATAAGCAGATGTAAAATATTAACATAAATGTTGATAAAAGATAGTTTAATGCTATCAAATATTATCATGAAAGAATATTGGTTAATATTTCAAGAATATATTCCTTAATTCATGTTAATATATATATATATATATATATATATATATATATATATATATATATATATATATATATATATATATATATATATACTGTAGAACACGAAATTCACGCGTGTCCCAAGTATAGCGAATTGGGGAGTTTTGTATCATAGCGTATCTTTATATTAGCGTCTCTTTACCGTAACCGCCGCCGCTGACAGCGCCATCTGTCGCGAAAAAGACGAACTAATTTGAGCAGAGAATGACAGAAGCCAGAATACTGAGCTCTTAATCTAATGCTGCCAGAGTGAAGCAACCAGATGGACTTTCTAAATTTGGCATTTGTTTGTGTGTAAACAGGGCCGCCGGAACAATGGCTGGGCACCTATCCTTCTGGTTGCTATGTGCAACACTCACTCAGTGTTGTGGCTTCTGTCAATCTGGACTGTGACTTTTAAATACTGTAACTTTTAACATCATTTAAAGCTAGATTTTAAACACTTTTATCAAAATGAATTTAGGCCAGAAAAACACAAAAAAGAATAGTTCAAGAAGGGCTACGTATGCTTCATGTTTGTACTAGTGGCGCTAAGGTTTCAGCAGGGCCACGTATCTTCTAATAGATTTACTAGTGGCGCTATCTAGCGGCCACCACTAAAACGAAAATTGACGTCAGCGCCACCAGTGGCTAAGAAAAAGACAAAAGTACAGCTTTTTTATATATAGCGAAGCGGCAACAGACGCTATGTACGCTATATATAAACACACGCGTAAATTTCGTGTTCTACAGTATATAGTTTATTGACTAGTAGTTTCACTACAAAAATACATATATAAATATAGGTGAAATATTATAACATAGGAGAATAAATTAACGTAGAGAAATACAAATGATAATCAAAAGAAAACATAAAGTGTTGTTATATTTACAAGTAGTTCGGATCCTATACCATGTCCTGGAGGTTAAATCTGGTCTTAGTCGCCCGGGTTGACACGTGAAATCTACAAAAACGAATCTATCCTATCCCGCTCTTAGATATTAAGTTCTCTCTATAGATCCTATCAATATGAAAACCTGCCACAATCCATAGATCTTCCATTTGGTCGGACGTATAGCCTATTAGACATTTACCTAGAAGGATAGGAAGGATCTCTTCCGGGATTTCGTTTAGCCTAGCTTCTAGGCTGTCCGTACATTGTCCTAGATCGGCAAACATGTCTATCCTTCTCCGTTCCGTGGATGGGCACTGTAGGACAAGATGTTTCACATCATCGGGAGCTGAGAAATCACATAAAGGACAGCATCTTGAGAGCATTTTTTGTTTCTTTAATCTAATGTCATCCATTCGTAATAGACTCGCATGACAGACGAGGCGGGCCATAGATTCGCACATACTGATTTTCTCAGGGTACTTGTCCGACAGTGCCCACCAGGTTAGATACTTGGGGTTCGGGTTTATCACGCTAACTAAATCTAAGGATTGTTGTAGTCTGTACTCAATACGCCAGGCCATGTTTTCCAAAGACCATGCCCTGTCCCAAACCATTCTTTTCCAAACACTCTTTTGGTACATATGATCCCTCTCAACCATATTATCAATTTCCTCTCCTAGGTTGAGGGTGTCAATGGTATCAACTAAGTCAGAAACTATACTTTCCGCAGACGAAATACAGGGACGGTCGTGTCTCCTCATAGCCTTATACCTTTCTATAAAGAAGACTCTTATGACGTCATTGTGGTCCATCACCAGGATTGATCTTACAAAGAGAAGTTTTTTAATTTGCACGAGTCTACATAAACTAATCCAACCAAGACTATGCAAGCTACAAGCATTCGGGACTCTGGGATGGAAACGCTGAATCTTCTTGCATGCATAGTGTTGGAAGGACTCTAGGCGTTGGCACTGTTCTCCCGTCATTGACCAAAGTTCACACCCGTATAAGGCAACAGGTACCACAACCGTCCAAAAAAGGGTACTACACGTCGCCACCGTGAGGCCACACTTCCTGATCCCAAGGCCCGTAAGTGCATTGAGGGTCCTTCTAGCTTTCGACAATCTCTCGCCAATCCCGTACTCATCACCCGTAAAAATTGAGACATTCACCCCGACGTGATCGTAGTTTGTTTTCTCCTTGACCCTGTCGGGTCCCAAACGAAAAGACTTGTTTTTTAGAATTTTCAATGTGCTCTTTGTTTGTCTCCCCCAAAACAAGAACTCCACTTTTTCGAGCATTGAAATCGTAGCGCCAAGTACGCCCGTGGGCGTACACGATCTCCATTACGTGATCCATTTTCATCTTACTTTTGCAGGCAGCCGCGAGATCATCAGCGTAGCCCACGGGGGTACTTGGCGTCTTATAGATCTTGCAGCACATATTGGACTCTTTCAAGTCATTGAGCAGGGAGTTTATAAAAACGGTGTATTTTAATAATGACATATACCCCCCCTGATGGATCCCACAGGAGAGGGTATACCATTGCGAGTACGAGTCCAAAATTTTGACACAACATTTAAAATCTACATAGCCTCGGAAAAGGAGGCGCCAGGTTTTTCCTGTTATACAGTCACAGTCATAGAACTGTTTAAAAAGCCCTCCAATCCATATCGAGTCAAAAGCTTTAGCCACTTCATAGAAAGCAACAATGCACTTATTGTTGTCCTCCAATGACATGGCTATAGTCTCTTGCTAAAGAAAGGCGGTATGTAGACATGAGTGACCAACCTTGCAGGCTCCCTGAAGTTCCGACACTATACTTTCCCTAACCCACCACCCCTTTAGCCTATTCCACAATAAAACCTCAAAGAGTTTATTAAAAGATGAAAGAAGTGTGATACCTCGATAGCTATCCGTTGACAAGTTTGACAAATCCTTTCCTTTGTACAAAGGAATCTGAACTCCCATCCTAAAACAAATAGGGATAAACTCCAAATCTCTTATCATATTGAACAAAATACATAAGAGATCAACGGTGTGCTTACCTGCGTTTTTGAAGTGTTCGGCAACAATTTTGTCAAACCCGGGGGCTTTTCCATTATCTAAAGTTTTGATTGCGTCCTTGACTCCGGGTACTGTAAAAGCGTTCCGAAGAAAAGTGTCGCTACAATCACTACCGTTATTATACACTTCAATAAAATCTGAAACCGTCCGGAAGTGTGCGTCATCAAAGCTTTCATCCGTCTTGGGAGTTCCTAGCTTTGAAAAGTGCTTTTTTTTCAACTTTGTCCAGACATTTTAGAAATATTCTAAACTTTGTAAATACAATATTCAATACAGAATTAAAAAAACATTTGTAATAGTCAGATGTAAACATTATTTTAGATATTAAGAAAAATATTGTTTAATATCATAAAACAATATTGCGGAAAAATATTGTTTAACATTTCAATAATGTACATTTTTATATTTTATTCTGACTTTTTCAAAATTTAAGAACCATTTTAAAGTATGTCAATAAGATATTCAATATATGTTTGAAACAACATTTGTAATAAGCAGATGTAAAATATTAACATAAATGTTGATAAAAGATAGTTTAATGCTATCAAATATTATCATGAAAGAATATTGGTTAATATTTCAAGAAAATATTCCTTAATTCATGTTAATGTTTTACTAAATTATATTTGTATTGTATAACCTTATTTATTATTTTACTAATGTTTTTACTAAGGTAATTGAACACTTCTCTAATGCACTACTCATATCTTTCACATTTTTAAGCACTTTTTAAAATAATAAGTTTGCACAAAACACAAACATGGATAAATGACAAAAGGAGCGAAGGAGAGAGAGAGAGAGAGAGAAAGAGAGAGAGAGAGAGTTATGAAGTCATCATATGACGTGGCCATGGCCGTCAAGCTTACTTCCTCACAACAACCTTGTTGCTAACCAACGCTGAATGCAATTATATGATGGGTCCATTTCCCCACCCAGGGGTGTTTGAAGCTATGAACATAGGCGCCAAAATTTGTTTATATACCACACGTATTTTTTCAGTGTGACAGTCCACAGTATTATACCCTTAGCAATGAGATTATGGGCGTGGGCTGATGAGTCAACCAATGAGAGACCCCTTACTCTGCGCATGGCAACATGGTATTGATTTCAGTGTGACAGTCCACAGTATTATACCCTTAGCAATGAGATTATGGGCGTGGGCTGATGAGTCAACCAACGAGAGACCCCTTACTCTGCGCATGGCAACATGGTATTGTTTTCAGTGTGACAGTCCACAGTATTATACCCTTAGCAATGAAATTATGGGCGTGGGCTGATGAGTCAACCAATGAGAGACCCCTTACTCTGCGCATGGCAACATGGTATTGTTTTCAGTGTGACAGTCCACAGTATTATACCCTTAGCAATGAAATTATGGGCGTGGGCTGATGAGTCAACCAATGAGAGACCCCTTACTCTGCGCATGGCAACACTGTATCAGTAGACCGGTTGCTCACAAACCAACAAGTCAGATTCATAAGCAACTGCTGACTCTACACGTATGCTGTTGTTGCTTCCGAGGGAACTGATAGCTGTGAAGAGAAGTCGGACATGGACATGGCAAGATTTCTGCATCAGCTCCTTGTATGCAGTGTATGTTTGGCTGCGTTGTTGGTAAAGTTGTGTTCGTGTAAAGAGGGGGTGCACTATGTTGAAAGGTTCGGCCAGTAGGTGGCGCCAGCCAACAGCACCGTCGTACTGAAGGAGGTTGAGGCCTCTAGCCGCATCCACTGTGGGCTCCAGTGCAGCAGCGACGAGGGCAACTGCTGTTCCTTCGACTTTGAGAAGAAGACAGGAAGGTGTCAACTCTGGTTATATCCCTACAATCAACCCGACAACTCTCCTGATGCGAAGCAAGTGCAATACCATTATGTGGTCAAACCACCGGTACCACCGGTACTAACGGCACCACCAGTACCAACAGCACCACCGGCAACAATGGCACCACCAGTAACAACGGCACCACCAGCACCGGTAACAAAGGCACCACCGGCAACAACGACACCACCGGCAACAACAACGGCACCACGGACAACATTGGCACCACCGGCAACAACGTCCCACCGGTAACAACGGCACAACCGGCAACAACGGCACCACCAGCACCGGTAACAACGGCACCACCGGCAACAACAGCACCACCCGCAACAACGGCACCACCCGCAACAACAACGGCACTGCCGGCAACAACGGCACCACCAGCACCGGTAACAACGGCACCACCGGTAACAATGGCACCACTGGCAACAACGGCACCACCAGCACCGGTAACAACGGCACCACCGGTAACAACGGCACCACCGGCAACAACGGCACCACCGGCAACAACGGCACAACCCGCAACAACAACAGCACAACCGGCAACAACGGCACCACCAGCACTGGTAACAACGGCACCACCGGTAACAATGGCACCACTGGCAACAACGGCACCACCAGCAACAACAACGGCGCCGCCGGTAACAATGGCACCACCGGTAACAGTGGCACCACCGGCAACAACTGCACCACCGGTAACAACGGCACCACCGGCAACAACGGCACCCCCAGCAATAACGGCACCACCGGCAACAACAACCGCACCACCGGCAACAATAGCACCACCGGCAACAAAGTCCCACTGGTAACAACGGCACAACCGGCAACAACGGCACCACCGGTAACAACGGCACCACCGACAACAACGGCACCACCGGCAACAACAGCACCACAGGTACCAGGTAAGGACTTTTAGTAATCTGTCAGCAACTGGTATACTATTTGAGGGAAAATAAATAGGGATTGTTGAACGGAACAGGAGCAACAACTTCCATTCAAATGCTACTGAAAATATTGATTTGTTATTGGGGTATTTACCTTGTGTAAGATAACCGTAGAATGCTAATTTTTCCCTGAGTTTTTTTTTCTACTGTTTTTTTCCTGAATGCAATCAAACGAGAATAAACAACACAGAAAAACCAATAAAGTGCATGTCCGGATATAATAAACACGTAGATATCCTGACCTTTGTTTAATAGATTATACTCGTTGGTATACTAAAATTAAGAATGTACGTGTAACGTGTAAATTAGAAACTGAAGAAAAACACGTCCTCTCATAAACGGAAACACCCAAAAATGAAGTATAAGGGAGTATTGTTACACGGAAAAATTAGCCATTGTACAGTATGTGTGTGATGTAGATTAACAGTTGAAGCGCAGTGATTAATCTGGTCGAAACTCGCCGTACTAGAGCGCCCATATTAAGCTTAAAAAATAATTAAAAGTAGCTCATATTTAAAAGTTTAAGTATCTAAAATCAATGGCCTACCAATTCAAACGAATTAAGAATATCCGATTGTGTAACACGACAGAAATGTTACACGTTGTTTGAGAAGGGGAATGGTAGTTTACTAAGGCGAATATTGTTACCTTAATGCTTTAAGCAAATAGTACAGCAAGACAATGGAACACCCACGTATACATATGATACTATGGCATACTATTAATATATATGTATAGGTATGCGATTGGATCTCTAAGAGAAATGCCAGTACTGTAAACGGTTGGCATAGGAAGAGACCCAAATCTGATGTCTCATACATTGTTGATAAATATAAAAATACATTGACACTCATTTCTTATCATTCCTGTGGCGTTTCGACCTAGTCGCAATCCGAGTTAGAGTGTACCACTCCCTGTCCAAGATCCACGCGGGAGTATTCTAATTCGCTAAATTAACATCAAGGAATAGAGAGGTATAACGAACGACCTATAGAGAATACACAGCGATACGTTTTCAAAGAGGAACGCTTACATTGAAACTTCAAATTATCCCAG
>OZ012701.1:23312730-23352730 GCA_963942565.1 Maea johnstoni | reverse complement strand
CACGACCGCTAGTCCAATTGCCACTCAAACTCATAGGCATAGATAGGACTACACGCCTGTTACAACCGGAAATGTTGTAATATTTAACAACTGTAGTAATAGACTACACTTGTAGTAATATATCACAAATGTATATGTAACAGGTCGCACATATACCTCACGGTTAAAAATTGCATTCATATGCAGCTAGGCACCCATGAGTATGCGTGCGTCTTTTTCCTGCCGGGCAAGCCAGGGCAACTTTTTTAGTTTCGACCAGTTGCTAGCAGGCGACCGGTAGACTTGTTGTGGAATTAGATATCTAAACTGTACAAATGTATAATCGGATGTTTACTTTTCCATAATTTAAAGTATAAACATGACATACAAACAATTGTAATGTTACTATAACAAGACATACACAATGACTGGACAACTTATGTTGTGTGTCAACAATTAATATATGGATATCATTATGATAACTCACCACAAGGTGGTTAAACCATTATTGATATTTCCTCCTCCCAATACCCAGTTTGATGTAGATATCTTTAAGCAGAACTATTATAAATGTGTTTCAATCAAATGTATAACCAAAATATGTTGTAAATTTCAACTTTAGCACATGACTACACATTTTCCCTTTATTCATCAACACATTATTCACTAAATCTGATTCATTTTGGTATTCATCGGCGTTGAATTCATTGTGTAGTGTGTTTTAACCTGCAGAATAATTGTATTATCTCCATTTTTCTCTTCATATAAATCACCAGTTATGTGCACATTATTGCAAGATTTATAACACATTAATATTCTTAGATTACACCTGTATAATGTATAAGGAAAGCCTAAGACAAGTCTCTCATTGCCTTCAAAGAACTGCACATTTTGGGCATGGTACTGTTGCATGGTAAATACTATCTTCATCATCTGAGTGACAATATACACATTCATTATAAGCCTACTGCTCATTCTCTACTGTGATTGGGCAGATCATGGTCACACTACCGCATTACACAATTGATATTGGGGGAAATATTACGTTCCAACCTTCAGACTCAGAGCTGTCAAGTTCATGAGTTCAATTCTCAACTTGGGAAAGTTTTGGCTTCTTGCAAAATCTTGCTTAGGAATGGACCCTTGCTAAAATACAAACCATATCATCGTTATTGAAGACAAAACACATTTTCAAATTAAAATGTTTCTTAGTAAAACCTGGAAATGGAAAAACATATTAGAAATATTAACATTTTTGATATTACTTAAAATTTTAAAACTTCCGAAACTAAATCAATTATATCAGCAAGAAATGGACTTCTACTTTTTAGATCTACCCTATTTTGGATAAAAAAAATGAAGTTATGATTAGCCCCCGTTCCATCTACACGTTGCAGAATAAGCAGGCTCTTTATTCTATTCTTTCAAAGTTTTCAAATTTCAAAAACCTAAAGCAAAGATCTTTCGTCATCTCCCTATCAAAGCTGGGAATGAATAGTAGGCATATTGTTAAGCAAATACGGCATTTTGGATTCGTGAAATACCAATTTTTATAGCAGTCTGAAAAATGATTTTGCACGAGGCACTTGTGTAACAACATTTGATTTTTCACTCACCAAAGTTCTATATTTGTATAGTATCTGTACCACAAGTTTTCATTCTCTATAACGTTAGTTATATTGTAATTATCACATGTAATATTTTGAATTGAATATATATATATATATATATATATATATATATATATATATATATATATATATATATATATATATATATATATATATATATATTATTTATATATATGTTTTGTAAATATATCTTAGAATATTTGTGTATTTCTAAAAGATACTTTTATCTTGTATAAACGTACTTCATCATTTAAGCATATGTTATATAACAGTGACACTATAATAGGTAAAAATGCATAGAAGACCTTAGTCAGGTAGCAAGCCTGGTGCCTGGATGAGGTTTATTGGAAGTCCACCGTTATTCTGAGTAAAGAAAATGATATTCTCAGGTATATCATAGGCCAGGTTAATTACTTAACATGGTGGGGAATGACCGATGTTATGTCGAGCCTGATGTGCATCTGTGAGAAAATGGCAAAGCTGGTATCACATGCGAGTAGACTTAAAGTTGGTGATGCTAGGTTGAAAGGATAACACAGAAAAAAACAGGTGCACATGAAAGAATTCACAAGCTTGTACATGCCCTGCCTAGGCCCGAAACGGCTAACTTTTGAGACCGGCTATCCCCCGGGACCGGAACTCAGGCACTGGTACAACCAAGGCATACTGTTTAACTTACAGAATTACTGCTTGGACTGCCATATGGTTAAATTGGGCTTGGACGGTTCCTTAAAATCAAGTCAGCTTGGGATCATGGTTTCAAGCTTGTACGAGCCCGGCTTTCCGATCCTGGCCGGGGTCAAGTACCAACACAAGCTCGTCTTGGTATTGTAACATACCCGGCAGTTCTTCGGGCTTGTATGAGCTTGTGAATTTCTTCCTGTGTAGTGCACATGGTGCGTCTTCTCTGAGCTGGACACAATACATCACTTTGTTATGCAGTGTCCCTGTTCTCAATCTATACGGATGCAATTTATTACATTAAAGTAGGAAATTTAGGAGGGTATACCTATGAGAAATGCATCCATGAAGGAACCGCAAAGTGTTTATCACTGGTTAGTGGGGAAGCCAAAAGAGGGAGCCAAAGAATGTAAAATCAATGTATTCTGGTGTAGCTATTGCAAGAGTATTTTCAAAAGGTATAACGAAGTCCTTATGGGCAGATTCGGTGTCAGATAGATAGTACAAAGGAGACAGGAGACATGACGGAGGATATGAATTCTTGAAATAGAATATGGACAATGGACAGCAATAACGGACGATTATGCATAGTTTATTGTATATATCTTTAATTAATACCTTTTGTCTATTTTTTCATTATATACTTATGGTCAATAAAGATTCAATAAAAGCAAGTAAGAATCGTTTTTTTTTCTTCTTGACTTAAATATTTACATTTTCTAAAGGAAATTGACAATTTCTGTTAATTGTATGTCAGCCTTTTTCAGCAATATGTGAAGAAGGTTGATATGATCCCATGGTTCTTGATATTAGTGAATTTTAACCTATTATTACTCGCAAAAGCGGGCTGACAATTTCGGAGAAATCTCCTGAACGAAAGCATAGTTAGTCAAATATCAGAAAGAGAAACGGTCATCAGAACATAACCAACAACTCTCCTTCAAATGGTTTGCAAAGGCATTCTCAATTACTATGTTATTCTCAAAACTGTCTTAGATCCAGACGAGAATATCTAGAGGAGTTCTTAAGGTTTAAAAGGTTACACGTAGTATTGGTGTTAGACAAAGAAAGCAGAATGTATATATATATATATATATATATATATATATATATATATATATATATATATATATATATATATATATATATATATATATATATATATATATATATATATATATATATATATATATATATATATTTATATATATATATATATATATATATATATATATGTATGCTGAGAGTACTCATTACTGCCAATAGGTGTCGCACTAGGCCACTTACATCGCAGTGTCTGACGTACGCAGACATACAAAGAAAAATATTTTCATCACTGCCAATAGGTGTCGCGCTAGGCCGCAGATATCACAGTGTCTAACGTATGGGGACGTACACAGAAACATACTTTCCTTACTGCCAATAGGTGTCGTGCTAGACCGCAGATATCACTGTGTCTTACGTATTGAGACGCACACAAGGGAAAAGTAGTTCCATTTTTGACCAAAAGGTGGCAGCACTGTATTGTGCATCGTCGAGTTAACTTTCATATCGATGGTCTTAAATATTAGTTAAACATGTCAAGCAGATAAATAGCCATAAAAAGGATTTCGATATAGGTATTTTATTTTTTAACTTTTTCTGCTATATTGCGGCTAAGTTGTGACTTGCCAGTTCTACCTGGAGTAAATAGTCCTTTGAAGGTCACGAAAATAACCAAAATATTTTGTTATAATAGATTTGAGAATAGAATGAGTATAGTGTAAATCTTTACCTTAGAAGTCTCGTATAAGTAACCTATGGTACTCATATCATGTTCTTATCAACACTTCCTTTGATGTTTATTTATTGTGCCAGTCTCTACATGTACTGTGTTATTCCACATATTTCATTCCTATAACTAGTAATTTATATTTTGTTACGTTTCTTTGCAAACCTTTCCTCTCCTTGTTTCTATTATTTCTTCTATATGTATAATTCTCTTACCTCAGTTATAAATGTACGTATACCTTTGTTTTTTTAGTTTTGAAAATGTGTTTGTTTATCTACCAGCCTAGCAAACAACTTGGCCATGCTGTACAATCTATGTTTACCTTGGATATTGCATTAAAGTAAAATATTTGTAACAAAGGTAGTACACCTATATCAGCATGTACACTATTGTTGTATGATCAACAATCAATATAGTACAATGCAATACAACTTGTCCCACATAAGTATCTAAACAAAAGGTAGATATCGAGTTACCTCTGGCGGTTATATTAGAGTCATCATACCATGAGCTCGTTGCGACGACGCAAGCAGAACGCAGAAACGTAGTAAGAGTATAAATTTCAAACTGTTGTGCATGCTATAGGAGGATTATAGGAAACTGTAATGGTGGATAGTGACAATACACTCTAACCAATTACATGGGAAACTACGGGTAATATAATATACAATCCGATACCAACAAGAGGTGCTTTCAAAGTTCCAAAACTGGTGAAATAATTATTGGATAAGGAGCAATATAGATAACATTAAATGACAGTATCAGACAGAGTCTGGCTAACCTTCTGAACCCATGGAATCTTGAGCTCCATTATGTGCCCCTCGTTGTCAAGGAGCCACTGGCAACTGCATCAGTAACAATACACTCTAAACAATACTTTTGATATAAAAATTACATTTTTCTTAAGTACTAATCCTCTTGAAAAATACGCAGCCATGTAAATAAACATCTTAATAAACAGTGAGTACTACAGATATACTTATACATTTTGAATTTGTTCTATTATCTGCCCTTGAATTTGGTCATGTGATGTCACCTGCACCATGTGTTGTACATTGTTAGTGCATGTGCCCTAGCTGATAGCTGTAGGGTATTCTAATAGAGTTACTGCAAATATCAATTGTTGCCTAGAAATCTTTTTTTATATTGATCAAAGTGTTGAGCTAGCCTTCCTATTGTTGAAATGGGTGATGATAACATCATTAACTCTCTTGATTTTCACATAAAGTGTACACAAGAGCTCTGCTGGGTGTGTGCAAATAGAGCACAAACATTTAAGTAGAAAAAATATAAGGCAAAAAGTCCTAATTCCCAGCAATATATCACAATAAGTGAAGAGTATACTCACTCTGAAGATATCACAGAGACTGAATACAAGCAGAAATACAGTGTGAATGACTGCAAACTTTGTTCACATTTGGACATAACATGAAAAGGCAGAGAAGATGTCAGGAGGTTAGTCTTACTGAAGATGTGGGTTTAAAATCATGTTTCAAGTGCTGGAAAACTACCATTTTAATCTAACGGAAATTTTTTAATTGTGCAGTGAATACTTATGATAAAACGAATTATTTTAGTTTAGATAGTGTATCTCAATAATTTGATCATTTATTCCATGGAAACAAAACTGGTAATGATAAGCACATTTTCTGTATAGCATCTAAGTCTAAGTTGGGCTCAATTATGTATGTGCACCTTTACCAAAGAATATTGTACCCTAAAGATGTGAAGTATCAGAGTACTTTGAACTCTCATTAGCACTATGTAGTAGACTGCCCAAATATGCACTCCAATTACATTTTCTGTACATGAATTGCTCCAATTTAGTAGAATTATTGTCCTATATGATTTTAGCTAAATAAAATGAGTGTAAATTTGTATCATGTTGTTTGAATTAGCTATATGCACAACTTATGTTTTTACAAAATTGAGGTACTACACTGTGTAGAACTGCATATGCTAGTTAGGCAGGGCATGATATTTGATACTGGCCCCGTATCATGAGTGAGGCATTACATGAGAAGGCTAGGCAGTCAGAAGTCAGTCAATTCAATGATGGATCTCTTCTTTATAGCGTTTTAAGGCAGTTTCACTATAGAACTGATCCTTACTATATGTCACACTTAAAACGGTCTCTCGTATGCTACACATGTTGTCTGAACCTTTGATACCTTTTGAAAACTGTTATGTACATTGACTGACTTCAAGTACGGTGTTACATTTAACACACATGGTAACACTAACGGATCTGTTTATCCCAGCCCTTCAACACAGAGCAAGATGTTAACATCTAGGCCAACACAGATGTTAGCAATGGTGTTACATTTTTGAAGATGTATAGCATTGCTGTCTAGAGCTGAGGAGGTGCTCCACCCCAAACAGCACTTTTAAGGTCAGCGCAGGTGGAAGCCCAGATAGAAATGTTGATAAACAGGCCGTCTGGTGTTGAATCATGCTGTAATAACTCCTAACTGGATAATTTATGGTGAACTCCTCAAAATCAATAAAAGCAGAGAACCGTGAGTTTTATTCAATAAGTGTACACTAAGGGTATGATATTTGATGGATTCATTGCATAGATCTCTCAATGGGAGAGCGATTGCGTGGTGCAACATGGGCAGGTATTCTGCGGCAGCACTAGTATTTGTATTGGCCATGGGCTGTTTTAACCCTTATTCTGCTGGTGGCTAATTTGGCCAATACAAAATGATGCAAGAAACCCCTGAAAAATCTAATGAATACCAATATGACGGGGTGTAGATGATTTTCGAAAACTTTTGCATCTTTGTCCTTTAGGCAAAATTGGTATCAGCATCAAAAGGGTTAAAGTGGGGTGTTGAAGTGGGAGCGCGATCAGTCAACTGAACACTGCTATTGACGAATGTGTTATGATAGCGCGCCCTCGCTGGCTATGGCTGTTATGTACATTGACTGACTTTAAGTACGGTGTTACATTTAACACACATGGTAACACTAACGGATCTGTTTATCCCAGCCCTTCAACACAGAGCAAGATGTTAACATCTAGGCCAACACAGATGTTAGCAATGGTGTTACATTTTTGAAGATGTGTGTCCTGCTCGATCAAATAATGTTTGTCATAGTAAAGAACAGCAACATGCTGCATTGGAAGGTGATACTTAACTATTAGTCTCTTATACAAACTTAAAATAAAAGTTATCATTAGTTTCATTTTTATTATTTAAATCTTAGATGAAGAAAAGAATGGATATGTAACGAGATACCCATTACTAAATGCGCTATATAGTGAAAGGCTGGACATGCCAGGGGACTCTGCTCTGGCATCAGAGGGAACAAGGACCAATCAGGGCTATTGTACTGTTTACATTACAGAGAAACCTGCGTGGCAGTATGGGCAGAGCACAACTTTTGGGCTATTCGTTGAGGCTAGCCCGTTCAGGATGATCGGCTGGTTTCATATCCGCTTGTTTTCATTTATCTAAGCTTAAGTCATTATCATTTATAGCTTATAATTATTCTAATCATTTTTATTAAAAATTATCATTATTATTATCATTATTATCATCATGTTGAAATGAAGAGAATTATACTCAGACCATCTTTTAACTAGCTGCAAAGGGTCGTCAGTAGTTGAAGATGGTACTCAAACATCATTCATATCAAATATTTTATTAGGATAATTAAAATTTTCATTAATTTCATTTATATTGTTTAAATCATCATCATTTATAGCTTATTATTATTCTCATTATTATTTTTATTATTCTCATTATTATTATTATTATCATCATTATTATTATTATTATTATTATTATTATTATTATTATTATTATGATGATGATGATGATGATGATGATTATCAATGGACTGTTGAAATGAAGTGAATTATACTGACAACATTTCTAACTAGTTGCAATGGCTCGTCAGTAGCTGAAGATGGTACCCAACACTAACATTGTACTTGAAATCAAAATGGTGTTAACACCTATTAAAGCCATTACTGTTAAGGCCTTCAGAAAGTATATGGGGCCCATGCTCTCTTCACCACCTTTCACTGGTCAACACTAGCATTTTCTGTTACATTTTGTTTTAACACACATATTATGGGATAGATGTGTGTTACCACCTGACATCTGCACATCACTTCAAATAGCGTGGTACCACCACTGGTAACACTAACACCGATGTTAACATCTGTGTTAACACCACACTTGAAGTCAGCCATTGTGTGAGGATCATTGTTGGCAGGAAACGTGCCCTGCCTTGGTGTCAACGCCTTATATAGAGAGGCGGTGAACCGTGTAACACAGTGTTCTTGCCTGAGATCACACACGCCACTCTCATTCTGATCTGTACTTTAGTGTTCGCTTTTTAGTTATCATTTATCTATAATACACGTAGTTCAAATATATATTTTACTCGTAAAAGCTACCCAAGCAACTTCACAGATCATACACTAGAAAGGTATCTAGTCAATGTCCGTAAACCCTTCTGTCAAGTGGTTTGTGGGTCATTCAAATCCAAGATGTTTCCTATGTATCCATAAAGGGTTATCTGACTCCTCACAATTCCCAATGAATCCCCTGCAACAAAATCAGTATCCAATCAATATCTGGGCTTATGGCGGTAGTCTTCAGGAAGAATTAGGGAGACAAGTTCTGAACTAACGAACACCCTATAGATAGGGAACGATCTAACAGATCGGATTTACAAAGTTGAGTATGTGTGTGTGGGGGTGTGTGTGGGTGTGTGTGTGTTTCAAGTATACTCTTAATCATTTCTAGTAACACTATCGCAACTCAAAAAACTGGTCCATCAATCTATTGACGTTATAGTAAAACATATGGACACTGGTTAGTGATACAAATGAGTATCAATTTGAATTCTCTGATTATCGATCCTTTTTCCGAGGCTGATCTGCAAGTGTTAGATGGCGATGGAAAGCAGAGGACCCGGTGAACACCACTACCTAACCTCGAGCCGCAAGCAATATTCTAATATGCCTTACGAAAGATGCAATACAGTTGGCAAGTTTGTGTTTCAGTCACCTCTAGACCAGGCTAAAACGTATAGGCAAATTAGTGCTCGTCTTACCATTTAGTAAGATGTAGTGGCAGTACCATGGTCACACGTACTATCAAATCTAAGAATTACCTGGATGCAAAGTCAAAAAAGTGTAATTTGTAAATCAAACACTCTAGACTAGTGTGCTGAAAGACATGTTTGCTCTCGGAACATTCTGAAATATATGTCATTGTATACAAGGCATCTACAATAACAATTTGCATATCAAAATAGAGGTACCTGTTTATGAGGATAACACCGGGTATTGTATATTTTCACACACACACACACACATGTGCAGTGGGCTACAAGGGATAATAGCTTGGCAGCAGTTGAACTGCTGGAAATGAATATACATGTAGCATATAAGCTCACTCGGTAAAAGAAGTAAATATTGGCTCAGAATATAGTATAGAGGCCTACTTGTAATGAATCAAGCCTACTATTACAATGAACCTTTATCAAATTAATACTTTGACCAATTGTGCACGCGCTATGCAGACAAAGAACACATTTCAGGGGATTTGTTTGATTTATTCAGAAAAAGAGAAAGTAATGTTTAACTCCTACTAATGCTGTCATTGCATGCATGTGTTAAAGCTGTGACCATTCTAAGGTGTAGGAGCTAGTAATCCAAACCCCTCCCATTTTTCATATCTTAAAATATTTCCGATTTGAAAATGTTGAAATATTATTTTTTTAAATTCAACCACCAATTCCATGTCTTCTCATATGTCATGTGATAAGCCTTTTACATTCTTTGAGAATAAATACGTCATGACAAAGACTTTTGTTTTTGTAATCCCCATGACACTCAGATGACTATTATGATATATACATCATTGGTATTGTTGGCACAACGCCTGTATGCAAAATTCAGAAAATTGTGAAAAATGTTCACAATAACATGATTATGACATTAAAAAATGTTCAATAACCAAAAGGAAAACATTATTGAAATAATAAATTTAAATGATGTTATACACTACACATATCATATTAGTTAAACATTAACGAAGACTAAGGAATATTTCTTAATGTATATCTTTTATCAAAATGTATAGTTAATGTTTTACATCTGCGTATTGCAAATTTTGTTTTTAACATCTATTGAATATTTTAAATTCACATACTTTAAAATGTTTCTAAGAAGTCAGAAAAAGTCAAAATACGATATCAATATATAATTTGATGCAATATTAAACAATATTTTTCCACAAATATTTGATAATATTAAACCATACTTTTATAACACTAAAAAGGAATTTTTTACATCTGCCTATTACAAATGTTTCTTTAAATATATATTAGATATTGTATTTACAAAGTTTAAAATATTTCTAAAAGTTTTGAATAAAGTTGATATTAAATATCAAAATATATTGTAATAAAATCATATCCAATAGTTTTCTGCATTAATGTTTGATAACATTATCCTATCGTATATTAACATTTTAATTCAATGTTATGCATCTGCTTAGTACAAATGTCCTTTTCCAACATCGATTTGATTTTGAGTACACATCCTGTAAAATATTTGTGAAACATCTGAACCAAGCTGTAATGAAATGTTGAAAATGACATTAAAAACGTGTTAAATAAATGTTTTGCCGATTTGTTTGTGCAAAATTATCATAAAACAGGCCTAAAACAGACTTAACAATACGAAAACATTATTGAAACATGTATTACAACAACGAACCTAAAAAAATATTTCAAAAATGTTATTGAAGAATGTTCTTTGATATTGCCACATCCTTATATCAAAATGGAAAAACATCAGCAACAATTCAATAGTATTGTCTTGGTATTAAATAACGTTATATCATAATCTTAGAATTGTTAACAACTTGTGTTTGGTCATCTAAGCTAAGAGGTAATATCAATTATGGTGGTGCACTAATAGACCGGTTCCATTTCCATAAATAATGACTTTATAAAGCACATTTTGTAAAAAAAGGCTTATACAATCTAAAGAAACAATTCCTTAACCAGCAGATTCTAGTCAAAAGGCAAATTATCTGATGTTTTATCCGGCGCAGTGATCTACAAAGTATAATAGCTTGGTAGCAGTTGAACTGCTGAAAATGAATATTGGCACTACATGTAGCACATAAACTCACTCATATTAAAAAAGGTAAATATTGGCACAGTATTTGGTAAATAGGTTCACCCTTATTGAATCAAACCTACTATTACAGTGACCTATTTATCAAATTAATACATTGACCACTTGTGCAAACGCCTATGCAGACGGAGAACACATTATAAGGGATATGTTTGATTTATTAAGAGAGAGATAGTATTGTTAAACTCCAAATACTGTCATTGCAATCATACGTCAACGCTGTGACACTTTTAAGGTGTAGGTGGTTGCATTCCAAACCACTCCCATGATACAGGAGTCGAGCTATTATTTTAAGAATTATAATGTATTTCCTATTTGAAAATGACTTTTCATATTAGTTATGAAAAGTTTAACTACCAATCTCATGTCTTCTCAAAAATAATGTTCCAATCAATAACCCAAGTATAAAGTATGTGAATGTTGGCACCCAATGTATTAATTATATATATGATAAGCCTTTTATATTCAGTGTGCGTGAATAAGTCATGACAAAGACTTGTGTTTGTGTAATCCCCATTAACTCTCAGAATAACTCTCATAATATATGCATCATTGCATGGGTTGTTGGGGCAACGCCTGTATGCAAAGTTTATAAATCATTAGATGCAAGCACCTCTCACGCCTGCATGCACAGTTAGACAAAATGTAAAGAGACAATGTGTTGTGTCACACATTGTTAAGCATTCTTTTTGATATATTGTAACTATGATACACCTAAAATGTTATGTTTGAAGTAGCAACTTCCATCTGCAGGCAGCTTTATCCCATGAGGCTTTTTGATTTTTTGAGTGCTCGTGAAATACGAATGACTGAGGGTGGATAGCAAGCTGCACCACACCACCTCAAATAATGTAATGAAATCATCACCTGCCCCTTCCATTGAAGGAAATAAATAAATCCCACATATCACATTGCTGGCTAAGAGGTGATATCAATTGTGGTGGTGCATTGATAGATTGGTTCCATATTCCTAAATAATGATGGTATAAAGCATGTTGCGTTAAAAGTGGGAAGACCACATTTTAAAGACATTCATTTGGTGCAGATTTTGAATTACCTGCCTTCAAGCCTCAATCAGTATTTAACTCCTCAATTTCTGGGCCTTTTAAATCTGCAGAAACAATTCCTTAAAGGGCAAATGCACCATCATGATGATTTAGGTTCAAAATGTGACTATATGTGTCACCTTTCAAATAAGACCACCCGCAAGTCTGTCCTCCTCAGCACTCCTCAGATATGGCTTATGAAAGTTAGTAAAAAACTAGCCTGAGTCTGGGTATAGAGGCTGCCATTATCAGAAGTGGTGCTTATGAAGTGACTGCCAGCCCTGCTTCTGATTGGTTGAGAGATATCAGTGGCAGTCTCTTCCAGCCACTGATATCTCTCAACCAATCAGAAGCAGCACTGGCAGTCACTTCATACCACTGATTGTGCTTAATTGGGCTTAATTGGCCTGCAATGTCAGCCTCCATGCCCAGACTCAGGCTAGTTTTTTACTAACTTTCATAAGCCATATCTGAGGAGTGCTGAGGAGGACAGACTTGCGGGTGGTCTTATTAGAAAGGTGACACGTATAGGCACATTTTGAACCTAAATCATTATGATGGTGCATTTGCCCTTTAACCAGCAGCTTCTAGTCAAAGGGAAAATCAGTCTATGTTTTCTGTGGTCCAGTGGGCTACAAAGGGTGATAGCTTGACAGCGGTTGAACTGAAAATGAATATTGGCACTACATGTAGCATATAAGCTCACTCATAGTGAAGCTAGTAAATATTGGCACAGTATATAGCATAGATGCCCACTTGTAATGAATCAAACCCACTATTACAATGACCTTTTTATCGAATTAATACATCATACGCCTATGCGGACAAAGAGCACATTATAAGGGATTAGTTTGATCTATTGAGAGAGAGATATTAATGATAAACTCCAAATACTGTCATTTCATGCATATGTCAAAGCTATGCCCCTCTTAAGGTGTAGGTGGTTGCATTCCAAACCACTTCCATGATACAGCAGTCGGAAAAACATCAGCAACAATTCAATAGTATTGTCTTGGTATTAAATAACGTTATATCATAATCTTAGAATTGTTAACAACTTTTTGAAAGAGCAACATTTCATGATTAAATAAGATAAATAGGATCGCTAAAATGAAATATTGACTTGATGTTAAGGACAAATAGTTTCCAAACTAATATATCATTTAATACTGGAATTGATTTTAAATTGTAGGTTTCTTAGAAAGCATGAAATACCAGTATGTGTCACTGAGAAAGGCAATGATTGGGGCTGACCAAAGAATATATAGCGGGGGTCCCACATACACAATTTCTGAACATGACTGCAACTCAACTGCCTTGTCGTAATGAGCAGTCGTGTTATAGTCGTGTTCAGTCATTTCAGTTTTTAGTCGTGTTTCCAACACGACAGCGTTAAAAGGTTTGAAACTGTCATAATCTTTGCATTCTGGTCGGAATCGTCATGTTCCAATCTTGTAACTGTAAATGCTTTCGTGTTACAGTTATTTTAGTAGTGATGGAATCTAAAGGCTGAAATTTTAATTTAAACATAAACCCGTGGGAATATTTGTGACAACTGTAACATGATCACCACAAGATGTCAATACGAATGTATATTGACTAAAATAACTACAAGAAGACTTTAATGCTTCTAAAGGAATTGCTACTTGTTTCAAATTTCCCACTCTTTCTTGATTCATTGATGCAAACTCCTCAATTATCACTCACAACATAAGTGCAAATAAAAGTGAACATGAAGGGGATAAGGAAAACTAAACGCAAAAACAATGAGAAAGCCCAGGAAACACAAAATATATTTAAAATAAATAAAAATGGACTCAATCATAATGCAGTCTTGTTAAGAACATTTCAATTTCCTTTCGCATTCTTGTCGCAGTCTAAATAATTAAGTTGGTATCGTGTTGCATTCTCAATTGAACGACGTATAGGGTTCAGTGATTCCTGAACGCAAGGCAGCTACTTCTTCTTAACGCTTTACTGCATGTGTGTTAGTCGTGTTAAAGTCTTGTTACAAATCGTGTATATGGGACCTCCACTTAAGTAGCCTTCTCTCCTTTCTCGAAATCATGATTTGTAAAGTACACTTTCCAAAGTAAGTCTGACCAAGAAATCCTTAGGGCCGTTCCATTTAAAAGTGTGGTGGGGGGGGGGGGGGGGGGGGGGGTGGGAGGAACGGAAGATAATTAGAAATTCGACACCCCCCCTCCCCCCTCTTGCTAGAAATCATATGTAATCTAATGGGATAAATTAGTTCGGAATTCGGCCCCTCCCCCCCTTCAAAAAACCTTCCGTTCCTTCTCGCCCAACACTTTGGAATAGAATAGCCCTTAACATGGGGATTTCAAAAGTGAGGTCATCATGGGAGATGGGTAGGTATATGTTTTTTTCTCTAAAATGATTTAGGGCACACCTATCTTAAAAAGATGAATATTTCAAAAACATTGAAATAGTATTGAGTAAAATGTTGCAAGAAATGTTAGAATGATAGCAACATAGATTCTAGATGTTATAAGACAAGTAATGGTAATTTTCAGGCCAAACGTTTTGATATCAATAAATGTTTTTCTTAATAATAATGTAAAACTTTTTGTCAGAAATATAAAGTGAATATCTTTGGCAATACTGTGTTACTGTATTTCAAAATGTTGTGAAAATAATAATTCAGATATTATGAGAAATGCTACGGTAATAGTTCTCAGGCCACACCTTATGATATTAATAAACATTTTCAGTAACATTTCACAGATACTGGGTAAAAATATTTGTAGACATAGCACACATGTTTTGTGTTTGCTGGGCAAATCATTAGATGCAAGCATCCCTCACGCCACCATGCACAGGTAGACACGATGTAACGAGACAAAGCTTTGGCGTCACACATTGTTAACCATTCTTTTTGATATATGGTTACTATGATACACCTGAAATGTAATGTTTGAAGTAGCAACTTCCATCACCAGGCAGCTTTATCCCAAGAGGCTTTCTGACTTGTGGAGTCCTCGTGGAATACGAATGACTGAGGGTGGATAGCAAGCTGCACCACATCACCTAAAAGAATGAAATGAAATCATCACCTGCCCTTCCATGTACGGCAGGGCTCGACGTTAAGGCTAGCCCTGTAGCCCCGGGCTAGTTATTGAGGGTCAGGGCTAGTAAATTTTACCTGTGAGTAGCCCTGAGGGGCTGGATAGAATTAGAATACCAGCGCTTAAAAAATTATGAAGCCCACCTGATAATTTAATAATTTGATAATTTAACTCAATTTACCACAATACACTGTATTCTTTTCATGTTATCATCGGAGGCTATTATATCAACAGAGGTCACTATTTGAAAAGAGTTGTCATTAATATCAGGGCTAGCAAAACTATTTCAGGGCTAGTAAAAGTTTCGGTAACTAGCCCTGCTGGGCTTATGAAGTTTTTTTTTTAATGTTGAGCCCTGTACGGAAATAAAATAAATACATATCACATTGCTGGCTAAGATGTACGTGATATCAATTATGGTGGTGCGCTAATAGATCGGTTCCATATCCATAAATAATGACGTTATAACGCATGTTGTGTTAAAAGTGGGAGGACAACATTTTAAAGACAATTATTTGGTGCAGATTTCGAACAACCTGCCCTCAAGCCTCAATCAGTAATTAACCCCTCAATGTCTGTTTTAAAAAGGGCCTCTTAAATCTGCAGAAACAATTCCTTAACCAGTAGCTTCTAGTGAAAGGGAAAATCAATTTACTATTTAGTTTTCTGTGGTCCAGTGGGCTATATACAAAGGATAATAGCTTGGCAGCAGTTGAACTGTAAATAATATTGGCACTTCATGTAGCATATAAGCTCACTCTCAGTAAAACAGGTAAATATTGGCACAGTATATAGCATAGAGGCTCACTTGCAAAGACCTTTTTATCAAATTAATACATTGACCAATTGTGGAAACTCCTATGCAGACAAAGAACACATTATTAGGGATTTGTTTGATTTATTAAGAGAGAAAGTAATGATAAACTCCAAATACTGTCATTGCATGCATACCGTATATCTGGTTATTTTGGCTGTGTGAAATTTTGGCTCTTTTGGGCCAAAACGGGGGTAAGGAAATTATGGCTCATATTAATTTTGGCTCTCCCAGGGTCTGAGCCAAAATTACCTTACTTTTGAAATTATCTTACTACCTAAAATGACAAAATGTCTGTCGCTGCATAGCATGTATTCTAGTTCAATCTGTTAAAAGTAACTCTGTACAGAAATAGTTTTGTTTAAATTACAATTTGATTGGGGTAGGCTTGATGAGTTCTCACTGTGTAAAATGCACTTATTACGTACGCATTGGTAGTACCTAATCAAGTAGTTAACTTGTAATTGAGTTTACCATGGTGAATAGAACTCAGGAGGTGCGTAGTGGCACCCCTTGTTATTACAAACAAAGGGATTTTGCAAGGGAGTATGATCAAAAGACAACTGTACATGTGTTTTCTAAACAAACTATACATAACATGCTGCTGAGATTTTTGATTGTAATCATGAAGCATGCCACTTAGGCCAGTGATTACCTCACATTACATGCCATGCAGTGACTGACATCTGGTGTCCACACTAGAAACTAAGCTCAACACAACCTGAGCTCAGGGTTGAAGTCGGGGTGTTCAAGGTATGCATTCTTGGCTTTTATTAATTTTGGCTCTTTAAGATGGAAAGCCAAAATAGGCCAAAATTAGATTACCTCCAAAAAACCCAGATATACGGTATGCCAAAGCGGTGACACCTTTCAGGTGTACGTCTTGGCATTCCAAACCACTCCAATGATACAGCAGTCGAGCTAATATTTTAAAAAATAAAGATGTATTTCCTTTTTAAGAATGTTGTAATATTATTTTTGAAAAGTTATTATTTTTGATTTCATGTCTTCTCAAAACTATTGATCTAATCAAAGCCCATAATAAAAAGTCAGTAAATGTTGGCACTCAATGTATTAATACAATATTTAATAAGCCTTTTACATTCTGTGAGAATGAATTAATAAGCCTTTTACATTCTGTGAGAATGAATACGTCTTGACGTCAAAGACTTTGGTTTTTGTACTATCCCCTTATGCATGCATGCAGAGGTAGACAAAATGTCACGAGGCAATGTTTTGGCGATGCACATTGTTAACTATTCTTTTTAATAAATTGTAACTATGATACCTTTGAAATGTAATGTTTGAAGTAGCAACTTCCATCGGCATGCAGCTTTATCCCACGAAGCTCTCTGACTTTTGGAATGCTCGTGGAATCTTAATGACTGAGGGTGTATAGCATGCTGGACCAAACCTTCTAAAAGAATGTAATAAAAATATCACCTGCCCTTCCATGTAAATAAATAATAATCAAATATATCACATTGCTGGCTGAGAGCTTTGATAAAGAAAAGACTGGATATGTAGCGAGAGATCAATTACTATATACACTATAGTGAGATGCTAGACTCATGCCAGGAGTCGCTGACTGGCATCCGCGCGTGGTCACGTGGGAACAAGGACCAATCAGGGCTCATGTATCGATTACATTACAGAGAAACCTGATCTCCATCATCAGCTGGGCACTAATTTAGGGCTATTAGGGGGCTATTAGTTGACGCTGGTTGAGGCTAGCATGTTCAGGTTGGCCGGCTGGTTTCGAATCCACTTGTGTTTGGTCATCTAAGCTAAGAGGTAATATCAATTATGGTGGTGCACTAATAGACCGGTTCCATTTCCATAAATAATGACTTTATAAAGCACATTTTGTAAAAAAAGGCTTATACAATCTAAAGAAACAATTCCTTAACCAGCAGATTCTAGTCAAAAGGCAAATTATCTGATGTTTTATCCGGCGCAGTGATCTACAAAGTATAATAGCTTGGTAGCAGTTGAACTGCTGAAAATGAATATTGGCACTACATGTAGCACATAAACTCACTCATATTAAAAAAGGTAAATATTGGCACAGTATTTGGTAAATAGGTTCACCCTTATTGAATCAAACCTACTATTACAGTGACCTATTTATCAAATTAATACATTGACCACTTGTGCAAACGCCTATGCAGACGGAGAACACATTATAAGGGATATGTTTGATTTATTAAGAGAGAGATAGTATTGTTAAACTCCAAATACTGTCATTGCAATCATACGTCAACGCTGTGACACTTTTAAGGTGTAGGTGGTTGCATTCCAAACCACTCCCATGATACAGGAGTCGAGCTATTATTTTAAGAATTATAATGTATTTCCTATTTGAAAATGACTTTTCATATTAGTTATGAAAAGTTTAACTACCAATCTCATGTCTTCTCAAAAATAATGTTCCAATCAATAACCCAAGTATAAAGTATGTGAATGTTGGCACCCAATGTATTAATTATATATATGATAAGCCTTTTATATTCAGTGTGCGTGAATAAGTCATGACAAAGACAGCACTTGTGTTTGTGTAATCCCCATTAACTCTCAGAATAACTCTCATAATATATGCATCATTGCATGGGTTGTTGGGGCAACGCCTGTATGCAAAGTTTATAAATCATTAGATGCAAGCACCTCTCACGCCTGCATGCACAGTTAGACAAAATGTAAAGAGACAATGTGTTGTGTCACACATTGTTAAGCATTCTTTTTGATATATTGTAACTATGATACGCCTAAAATGTTATGTTTGAAGTAGCAACTTCCATCTGCAGGCAGCTTTATCCCATGAGGCTTTTTGATTTTTTGAGTGCTCGTGAAATACGAATGACTGAGGGTGGATAGCAAGCTGCACCACACCACCTCAAATAATGTAATGAAATCATCACCTGCCCCTTCCATTGAAGGAAATAAATAAATCCCATATATCACATTGCTGGCTAAGAGGTGATATCAATTGTGGTGGTGCATTGATAGATTGGTTCCATATTCCTAAATAATGATGGTATAAAGCATGTTGCGTTAAAAGTGGGAAGACCACATTTTAAAGACATTTATTTGGTGCAGATTTTGAATTACCTGCCTTCAAGCCTCAATCAGTATTTAACTCCTCAATTTCTGGGCCTTTTAAATCTGCAGAAACAATTCCTTAACCAGCAGCTTCTAGTCAAAGGGAAAATCAGTCTATGTTTTCTGTGGTCCAGTGGGCTACAAAGGGTGATAGCTTGACAGCGGTTGAACTGAAAATGAATATTGGCACTACATGTAGCATATAAGCTCACTCATAGTGAAGCTAGTAAATATTGGCACAGTATATAGCATAGATGCCCACTTGTAATGAATCAAACCCACTATTACAATGACCTTTTTATCGAATTAATACATCATACGCCTATGCGGACAAAGAGCACATTATAAGGGATTAGTTTGATCTATTGAGAGAGAGATATTAATGATAAACTCCAAATACTGTCATTTCATGCATATGTCAAAGCTATGCCCCTCTTAAGGTGTAGGTGGTTGCATTCCAAACCACTTCCATGATACAGCAGTCGAGCTATTATTTTACAAATTATGATGTATTTCCTATTTAAAAATGTTGAAATATTGTTTTTGAAAGGTTCAACAATCAATTTCATGTCTTCTCAAAACTACTAATCTAATCAATGCCTTAAATATAAAGTCAGTACATGTTGGCACTCAATGTATTAATATTTGGTGAATGCCTGCATTCACTGGCATTGCACCCTTGACATAGGCCCCAGTTTGGCCCTTGCCTTTGGTTGCGTCAGTACCACACTTTGCTGGCTTTGCTGGTCTTGCTCGCATTGTCAGTTTGCCTCCATTCCAACAGCACCGCTCGTGCCTGCATTGCCGCGCTTCCAGCTCCCAGGTACAATTGTTTTGCCTACCAGTGCAGGCCAGTAAACACAGCACTCGCTCACCACAAGAGACAGACTTTAATCTGAGGAGTCAGACGGCTTCTTGGTGAGCTGTCTACATAGATTTTCCCACCCTCCCGCCCTTTACTGAGCGCGCTTGTTTAGGGTGGCCCCTTCGCAGAGCAGCCTGATCAGTAACTTTAAACTCAACTTTTGTTACTTTTTCCGATTAGTCCAGGGCTCTAACCACTTGACCACCAGCTCGCCAACGCGCGCCCCAGGGTTACTCTGTTGCTTGACCACTGTCCATTTACTTGACCAACACGGCTCTTGCCTACTTTCTAGCGGCTGCTTTACTCACTTGATAGTGACTTTAGTTAAGGTACTTTTGCCAGCTGGTCATCAGCCACATTGTTGACCACATAATTACAGGGTCATTTTATTGTATTGTTTCGAGCGGTGGACCGCACTATTAGACCGCCGGCTCAGTTCTTGACCGCCACCATGGCAATTTGTGACTTTGAGATTAATTTTAGCTAAGGTACTGTTTGGGAGACTACTTAGATTAAATCGTTGTATTTGTGAGAACTTGTATTTAATAAATATGTTTGCAACCCAATGAGAGTGTCAAGTTATTGTAATGCTATATAAAATGAGCCTTTGACATTCTGTGAGAATGAATAAGTCATGACGTCAAAGACTTTGATTGTTGTACTACCCCATTACGCCTGCATACACAGGTAGTCAAAATGTCACGAGACAATGCTTTTGCGACGCACATTGTTAACTATTCTTTTTGATAAATTGTAACTATGATACCTTTGAAATGTAATGTTTGAAGTAGCAACTTCCATCGGCATGCAGCTTTATCCCACGAGGCTCTCCGACTTTTGGAGTCCTCCTGGAATACAAATGACTGAGGGTGTATAGCATGCTGGACCAAACCTTCTAAAATAATAGAATGAAAATATCACCTGCCCTTCTATGTAAAGAAATAATAATCAAATATATCACATAGCTGGCTAAGAGGTAATATCAATTATGGTGGTGCACTAATAGACCGGATCCATTTCCATAAATAATGACTTTATAAAGCACATTTTGTAAAAAAGGCCTCTAAAATCTGAAGAAACAACTCTTTAACCGGCAGATTCTAGTCAAAATTCAAATTATTAAATGTTTTATCCAGTGCAGTGGGCTACAAAGTATAATTTCTTGGCAGCAGTTGAGCTGCTGAAAATGGATATTGGCACTACATGTAGCATATAAACTCACTCATATTGAAAAGAGTAAATATTGGCAAAGTATCTGGCAGAGAGGCTCACTCTTACCGAATCAAACCTACTATTACAATGACCTTTTGTCAAATTAATTCATTGACCACTTGTGCAAACGCCTATGCAGACAAAGAACACATTATGAGGGATTTGTTTGATTTATTGAGGAGGATATAGTAATGTCAAACTTCAAACATTTCATTGCATGCATGGTCAAAGCTGTGACCCTCTTGCGGTGTTGGTCGTGGCATTCCAAATCACATCCATGATACAGCAGTTGAGCTATTATTTTACAAATTATGATGTATTTTCCATTTGACAATGTTGTAATATTAGTTATGAAAAGTTTAGCTACCAATTCCCATGTCTTCCCATAGCTATTGATCTAATCAATGCCACAAATATGAAGTCTGTAAATGTTGGCACTCAATGTATTAATTCTATATATGATAAGCCTATTACATTCTGTGTAAATAAATCATGACAAAAACTTTAGTTTTTGAAATACCCAATGCACTCATATGACTCTCATAATATATGCATCATTGGTGTTGTTGGCACAACGCCTGTATGCAAAGTTACTAAATCCTTAAATGCAAGCACCCCTCACTCCTGCATGCATAGGTAGACAAAATGTAGCGAGACAATGTATTGGCGTCACACATTGTTAACCATTCTTTTTGATATATTGTAACTATGATACACCTGAAATATAATGTTTGAAGTAGCTGTATCCCACAAGGCTCTCTGACTTTTGGAGTGCTGGTGGAATACGAATGACTAGCAAGCTGCACCAAACCACCTAAAAGAATGTAATGAAATCAGCACACCCCTTCTATGTAAGGAAATAAAAGAAAACACACATATCACAATGCTGGCTAAGAGGTGATATCAATTATGGTGGTGCGCTAATAGATCGGTTCCATTTCCATGAATAATGACTTAATAAGGCACTTTGTGTTAAATGTGGGAACACAGCATTTTAAAGACAATTTTATGGTGCTGATTTCGAATAACCTGCCTCATAGCCTGAATCAGTATTTAAGTCCCTTAATTTGCGTTTTGAAAAGGGCCTCTAAAATCTGCTGAAACAATTCCTTTACCAGCAGAGTCTAGTCAAACGACAAATCATTTACAATTTTGTGCGTTGCAGCAGTTGAACTGCTGAAAATAGATATTGACACAGTATACAGCATATAAGCTCACTCAAAGTGAATAAAGTAAATATTGGCACAGTATATAGCATAGAGTAATGAATCAAACCTACTATTACAATGACCTTTTGTTAAAAGTATTACATTAACCAATTGTGCAAACGCCTATGCAGACAAAGAACACATTATCAGGGATTTTTCCTGATTTATTGGGAGGGCGATAGTATAGTTAAACTCAGAATACTGTGATTGCATGCATGTGTCAAAGCTGTGACCCTTTTGAGGTGTAGGTCGTGGCATTCCAAATCACTCCCATGATACAGCAGTGATTTTACAAATTATGATGCATTTCCTATTTGACCATATTGTAATATAAGTTACGAAATGTTTAACTACCAACTTAATGTCTTCTCAAAACTACTGATCTAATCAATACCCCAAATATAAGGTCTGTGAATGTTGGCACTCAATGTATTAATTCCATATATGATACAAGCACCCCTCACGCCTGCATGCACAGGTAGACAAAATGTAACTAGACAATGTGTTGTAGTCACACATTGTTAACTATTCTTTTTGATATATTGTAACCATAATCCATTTGAAATGTAATGTTTGAGTTAGCAACCTCCATCAGCAGGCAGCTTTATCCCAAGAGGCTCTCCTCAGACTTTTTGGAGTGCTGGTGGAATACGAATGACATAGGGTTGATAGCATGCTGGACCACACCTTCTAAAAGAATGTAATGAAATCATCACCTGTAAGGAAATGAAAAGTCAAATATATCACATTGTTGGCTAAGAGGTGATATCAATTATGACGGTGTGCTAATAGACCGGTTCCAATTCCTTCAAAAAAATACTTTGTTATGAAGGAGCATTTCATTTCACTTTGGGTTTCATATTTTTTATTGGTATTTGGAATGGCAGGATAAGTTACTGGTATGACGAGTTACCGGTGCTGACATGTACATGTGATATCGCCTGGTCAGGTTTTGATAATAATAATAATAATAATAATAATAATAATAATAATAATAATAATGATAATAATAATAATAATAATAATAATAATAATAATAATAATAATGATAATAATTATAATAATAATAATGATAATAATAGTGAGAAATAATAATAATAATAATAATAATAATAATAATAATAATAATAATAATAACGATGATATTAAATGAAATTCTTGACTGTTCTGTAAGCGTTCAAACTGGGTTGCTCTCTCTCTATGCATAGGAGTCATGCGTCATATTGATGGTAATACGCTCGCAGCGATGATGAAGTGATTATTTTCATTTGAAGACAAACGGTTAAACTTACATTTTTGCTTAAGTGAAGTGACGGATCCAGATTAGGCCTCTGTTTCATTTGATACAATGATAGCAGCAAGACAAGTTTTTGCTTAAACATAGACAAAGGATGAATTGTTAATATGACTATAGGCTTCCGCAATCCATTACTACATGGACCCCCTCTCTCTCTCTCCCTCTCCCTCTCTCTCATAACAAAGTTTTCTGTGTTAGAAGAACCCAGTATGGATTGCTGTTTGCCTAGGGAAATAATAAAACACTAACATATATGATATACATCTATATCTTTCCTTAACAATGCTTGCCTCTATATGTTCAATGGTGTTTTCAAGTCAAAATAGAAGTTAATAACTGGATCTAGTTTGAAATTCACGTAGGTCATTTATGAGCTCTTGGTCATCCTATTAAAAATATATGTAGTTTTCTGATGGTTACACACACACACACTCTCTCTCTCTCTCTCTCCTCTCTCTCTCTCTCTCTCTCTCTCTCTCTCTCTCTCTCTCTCTCTCTCTCTCTCTCTCTCTCTCTCTCTCTCTCTGAGATGTGTGTGGGTCTATAGGACCTTATCAGGGTCTTAGCCAGGATTTAGGAACTGGGTTCCAAAAATTGGCAATTGTTAAATTTTGGGGCGTCCAAACTTTTAATAGTCCAGCGGATAAGGGATAAAATCGTGCACTTTTTGATAAAAGCACCAAATTTGGTACAGGGGTAGTTTATGGCAAAGTAACTATTTTAAAGATTGGAGGCACGCTGAAAATGCCCTAGGTCAGCTTTGGCGGCCATATTTCAAAATGGCCGCCAGAGGTCATTTCCTTTGGAGTTAAATGAATTTCTATCAGCTCAAAACAATTAGCCAATGAACTTCATGTTCTACCAGAAGTATCACAACCAATTAACACTCATCTACGTACAACGTAATTGACCTCTGGTGACCTATATGAGCATTCAGGGTCATTTTAGGGTAAAAACGCATTAAAATGGGCACACAAAGGAATGAGAACGTTTTTTCTATAAATTTGTCACTCAGATGATATTTTTATTTATCGATTGATTTGAATCAAGCTCCGTGTGTGGTACAGGGTTTCCAAACGGGTTGTTATTTGATGACTTCAGGGTCATTTTAGGGTAAAACCATGTCATAATTGCCACAAAATGTAAAATTTAGGCATTTGAATTGTATTTTTTCCCTTGCATTAGTTTCTGTTTCACCTATCAACTAATCTTAAATATCATGTGTGAACCAGGGTTTCCATTGTGTTAACATGTGATGATTCTCAGGGCCATTTCAGGGTCATTTTAGGGTAAAACCATGTCATGATGGCCACAAAATGTAAAATCTAGGCATTTGAATTGTTTTTTTTCTATTGCAGTATTTTCTGTTTCACCTATCAACTAATCCTAAATGTGATGTGTGAACAGGGTTTCCATTGTGTTACCATGTGATGATTCTCAGGGTCATTTTAGGGTAAAACCTGTCAAATTGACAAGAAAAAGTTGTGTTAAGGCATTGAATTTGTATTTGTTCTTTTTCAATATAGATTAGTCACTCAACAACTCACCTCAACTATCTTTTGTGAAACAAGGTTTCTAATTGAGTTGTCTAATGATGACTCTAAGGGTCATTTTAGGGCAAAAGGGTCAAAATGGTAACAAAACCTGTAGCAGAACCCTAGGCTTTAACTTTTCTCATGCAATACTTACAGCAATCATCTATCAACAAAGCTTATTAATTATGTAACAAGGTTTCAATTTATTTGCCCTGTCATGTGTCTGGGTCATTTTAAGTTAAAAACTTTTGAAATGGTGACAAGTTTTCATAGACTCTTCAACATGCATTTATCAGCATGCAGTAGAGCCACCTCAATCATTTACTTGTTCTAACTGGATCAACATGGCCCCTGAATGTGTGGTCCCCTGCACAAAGCTTGGCATTATAAGTATGGACTACCTCTTGACTTTGTAAAAGACATCCGCCTGGCTAGGTGTCTATGTGTAATTTGAAGCATGCAATAGATCAAGGATCCCTTCATACAAAATTTGTTTTTTTTGAACCAATTATATACATTGGATTAAATATTCAGCTCTCATGGGTTTGAAAGTTATAGCAACGGATCCTTGAAGACACTTGGTAACTTAAGTTATATCAAATAAGTTGTACCCAACTAAAATTCTACCATCCTTTTAGGGCTGAAGTGCCTCTGAGAACAGTGTATGCCAAGAATACACTAATTGTGATGCTTTCAGGATTGATAGTCAACCAACTATCAATAGACTCATATCATAGCCTGTTCACCTTAACTATTATTTTGGAAAAGAGTCGTTAAAAAAGGTGACATGACATGTCCCAAAAATCTGCGATTCAATTGCAAGTCTGAATGTTAATTAAAGATACAGATATATTAGATTAGATAACATGATTAAAATGTAGGCTTAATTCTACTTGACTTCTGCTGCATAAGTTATGCACATTATAAGTTAAGAATGATATCATTTAACTCGAATTGATTTATTAACCCTACTTGCCACATAATCATTTGCAAAAAATATTGAAATGCCAATAGCAGATATAATAATTACCGGGATAGTAAACATGATTGAGTTGCATTGCCAACTGTAGTCTGTACTAGTTATTTAAATCTTAAAACAGCACAATTTCAAAATACCCTCAGTTGTATGGGATGTTGGTCCTTTCCTAATGATGTGTCTGTCAAATATTGCTTATTATTTAATTAAATAGCACATGCAACAGTGTGTGTTATTTAATTCAATAACACATGCTACTTGTTCAACAATGATAATTTGTGTGTGATGTGACATGCACCATCTCTTGACCAGTTCCTCTATGTGAAGTTGTCACAGTGCATGCATGCCATTTTTGGGTCTCCTGCTGGACCAGCAGATCGCCTGTGTTTACCGTATAATTTGCCAAAGAAAGGTCTGTTTTGAATGCCTTCTAGGTACTTTTAGAAATGAATAAATTCTTCACTTTTGGTACCAACATTTAGGGAAACTTCTCAATTTTAAGGTTAATGCCCTGGCATTATGTTTCGCATATGTTCAATATGAGTTATACAAATTCAATGGATAAAGGGATAAATACAATTTAAATGCTTGAATTTTACATTTTATGGCCATTATGACATGGTTTTACCCTGAAATGGCCCTGAGAAACATCACTTGGTAACTCATTGGAAACCCTGGTTCACACATGATATTTAAGATTAGTTGATAGGTGAAACAGAAAATACTCCAAGAGAAAAAATACAATTGAAATGCCTAAATTTTACATTTTATGGCCATTATGACATGGTTTTACCCTGAAATGGCCCTGAGAATCATCACTTGGTAACTCAATGGAAACCCTGGTTCACACATGATATTTAAGATTAGTTGATATGTGAAACAGAAACTACTGCAAGGGAAAAAATACATTTCAAAAATGCCTAAATTTTACATTTTATGGCAATTGTGACATGATTTTACCCTAAAATGACCCTGATGTTATCAAATAACAACTCATTGGGAAACCCGGCCTCTACCACACACGGAGCTTGATTTTAATTAATCGATGAATGAAAATATCATCTGAGTGACAAATTTATAAGAAAAAACATTTTCTCATTTATTTTTGTGCCCATTTTAGTGCGTTTTTACCCTAAAATGACCCTGAATGCTCATATAGGTCACCAGAGGTCAATTACGTTGTACGTAGATGAGTGTTAATTGGTTGTGACACTTCTGGTAGAACATGAAGTTCATTGGCTAATTGTTTTGAGGTGATAGAAATTCATTTAACTCCATAGGAAATGACCTCTGGCGGCCATTTTGAAAAATGGCCGCCAAAGCTGACCTAGGGCATTTTCAGAGTGCCTCCAATCTTTAAAATGGTTACTTTGCTATAAACTACCACTGTACCAAATTTGGTGCTTTTATCACAAAGTGCACGATTCCACCCAAAATTGTCCCTTATCCGCTGGACTAGTCCAGCGGATAAGGGATAAAATCGTGCACTTTTTGATAAAAGCACCAAATTTGGTACAGGGGTAGTTTATGGCAAAGTAACTATTTTAAAGATTGGAGGCACGCTGAAAATGCCCTAGGTCAGCTTTGGCGGCCATATTTCAAAATGGCCGCCAGAGGTCATTTCCTTTGGAGTTAAATGAATTTCTATCAGCTCAAAACAATTAGCCAATGAACTTCATGTTCTACCAGAAGTATCACAACCAATTAACACTCATCTACGTACAACGTAATTGACCTCTGGTGACCTATATGAGCATTCAGGGTCATTTTAGGGTAAAAACGCATTAAAATGGGCACACAAAGGAATGAGAACGTTTTTTCTATAAATTTGTCACTCAGATGATATTTTTATTTATCGATTGATTTGAATCAAGCTCCGTGTGTGGTACAGGGTTTCCAAACGGGTTGTTATTTGATGACTTCAGGGTCATTTTAGGGTAAAACCATGTCATAATTGCCACAAAATGTAAAATTTAGGCATTTGAATTGTATTTTTTCCCTTGCATTAGTTTCTGTTTCACCTATCAACTAATCTTAAATATCATGTGTGAACCAGGGTTTCCATTGTGTTAACATGTGATGATTCTCAGGGCCATTTCAGGGTCATTTTAGGGTAAAACCATGTCATGATGGCCACAAAATGTAAAATCTAGGCATTTGAATTGTTTTTTTTCTATTGCAGTATTTTCTGTTTCACCTATCAACTAATCCTAAATGTGATGTGTGAACAGGGTTTCCATTGTGTTACCATGTGATGATTCTCAGGGTCATTTTAGGGTAAAACCTGTCAAATTGACAAGAAAAAGTTGTGTTAAGGCATTGAATTTGTATTTGTTCTTTTTCAATATAGATTAGTCACTCAACAACTCACCTCAACTATCTTTTGTGAAACAAGGTTTCTAATTGAGTTGTCTAATGATGACTCTAAGGGTCATTTTAGGGCAAAAGGGTCAAAATGGTAACAAAACCTGTAGCAGAACCCTAGGCTTTAACTTTTCTCATGCAATACTTACAGCAATCATCTATCAACAAAGCTTATTAATTATGTAACAAGGTTTCAATTTATTTGCCCTGTCATGTGTCTGGGTCATTTTAAGTTAAAAACTTTTGAAATGGTGACAAGTTTTCATAGACTCTTCAACATGCATTTATCAGCATGCAGTAGAGCCACCTCAATCATTTACTTGTTCTAACTGGATCAACATGGCCCCTGAATGTGTGGTCCCCTGCACAAAGCTTGGCATTATAAGTATGGACTACCTCTTGACTTTGTAAAAGACATCCGCCTGGCTAGGTGTCTATGTGTAATTTGAAGCATGCAATAGATCAAGGATCCCTTCATACAAAATTTGTTTTTTTTGAACCAATTATATACATTGGATTAAATATTCAGCTCTCATGGGTTTGAAAGTTATAGCAACGGATCCTTGAAGACACTTGGTAACTTAAGTTATATCAAATAAGTTGTACCCAACTAAAATTCTACCATCCTTTTAGGGCTGAAGTGCCTCTGAGAACAGTGTATGCCAAGAATACACTAATTGTGATGCTTTCAGGATTGATAGTCAACCAACTATCAATAGACTCATATCATAGCCTGTTCACCTTAACTATTATTTTGGAAAAGAGTCGTTAAAAAAGGTGACATGACATGTCCCAAAAATCTGCGATTCAATTGCAAGTCTGAATGTTAATTAAAGATACAGATATATTAGATTAGATAACATGATTAAAATGTAGGCTTAATTCTACTTGACTTCTGCTGCATAAGTTATGCACATTATAAGTTAAGAATGATATCATTTAACTCGAATTGATTTATTAACCCTACTTGCCACATAATCATTTGCAAAAAATATTGAAATGCCAATAGCAGATATAATAATTACCGGGATAGTAAACATGATTGAGTTGCATTGCCAACTGTAGTCTGTACTAGTTATTTAAATCTTAAAACAGCACAATTTCAAAATACCCTCAGTTGTATGGGATGTTGGTCCTTTCCTAATGATGTGTCTGTCAAATATTGCTTATTATTTAATTAAATAGCACATGCAACAGTGTGTGTTATTTAATTCAATAACACATGCTACTTGTTCAACAATGATAATTTGTGTGTGATGTGACATGCACCATCTCTTGACCAGTTCCTCTATGTGAAGTTGTCACAGTGCATGCATGCCATTTTTGGGTCTCCTGCTGGACCAGCAGATCGCCTGTGTTTACCGTATAATTTGCCAAAGAAAGGTCTGTTTTGAATGCCTTCTAGGTACTTTTAGAAATGAATAAATTCTTCACTTTTGGTACCAACATTTAGGGAAACTTCTCAATTTTAAGGTTAATGCCCTGGCATTATGTTTCGCATATGTTCAATATGAGTTATACAAATTCAATGGATAAAGGGATAAATACAATTTAAATGCTTGAATTTTACATTTTATGGCCATTATGACATGGTTTTACCCTGAAATGGCCCTGAGAAACATCACTTGGTAACTCATTGGAAACCCTGGTTCACACATGATATTTAAGATTAGTTGATAGGTGAAACAGAAAATACTCCAAGAGAAAAAATACAATTGAAATGCCTAAATTTTACATTTTATGGCCATTATGACATGGTTTTACCCTGAAATGGCCCTGAGAATCATCACTTGGTAACTCAATGGAAACCCTGGTTCACACATGATATTTAAGATTAGTTGATATGTGAAACAGAAACTACTGCAAGGGAAAAAATACATTTCAAAAATGCCTAAATTTTACATTTTATGGCAATTGTGACATGATTTTACCCTAAAATGACCCTGATGTTATCAAATAACAACTCATTGGGAAACCCGGCCTCTACCACACACGGAGCTTGATTTTAATTAATCGATGAATGAAAATATCATCTGAGTGACAAATTTATAAGAAAAAACATTTTCTCATTTATTTTTGTGCCCATTTTAGTGCGTTTTTACCCTAAAATGACCCTGAATGCTCATATAGGTCACCAGAGGTCAATTACGTTGTACGTAGATGAGTGTTAATTGGTTGTGACACTTCTGGTAGAACATGAAGTTCATTGGCTAATTGTTTTGAGGTGATAGAAATTCATTTAACTCCATAGGAAATGACCTCTGGCGGCCATTTTGAAAAATGGCCGCCAAAGCTGACCTAGGGCATTTTCAGAGTGCCTCCAATCTTTAAAATGGTTACTTTGCTATAAACTACCACTGTACCAAATTTGGTGCTTTTATCACAAAGTGCACGATTCCACCCAAAATTGTCCCTTATCCGCTGGACTAGTCCAGCGGATAAGGGATAAAATCGTGCACTTTTTGATAAAAGCACCAAATTTGGTACAGGGGTAGTTTATGGCAAAGTAACTATTTTAAAGATTGGAGGCACGCTGAAAATGCCCTAGGTCAGCTTTGGCGGCCATATTTCAAAATGGCCGCCAGAGGTCATTTCCTTTGGAGTTAAATGAATTTCTATCAGCTCAAAACAATTAGCCAATGAACTTCATGTTCTACCAGAAGTATCACAACCAATTAACACTCATCTACGTACAACGTAATTGACCTCTGGTGACCTATATGAGCATTCAGGGTCATTTTAGGGTAAAAACGCATTAAAATGGGCACACAAAGGAATGAGAACGTTTTTTCTATAAATTTGTCACTCAGATGATATTTTTATTTATCGATTGATTTGAATCAAGCTCCGTGTGTGGTACAGGGTTTCCAAACGGGTTGTTATTTGATGACTTCAGGGTCATTTTAGGGTAAAACCATGTCATAATTGCCACAAAATGTAAAATTTAGGCATTTGAATTGTATTTTTTCCCTTGCATTAGTTTCTGTTTCACCTATCAACTAATCTTAAATATCATGTGTGAACCAGGGTTTCCATTGTGTTAACATGTGATGATTCTCAGGGCCATTTCAGGGTCATTTTAGGGTAAAACCATGTCATGATGGCCACAAAATGTAAAATCTAGGCATTTGAATTGTTTTTTTTCTATTGCAGTATTTTCTGTTTCACCTATCAACTAATCCTAAATGTGATGTGTGAACAGGGTTTCCATTGTGTTACCATGTGATGATTCTCAGGGTCATTTTAGGGTAAAACCTGTCAAATTGACAAGAAAAAGTTGTGTTAAGGCATTGAATTTGTATTTGTTCTTTTTCAATATAGATTAGTCACTCAACAACTCACCTCAACTATCTTTTGTGAAACAAGGTTTCTAATTGAGTTGTCTAATGATGACTCTAAGGGTCATTTTAGGGCAAAAGGGTCAAAATGGTAACAAAACCTGTAGCAGAACCCTAGGCTTTAACTTTTCTCATGCAATACTTACAGCAATCATCTATCAACAAAGCTTATTAATTATGTAACAAGGTTTCAATTTATTTGCCCTGTCATGTGTCTGGGTCATTTTAAGTTAAAAACTTTTGAAATGGTGACAAGTTTTCATAGACTCTTCAACATGCATTTATCAGCATGCAGTAGAGCCACCTCAATCATTTACTTGTTCTAACTGGATCAACATGGCCCCTGAATGTGTGGTCCCCTGCACAAAGCTTGGCATTATAAGTATGGACTACCTCTTGACTTTGTAAAAGACATCCGCCTGGCTAGGTGTCTATGTGTAATTTGAAGCATGCAATAGATCAAGGATCCCTTCATACAAAATTTGTTTTTTTTGAACCAATTATATACATTGGATTAAATATTCAGCTCTCATGGGTTTGAAAGTTATAGCAACGGATCCTTGAAGACACTTGGTAACTTAAGTTATATCAAATAAGTTGTACCCAACTAAAATTCTACCATCCTTTTAGGGCTGAAGTGCCTCTGAGAACAGTGTATGCCAAGAATACACTAATTGTGATGCTTTCAGGATTGATAGTCAACCAACTATCAATAGACTCATATCATAGCCTGTTCACCTTAACTATTATTTTGGAAAAGAGTCGTTAAAAAAGGTGACATGACATGTCCCAAAAATCTGCGATTCAATTGCAAGTCTGAATGTTAATTAAAGATACAGATATATTAGATTAGATAACATGATTAAAATGTAGGCTTAATTCTACTTGACTTCTGCTGCATAAGTTATGCACATTATAAGTTAAGAATGATATCATTTAACTCGAATTGATTTATTAACCCTACTTGCCACATAATCATTTGCAAAAAATATTGAAATGCCAATAGCAGATATAATAATTACCGGGATAGTAAACATGATTGAGTTGCATTGCCAACTGTAGTCTGTACTAGTTATTTAAATCTTAAAACAGCACAATTTCAAAATACCCTCAGTTGTATGGGATGTTGGTCCTTTCCTAATGATGTGTCTGTCAAATATTGCTTATTATTTAATTAAATAGCACATGCAACAGTGTGTGTTATTTAATTCAATAACACATGCTACTTGTTCAACAATGATAATTTGTGTGTGATGTGACATGCACCATCTCTTGACCAGTTCCTCTATGTGAAGTTGTCACAGTGCATGCATGCCATTTTTGGGTCTCCTGCTGGACCAGCAGATCGCCTGTGTTTACCGTATAATTTGCCAAAGAAAGGTCTGTTTTGAATGCCTTCTAGGTACTTTTAGAAATGAATAAATTCTTCACTTTTGGTACCAACATTTAGGGAAACTTCTCAATTTTAAGGTTAATGCCCTGGCATTATGTTTCGCATATGTTCAATATGAGTTATACAAATTCAATGGATAAAGGGATAAATACAATTTAAATGCTTGAATTTTACATTTTATGGCCATTATGACATGGTTTTACCCTGAAATGGCCCTGAGAAACATCACTTGGTAACTCATTGGAAACCCTGGTTCACACATGATATTTAAGATTAGTTGATAGGTGAAACAGAAAATACTCCAAGAGAAAAAATACAATTGAAATGCCTAAATTTTACATTTTATGGCCATTATGACATGGTTTTACCCTGAAATGGCCCTGAGAATCATCACTTGGTAACTCAATGGAAACCCTGGTTCACACATGATATTTAAGATTAGTTGATATGTGAAACAGAAACTACTGCAAGGGAAAAAATACATTTCAAAAATGCCTAAATTTTACATTTTATGGCAATTGTGACATGATTTTACCCTAAAATGACCCTGATGTTATCAAATAACAACTCATTGGGAAACCCGGCCTCTACCACACACGGAGCTTGATTTTAATTAATCGATGAATGAAAATATCATCTGAGTGACAAATTTATAAGAAAAAACATTTTCTCATTTATTTTTGTGCCCATTTTAGTGCGTTTTTACCCTAAAATGACCCTGAATGCTCATATAGGTCACCAGAGGTCAATTACGTTGTACGTAGATGAGTGTTAATTGGTTGTGACACTTCTGGTAGAACATGAAGTTCATTGGCTAATTGTTTTGAGGTGATAGAAATTCATTTAACTCCATAGGAAATGACCTCTGGCGGCCATTTTGAAAAATGGCCGCCAAAGCTGACCTAGGGCATTTTCAGAGTGCCTCCAATCTTTAAAATGGTTACTTTGCTATAAACTACCACTGTACCAAATTTGGTGCTTTTATCACAAAGTGCACGATTCCACCCAAAATTGTCCCTTATCCGCTGGACTATAAGGGGGACCATAATATACTCTGATTTTAACCATACACATGTATGAAATTAAAAAGACACCCTGCTGGCTAAGACTATGCCAAACATTTTTATATCGACCAGGTTAGTGGTACTCGGCGAAGACCATCGCCTGACTCAAAGTCTCTGGCATAGATTAGAACCCGGGTAGTTGTAAAGACAGGGAGCTGCCAGTGTACAATCACAGTGGTCATAAAGTGTGTTGCACAATTCAACTAACATGTCTGCAGTGTAATCAATGCTGCGCTATAAGAAATAAAGCATGCCTATACTTTGAAAGCAGGGGGCCTGCTATAAGGTGGGCTTAAAATTTTCATTTTTTTCTGATTGATACATTTTAGTCTCTAATTTAACCCTATATCACTCAACACAACTATGTTGCCATGTCCCCTGCACTGCATGAGGGGTTACTCCTCAGTGACATTGTTGCACAGTGCGTAGTGCACTGCAGTGCATAGGGAGCATAGTTCCTGGTGATGACTCAGGACTGAAAACTAGAAACTAAAAAACAAGAGCGACGCAAATGGTTCAGTAAGGGTTATAATGCTTCAAGTGGTTAGGGTAATTTGATTGTGTGTTTTTGTTATGCCCCTAAACATCCTGTACATCATTGAGTATAACTTAGACTCCAAACCCGTGCTGTGCACAGGGGCCTGCTAGTGATGATTAATACATGGCCCTTGACCAACGAGAATCAAGAATCCTCACGTAATATATATATATATATATATATATATATATATATATATATATATATATATATATATATATATATATATAACTATATATATATAACTATATATATATAACTATATATATATATATATATATATATATATATATATATATATATATATATATATATATATATATATATATATATATATATATATATATATATATATATATATATATATATATGTGTGTGTGTGTGTGTGTGTGTGTGTGTGTGTAGTGAACTCATATAAAGAGGACCCTACTTTATCAAATGTACCATGCTTAGCTGGGGAGGTAGATTTGTGTAATTCCCATTATGGAGGTTTTCATTAAAAGCATGACCAAAACAACACAAACATATGGTCAAAGGTAGAATATAGACTTTGCAAAGCTTACTTACTCTCCTGACATTCTTCTCCAGCCTGGCATATGCAGATGTAGGAATCCACACCATCCACACATGCTCCACCGTTCTGACATGGATTGCTGCCGCAGTTATCAATATCTACATCGAACGGATGGGAAAATGCAAAGAACCACTTCACAGATAGTCAGCAGAAAATAACAACAAACCCAAAAGAAATAAAATATTTACAAAGATAGTTCGACCGTTACATATATTGATGAAAGGTCGTTCAAATTCACTGCGCCAATTTACTGAAGTATGATGCATTAATAAGTTAAGTATAAAGATGAGGCACTTATCAAAATTCACATTTTACCATCGTAAGCACCCTTAAAGACAGTAGTTCTGCCCTTTGTAATGAAAATGACGCTTGGAAATGCATAGGTCAGTGTTCAGGATGTATTGTATTCTTATATCGACATTACAGTACAGACATGTAATTCCTGCGACAGTCGACCGGACGTCTACCTGTGCCTGATGTTACATGCACCCATGGATAACATGCCAAAAAAGAAGCCAAGGATGTCAATGACCAACAAAGCTTGCAAATCAAAGCGACGTTCAGATGCGAGGTCACCCATTCATTCATGCCCAGGAAACTATTAAGTCTGGGCTGCCCGCGAATTTAGTGCAGGAGTTGAGTTTTGACAGAATAGAAACACTTATTCTACACCTAAAGAGAAAACCAAACAAGCATGCAGACCTTTGGGACATAATATACTCATTAAAATCTCATTCTAAACCATATATATGAAGTGAATCGACCATACTTAATCAGAATAGAAAGAAAAAATGTCAACTTAAGGGGGCTCGGGACCTTCGTTCTGTAAGTGTGACTTTCATGTAAAGATTGACCAATATCTTGGTCTATATACAAGAAAACCCAAATAAACTATATATTTTATGAAAGCTGAGATTCTGGAGAGGTCAAATATTCTAAACTTATCTTGTGACATCTTCACAATTACCCCGGGGTGGGGCCGAAAGACATACATGTGGATTTCTAATACATATGTTATTGCAAACAGCCTCCTGGCTTCATAAAAAGTGTAAGACAGTTGGTATTTATACATTTCATAGAAAACATATTTAGGCATGAATAATTTTTTCATTTTTTAAAATTTTTGTTCCGAACGGAATTTAGAGCAAGTCAAAGTCATGATCAATATTTTTTTCTAGAATTTCATTTTCCTTCATTTTTGAAGTCCGATTAAGAAATAACGAGACCAGATATTAAAAAAATGAAAAAATTATGCGTGCCCAAGGATGTTTTTAATTGTGTTACAAAATTTAAGCTCTCTGGGATCAATATTGAATGAATGAGGTTGTTTCAAAAATGAGAAGTATGGTGATTTCAGAAAGCTGTCTAAGGCTCATTTGAAGTGCACCTTACATTTGTACATTCTAAAATGACTTTATGCTCCATTATAAAACTTAAGGGGTTAATTTGGAATAAGAATGTGATTTGTTTGCATTGGTAGAATGGTATGAATATTTAATAGTTTACTTGGTACTTGAATTACTGGAATAAAAAGGGATTTCTAGAGAAGATTCTGAGCTTTCTTAAAGGAGGCTGGCATCCCCTGGTGAGTGCTCCTCCCCCAGCTGATAAGGAAAGATAACAAGCTATTAGTGACTACTGATTGCTAGTTGGCTGTCTGCAGGTGAATCCATTCAATTACAAGTACTCTAAAGTTCAATTGTAAGGGTAAATTGACAAACAAATTCAAGGAGAGTTGGTTACTAGGTACTGATCTACATTTCTTCTTCAAATATTTTTCTAGATATAGCTCTAGCCATATGAATAAATGAATATGAAAATCATGATACACTAACTATGTAAATAACTTCAGAAGTAAGGATAACTTTACAAAAGAATTGGAGGGTTTGGGAAGACACAGACATGTAGGGTTTAATTAGGTTTTCTCCGCATTGGTTTTCTCTGATAAAAAGATATATGGAAAAGATACCTCATGCTTCTTGAAACTTTTGGGGGTTACTGAAGGAGGTAGATCCATAGCTGCACTAAACTTTTGAAGCGCATTATGTCCATTTCCACACAGGCGTCCTGCTAGAACTGATTGTCTGTTTATAGTATAAAATCGTCCATTTTTGTCACTACTAGGAAAGTCTGTTCTCTTTCCATCACAATCCTCATTTGAGCATCTCCAAAAAAGGGCGGATCGAAGTCCTTGTCGCCTTCTACTGTTTTGCCATTGTTCTAACTTTCCATCAAGACAGTATGCACACACTGCAGCTTTCTGAAGGCTGTCCTCAAGTGCTTGTGAATGCAGAATGTCTTCCTGATACCCTTTCTTCACAGGAATCTGTCTCATCTTCTGAGTCATGATCAGTGTCTCTTTCCTCAAAATCTGCATCTTCAATTCCTATGCCACTGTCATCTGAACCAGTACTCAGCAGTCTAAGCTTTCTACAACAGGCACTATGAATAGTTGGTGATTTCTCAGATTACCCATCCTCTATTGTATCCAAATCTTCTGGTACAGAAGATGTTTTTTTCCCATTCAAACACCCTGTTCCCTGGCTGCATGTGGCTTACGGCTTCCTTCTGGAGCTACTTCCCATTGTAAGGAAACATTCAGACTCTGCACTGTCCTCTCCTAACCCTAAATCTCTACAGGAAACCCTGTTCACCTAGGTAACATGCATCCCAAACATCCTGCCCCTACCAGACACACACCAGAATTTTTCTGGAGCATTTGATTGGTTTTACCTCACCTGTCTGACCTGCAACTGTAAAGCCAGACAGCTCATGCACAAAAATCACACCTTTTATTCAATACCCTAATTGCAATGAATTGGTCACTCATAACTGCTTGGTGCCTGTTTCCTGGGTAAACAGGATATCTACTACCATTTGAATACACATTCTTGACCTGCCAGGAACTAATCCCCAGTACCCATCAATCAGCCAGTAGAGCACACCTTCCAGGGGAGATCAGATAAGGAGGGGATATTAAGATCTTAGATAAACATCACAGCATGGTGCTTCAGGAGATCTGGCCTTTAGTAGAACGCTTTTTAAAAACTCCCTTTTTTGTCATTTGTAGTTTTAGTTGAGAGTTCTAGTTTAAAGGAATAAGTAGCAAACCTTTTCAGCTTTCACATATCAAAAAAAACAAAAAAACACCCTATTTAAAGGTGCGAAGGTCCCGAGCCCCCTTAACATTTGAAAAGTACAAATAATCATTACACAGACTGTTAACAAAACCCACCCTAGACTCTGAATAAATCATACCATTAAAAAATACTTTAAACCTTACATATGTGGAGGAAATAACATGCCACTCACACAGACAACATGCACATTGACCTTGCGGATGTGAAAGGGGAAAGTTCTTAAGGCCCTAATATGGAGCATCTGTCGTGGCATCAAATTGAATTATAAAACATGGTGAATGGTCACCAATAAAGATAAAATTCTACAGGTTATGTTTAAATATCATAGTCTGACTTTAGATACTAATGACTCCCATGGGATGATGAAAAGATGTGAATTATATAAGGTTGAACAAAAATAAATTTGATTTTTGGGACTGTTTGGTACCTTGTAAGATATGACCATGCATTAAGATATATCTGAAGAAATCTGCACTGATACGGCTCTTGCTTTATGCATGCATGTTTGAACATAAACATAGTAAAGGGGTTCATTTTGAACATTGTGCAAACTTTCGTTTATAGATATATGAGTCTACATTGCCTGTATGTAATGTATTTCTAAATTATGTTTTATCCCAGATAAGAGAAAGTTGCCTATGGAATCTAGTTAAGCGCTATGGCAACACTGAATGCAATATAATTGTACAGCATATGGACTTCTTCCTATCTGGCACAATCATTGAAATCTAAAAGAAGAGGCAGGGCAAATACTCTTTATGAACAATTGCAATGTGACAATGGGGTCTTTATTAGCTATTTAACCAAGACAAAAAATGCATTTATGAACAAAGGTGTTGTCTTTATGCTGTTAGGCATACTAATTCACTTGACATTCTACTTCAGAAAATCCTGCTGGACATATGCATGTGTAGGAACTGATTCCATCCACACAGGAGCCGCCGTTCTGACAGGGATTGCTGCCGCATTCGTTAATGTCTAGAAAGAAAGAAACGAACCCGTAAATAAAAATGAGGCAGGGGAAACGATTGCTCGTAGATAGACATGCTTTGTTTAACTAACTTTAAGGATTACGCTAAGCACATTAATCAACATTGATCAACAACACACAGATTAAAGTCATGGACGTTTGCGTCAATGGAAAAGTCCTGCTCACGGTCCAAGTATGGGAGTATTTCTCATCTAACAGACATTATGTCGATTCAAAATTCAAGG
>OZ012701.1:23284755-23312530 GCA_963942565.1 Maea johnstoni | reverse complement strand
ATAAATATAATTTATTCAATAAGGTGAGGACATCAATAGAATTGGGAATGAATGATAAGTATAATTTATTCAATAAGGTGAGGACATCAATAGAATAGGGAATGAATGATAAATATAATTCATTCAATAAGGTGAAGACATCAATAGAATAGGGAATGAATGATAAATATAATTCATTCAATAAGGTGAGGACGTCAATAGAATTGGGAATGAATGATAAATATAATTTATTCAATAAGGTGAGGACATCGATAGAATAGGGAATGAATGATAAGTATAATTTATTCAATAAGTTGAGGACATCAATAGAATAGGGAATGAATGATAAGTATAATTCATTCAATAAGGTGAGGACATCAATAGAATTGGACATCAATAGAATTGGGGATGAATGATAAGTATAATTCATTCAATAAGGTGAGGACGTCAATAGAATTGGGAATGAATGATAAATATAATTTATTCAATAAGGTGAGGACATCAATAGAATAGGGAATTGAATGATAAGTATAATTTATTCAATAAGGTGAGGACATCAATAGAATTGGGGGATGAATGATAAGTATAATTTATTCAATAAGGTGAGGACATCTATAGAATAGGGAATGAATGATAAATATAATTTATTCAATAAGGTGAGGACATCAATAGAATTGGGGATGAATGATATTAGTATAATTTATTCAATAAGGTGAGGACATCAATAGAATTGGGGATGATGATAAGTATATTTATTCAATAAGGTGAGGACATCAATAGAATAGGAATGAATGATAAGTATAATTTATTCAATAAGGTGAGGACATCAATAGAATTGGGGATTGAATGATAAGTATGATTTATTCAATAAGGTGAGGACATCAATAGAATTGGGGATGAATGATAAGTATGATTTATTCAATAAGGTGAGGACATCGATAAAATAGGGAATGAATGATAAATATAATTTATTCAATAAGGTGAGGACATCGATAGAATAGGGAATGAATGATAAATATAATTCATTCAATAGGTGAGGACATCTATAGAATAAGGGAATGAATGATAAATATAATTTATTCAATAAGGTGAGGACATCGATAGATAGGGAATGAATGATAAATATAATTTATTCAATAAGGTGAGGACATCAATAGAATTGGGATGAATGATAAATATAATTTATTCAATAAGGTGAGGACATCAATAGAACAGGAATGAATGATAAATATAATTCATTCAATAAGGTGAGGACATCAATAGAATAGGGAATGAATGATAAGTATAATTCATTCAATAAGGTGAGGACATCAATAGAATTGGGGATGAATGATAAGTATAATTCATTCAATAAGGTGAGGACGTCAATAGAATTGGGAATGAATGATAAATATAATTTATTCAATTAGGTGAGGACATCAATAGAATAGGGAATGAATGATAAGTATAATTTATTCAATAAGGTGAGGACATCAATAGAATTGGGGATGAATGATAAGTATAAATTTATTCAATAAGGTGAGGACATCTATAGAATAGGGAATGAATGATAAATATAATTTATCAATAAGGTGAGGACATCAATAGAATTGGGGATGAATGATATTAGTATAATTTATTCATAAGGTGAGGACATCAATAGAATTGGGGATGAATGATAAGTATAATTTATTCAATAAGGTGAGGACATCAATAGAATAGGGAATGAATGATAAGTATAATTTATTCAATAAGGTGAGGACATCAATAGAATTGGGGATGAATGATAGTATGATTTATTCAATAAGGTGAGGACATCAATAGAATTGGGGATGAATGATAAGTATGATTTATTCAATAAGGTGAGGACATCGATAGAATAGGGAATGAATGATAAATATAATTTATTCAATAAGGTGAGGACATCGATAGAATAGGGAATGAATGATAAATATAATTCATTCAATAAGGTGAGGACATCTATAGAATAGGGAATGAATGATAAATATAATTTATTCAATAAGGTGAGGACATCGATAGAATAGGGAATGAATGATAAATATAATTTATTCAATAAGGTGAGGACATCAATAGAATTGGGAATGAATGATAAATATAATTTATTCAATAAGGTGAGGACATCAATAGAACAGGAATGAATGATAAATATAATTCATTCAATAAGGTGAGGACATCAATAGAATAGGGAATGAATGATAAGTATAATTTATTCAATAAGGTGAGGACATCAATAGAATTGGGATGAATGATAAATATAATTTATCAATAAGGTGAGGACATCAATATAAATTGGGAATGAATGATAAATATAATTTATTCAATAAGGTGAGGACATCAATAGAACAGGGAATGAATGATAAATATAATTCATTCAATAAGGTGAGGACATCAATAGAATTGGGAATGAATGATAAGTATAATTTATTCAATAAGGTGAGGACATCAATAGAATTGGAATGAATGATAAATATAATTTATTCAATAAGGTGTGGACATCAATAGAATAGGGAATGAATGATAAGTATAATTTATTCAATAATGTGAGGACATCAATAGAATTGGGGATGAATGATAAATATAATTTATTCAATAAGGTGAGGACATCAATAGAATTGGAATGAATGATAAATATATTTATTCAATAAGGTGAGGACATCAATAGAACAGGAATGAATGATAAATATAATTCATTCAATAAGGTGAGGACATCAATAGAATAGGGAATGAATGATAAGTATAATTCATTCAATAAGGTGAGGACATCAATAGAATTGGGGATGAATGATAAGTATAATTCATTCAATAAGGTGAGGAAGTCAATAGAATTGGGAATGAATGATAAATATAATTTATTCAATAAGGTGAGGACATCATAGAATTGGGGATGAATGATAAGTATAATTTATTCAATAAGGTGAGGACATCTATAGAATAGGGAATGAATGATAAATATAATTTATTCAATAAGGTGAGGACATCAATAGAATTGGGGATGAATGATATAGTATAATTTATTCAATAAGGTGAGGACATCATAGAATTGGGGATGAATGATAAGTATAATTTATTCAATAAGGTGAGGACATCAATAGAATAGGGAATGAATGATAAGTATAATTTAATTCAATAAGGTGAGGACATCAATAGAATTGGGGATGATGATAAGTATGATTTATTCAATAAGGTGAGGACATCAATAGAATTGGGGATGAATGATAAGTATGATTTATTCAATAAGGTGAGGACATCGATAGAATAGGGAATGAATGATAAATATAATTTATTCAATAAGGTGAGGACATCGATAGAATAGGGAATGAATGATAAATATAATTCATTCAATAAGGTGAGGACATCTATAGAATAGGGAATGAATGATAAATATAATTTATTCAATAAGTGAGGACATCGATAGAATAGGGAATGAATGATAAATATAATTTATTCAATAAGGTGAGGACATCAATAGAATTGGGAATGAATGATAAATATAATTTATTCAATAAGGTGAGGACATCAATAGAACAGGAATGAATGATAAATATAATTCATTCAATAAGGTGAGGACATCAATAGAATAGGGAATGAATGATAAGTATAATTTATTCAATAAGGTGAGGACATCAATAGAATTGGGGATGAATGATAAATATAATTTATTCAATAAGGTGAGGACATCAATATAAATTGGGAATGAATGATAAATATAATTTATTCAATAAGGTGAGGACATCAATAGAACAGGGAATGAATGATAAATATAATTCATTCAATAAGGTGAGGACATCAATAGAATTGGGATGAATGATAAGTATAATTTATTCAATAAGGTGAGGACATCAATAGAATTGGGAATGAATGATAAATATAATTTATTCAATAAGGTGTGGACATCAATAGAATAGGGAATGAATGATAAGTATAATTTATTCAATAATGTGAGGACATCAATAGAATTGGGGATGAATGATAAATATAATTTATTCAATAAGGTGAGGACATCAATAGAATTGGGAATGAATGATAAATATAATTTATTCAATAAGGTGAGGACATCAATAGAACAGGGAATGAATGATAAATATAATTCATTCAATAAGGTGAGGACATCATAGAATAGGGAATGAATGATAAGTATAATTTATTCAATAAGGTGAGGACATCAATAGAATTGGGGATGAATGATAAATATAATTTATTCAATAAGGTGAGGACATCAATATAAATTGGGAATGAATGATAAATATAATTTATTCAATATGGTGAGGACATCAATAGAACAGGGAATGAATGATAAATATAATTCATTCAATAAGGTGAGGACATCAATAGAATTGGGAATGAATGATAAGTATAATTTATTCAATAAGGTGAGGACATCAATAGAATGGGAACGAATGATAAATATAATTTATTCAATAAGGTGAGGACATCAATAGAATTGGGAATGAATGATGAATATAATTCATTCAATAAGGTGAGGACATCAATAGAATAGGGATGAATGATAAATATAATTCATTCAATAAGGTGAGGACATCAATAGAATTGGGAATGAAAGATAAATATAATTTATTCAATAAGGTGAGGACATCAATAGAATTGGGAATGAATGGTAAATATAATTTATTCAATAGGGTGAGGACATCAATAGAATTGGGAATGAATGATAAATATAATTTATTCAATAAGGTGAGGACATCAATAGAATTGGGAATGAATGATAAGTATAATTTATTCAATAAGGTGAGGACATCAATAGAATTGGGGATGAATGATAAATATAATTTATTCAATAAGGTGAGGACATCAATATAAATTGGGAATGAATGATAAATATAATTTATTCAATAAGGTGAGGACATCAATAGAACAGGGAATGAATGATAAATATAATTCATTCAATAAGGTGAGGACATCAATAGAATTGGGAATGAATGATAAGTATAATTTATTCAATAAGGTGAGGACATCAATAGAATTGGGAACGAATGATAAATATAATTTATTCAATAAGGTGAGGACATCAATAGAATTGGGAATGAATGATAAATATAATTCATTCAATAAGGTGAGGACATCAATAGAATAGGGGATGAATGATAAATATAATTCATTCAATAAGGTGAGGACATCAATAGAATTGGGAATGAAAGATAAATATAATTTATTCAATAAGGTGAGGACATCAATAGAATTGGGAATGAATGGTAAATATAATTCATTCAATAAGGTGAGGACATCAATAGAATTGGGAATGAATGATAAATATAATTCATTCAATAAGGTGAGGACATCAATATAATTGGGAATGAATGATAAGTATAATTTATTCAATAAGGTGAGGACATCAATAGAATTGGGAATGAATGATAAATATAATTTATTCAATAAGTTGAGGACATGAATAGAATTGGGAATGAATGATAAATATAATTTATTCAATAAGGTGAGGACATCAATATAATTGGGAATGAATGATAAGTATAATTTATTCAATAAGGTGAGGACATCAATAGAATTGGGAATGAATGATAAATATAATTTATTCAATAAGGTGAGGACATCAATAGAATTGGGAATGAATGATAAGTATAATTTATTCAATAAGGTGAGGACATCAATAGAATAGGGAATGAATGATAAATATAATTCATTCAATAAGGTGAAGACATCAATAGAATAGGGAATGAATGATAAATATAATTCATTCAATAAAGTGAGGACGTCAATAGAATTGGGAATGAATGATAAATATAATTTATTCAATAAGGTGAGGACATCGATAGAATAGGGAATGAATGATAAGTATAATTTATTCAATAAGTTGAGGACATCAATAGAATAGGGAATGAATGATAAGTATAATTCATTCAATAAGGTGAGGACATCAATAGAATTGGGGATGAATGATAAGTATAATTCATTCAATAAGGTGAGGACGTCAATAGAATTGGGAATGAATGATAAATATAATTTATTCAATAAGGTGAGGACATCAATAGAATAGGGAATGAATGATAAGTATAATTTATTCAATAAGGTGAGGACATCAATAGAATTGGGGATGAATGATAAGTATAATTTATTCAATAAGGTGAGGACATCTATAGAATAGGGAATGAATGATAAATATAATTTATTCAATAAGGTGAGGACATCAATAGAATTGGGGATGAATGATATTAGTATAATTTATTCAATAAGGTGAGGACATCAATAGAATTGGGGATGAATGATAAGTATAATTTATTCAATAAGGTGAGGACATCAATAGAATAGGGAATGAATGATAAGTATAATTTATTCAATAAGGTGAGGACATCAATAGAATTGGGGATGAATGATAAGTATGATTTATTCAATAAGGTGAGGACATCTATAGAATAGGGAATGAATGATAAATATAATTCATTCAATAAGGTGAGGACATCGATAGAATAGGGAATGAATGATAAATATAATTTATTCAATAAGGTGAGGACATCGATAGAATAGGGAATGAATGATAAATATAATTCATTCAATAAGGTGAGGACATCTATAGAATAGGGAATGAATGATAAATATAATTTATTCAATAAGGTGTGGACATCGATAGAATAGGGAATGAATGATAAATATAATTTATTCAATAAGGTGAGGACATCAATAGAATTGGGAATGAATGATAAATATAATTTATTCAATAAGGTGAGGACATCAATAGAACAGGGAATGAATGATAAATATAATTCATTCAATAAGGTGAGGACATCAATAGAATAGGGAATGAATGATAAGTATAATTTATTCAATAAGGTGAGGACATCAATAGAATTGGGGATGAATGATAAATATAATTTATTCAATAAGGTGAGGACATCAATATAAATTGGGAATGAATGATAAATATAATTTATTCAATAAGGTGAGGACATCAATAGAACAGGGAATGAATGATAAATATAATTCATTCAATAAGGTGAGGACATCAATAGAATTGGGAATGAATGATAAGTATAATTTATTCAATAAGGTGAGGACATCAATAGAATTGGGAATGAATGATAAATATAATTTATTCAATAAGGTGAGGACATCAATAGAATAGGGAATGAATGATAAGTATAATTTATTCAATAATGTGAAGACATCAATAGAATTGGGGATGAATGATAAATATAATTTATTCAATAAGGTGAGGACATCAATAGAATTGGGAATGAATGATAAATATAATTTATTCAATAAGGTGAGGACATCAATAGAATTGGGAATGAATGATAAATATAATTCATTCAATAAGGTGAGGACATCAATAGAATAGGGAATGAATGATAAGTATAATTTATTCAATAAGGTGAGGACATCAATAGAATTGGGGATGAATGATAAATATAATTTATTCAATAAGGTGAGGACATCAATATAAATTGGGAATGAATGATAAATATAATTTATTCAATAAGGTGAGGACATCAATAGAACAGGGAATGAATGATAAATATAATTCATTCAATAAGGTGAGGACATCAATAGAATTGGGAATGAATGATAAGTATAATTTATTCAATAAGGTGAGGACATCAATAGAATTGGGAACGAATGATAAATATAATTTATTCAATAAGGTGAGGACATCAATAGAATTGGGAATGAATGATAAATATAATTCATTCAATAAGGTGAGGACATCAATAGAATAGGGGATGAATGATAAATATAATTCATTCAATAAGGTGAGGACATCAATAGAATTGGGAATGAAAGATAAATATAATTTATTCAATAAGGTGAGGACATCAATAGAATTGGGAATGAATGGTAAATATAATTTATTCAATAGGGTGAGGACATCAATAGAATTGGGAATGAATGATAAATATAATTTATTCAATAAGGTGAGGACATCAATAGAATAGGGAATGAATGATAAGTATAATTTATTCAATAAGGTGAGGACATCATTAGAATTGGGGATGAATGATAAATATAATTTATTCAATAAGGTGAGGACATCAATATAAATTGGGAATGAATGATAAATATAATTTATTCAATAAGGTGAGGACATCAATAGAACAGGGAATGAATGATAAATATAATTCATTCAATAAGGTGAGGACATCAATAGAATTGGGAATGAATGATAAGTATAATTTATTCAATAAGGTGAGGACATCAATAGAATTGGGAACGAATGATAAATATAATTTATTCAATAAGGTGAGGACATCAATAGAATTGGGAATGAATGATAAATATAATTCATTCAATAAGGTGAGGACATCAATAGAATAGGGGATGAATGATAAATATAATTCATTCAATAAGGTGAGGACATCAATAGAATTGGGAATGAAAGATAAATATAATTTATTCAATAAGGTGAGGACATCAATAGAATTGGGAATGAATGGTAAATATAATTTATTCAATAGGGTGAGGACATCAATAGAATTGGGAATGAATGGTAAATATAATTCATTCAATAAGGTGAGGACATCAATAGAATTGGGAATGAATGATAAATATAATTCATTCAATAAGGTGAGGACATCAATAGAATAGGGGATGAATGATAAATATAATTCATTCAATAAGGTGAGGACATCAATAGAACAGGGAATGAATGATAAATATAATTTATTCAATAAGGTGAGGACATCAATAGAATTGGGAATGAATGATAAGTATAATTTATTCAATAAGGTGAGGACATCAATAGAATTGGGAATGAATGATAAGTATAATTTATTCAATAAGGTGAGGACATCAATAGAATAGGGAATGAATGATAAATATAATTTATTCAATAAGGTGAGGACATCAATAGAATTGGGAATGAATGGTAAGTATAATTTATTCAATAAGGTGAGGACATCAATAGAATTGGGAATGAATGATAAATATAATTTATTTAATACGGTGAGGACATCATTAGAATAGGGAATGAATGATAAATATAATTTATTCAATAAGGTGAGAACATCAATAGAATTGGGAATGAATGGTAAGTATAATTTATTCAATAAGGTGAGGACATCAATAGAATTGGGAATGAATGATAAATATAATTTATTCAATAAGGTGAGGACATCAATAGAATAGGGAATGAATGATAAATATAATTTATTCAATAAGGTGAGGACATCAATAGAATAGGGAATGAATGATAAATATAATTTTTTCAATAAGGTGAGGACATCAATAGAATAGGGAATGAATGATAAATATAATTTATTCAATAAGGTGAGGACATCAATAGAATTGGGAATGAATGATAAATATAATTCATTCAATAAGGTGAGGACATCAATAGAATTGGGGATGAATGATAAGTATAATTCATTCAATAAGGTGAGGACATCAATAGAATTGGGAATGAATGGTAAGTATAATTTATTCAATAAGGTGAGGACATTAATAGAATAGGGAATGAATGATAAATATAATTCATTCAATAAGGTGAGGACATCAATAGAATTGGGAATGAATGATAAATATAATTCATTCAATAAGGTGAGGACATCTATAGAATTGGGAATGAATGATAAATATAATTCATTCAATAAGGTGAGGACTTCAATAGAATTGGGAATGAATGATAAATATAATTCATTCAATAAGGTGAGGACATCAATAGAATTGGGAATGAATGATAAATATAATTCATTCAATAAGGTGAGGACATCTATAGAATAGGGAATGAATGATAAATATAATTCATTCAATAAGGTGAGGACATCTATAGAATAGGGAATGAATGATAAATATAATTCATTCAATAAGGTGAGGACATCAATAGAATTGGGAATGAATGATAAATATAATTCATTCAATAAGGTGAGGACATCAATAGAATAGGGAATGAATGATAAATATAATTTATTCAATAAGGTGAGGACATCGATAGAATAGGGAATGAATGATAAATATAATTCATTCAATAAGGTGAGGACATCTATAGAATAGGGAATGAATGATAAATATAATTTATTCAATAAGGTGAGGACATCGATAGAATAGGGAATGAATGATAAATGTAATTCATTCAATAAGGTGAGGACATCGATAGAATAGGGAATGAATGATAAATATAATTTATTCAATAAGGTGAGGACATCGATAGAATAGGGAATGAATGATAAATATAATTTATTCAATAAGGTGAGGACATCGATAGAATAGGGAATGAATGATAAATATAATTCATTCAATAAGGTGAGGACATCAATAGAATAGGGAATGAATGATAAATATAATTTATTCAATAAGGTGAGGACATCAATAGAATTGGGGATGAATGATAAATATAATTTATTCAATAAGGTGAGGACATCAATAGAATTGGGGATGAATGATAAATATAATTCATTCAATAAGGTGAGGACATCAATAGAATTGGGAATGAATGATAAGTATAATTTATTCAATAAGGTGAGGACATCAATAGAACAGGGAATGAATGATAAATATAATTTATTCAATAAGGTGAGGACATCAATAGAATTGGGGATGAATGATAAATATAATTTATTCAATAAGGTGAGGACATCAATAGAATAGGGAATGAATGATAAATATAATTTATTCAATAAGGTGAGGACATCAATAGAATTGGGGATACTGTATAAAATCGCTGGAAGGGATATTGGTAATCTCCGGTATAGCCACACCCCACGGCCGCTACTAGCTTGAATGCTTGCAAGCTAGAAGCTTACATGCACTCTTTAGTCTTTTGTCTATTAAGATCAGAAGATGAATGATAAAAAGAATAAAAAATATATGAGTGATATATAGAATATACTTAATAAGGTAGCTACATAAAATAATATGAGATAAATGATGAATAGAATAACTTAAATAAGGTTATTACATAAAAAGAATGTAAGATAAATGATAGACATAATATATAAGATGAGGTTAGTAAATAAACAGAATATGAAAGAAATGATAAATATAATGTATTAAGTAAGGGGATTACATAGGCGGAATATGAAAGTAATGATAAGTATATTATAGTTGATACCTTCTAATTATGTATTCAGACAGAGGTCGAAGGTCAGAAGGTCCCCACGCTAGTCAAGGCGCTGGTGCGACATTGTATCATAGATACCTCTCATTAATTTCCTGATTATGTATTCAGACAGAGGTCGAAGGTCAGAAGGTCCCCACGCTAGTCAAGGCGCTGGTGCGACATTGTATCATAGATACCTCTCATTAATTTCCTCATTATGTATTCAGACAGAGGTCGAAGGTCAGAAGGTCCCCACGCTAGTCAAGGCCCTGGCACGACATCGTGTCATAGACATCTCGATGGGCGCACATCATTCCTCGGTGCTAGTGGAACCGGGGCATATCTACACCTTCGGCAGAAACAGCGAGGGCCAGCTGGGAATCGGGAACACCAAGGAACAGAACGCCCCGATTGAGGTCAAGGGATTCGACGACACAATCATCAACGTAAGTACGAAAATTGAATGAGGCTTCTTTCGTCCGAAGCGCAGCAATGCAAAGATTTTTAGAAAATCATCTAAACCCTGTCATGTTGGTATTCATTGGATAGTTCTTGCCGAGTACTATCAGATGAGTACCAATATGCCAGGGTTTTTTGTCATTTTTCAGGTTTTTCATAATTTTGTAATGGCCAAATTAGTACTCTCAGATGAGTACGAATGTGCCATGGTTTCAGTTATTTGTCAGGTTTTTTCGCCATTTGTATTGGCCAAATTAGCCACCAGCAGCATAATAAGGGTTCAAGGCACTTGGACACACAGAGGCCATTTAGTGCCAAAAAAATATTATCGAAAAGCAGTCCTTTGTCATTTTTGAAGAACAATGACAAAGAATGATTCTAGATTAAAGAAGAAAGAGAAGGAGAGTAAGAGCAGAGCCCTCAGATCCAAAGAGGACCAAGAGATCTTTTAGATGCATGGTATCTATAGACAGTTCCACACATCCCCATTCTTTAGCATGGTCTGACACTTAGATTTTAGGCTAGGGGCCCAAAGAGGTCTTTTGATGAGAAATAGTGGTCAGAAACAGGATTTCTAGTTATGCACATACTATTTTAGGCCCCTATTCTGAAAAAGCTAGGGGCCCACAGCAAAATCTAAGGGGCATATGCCCCTGAGCCCCTAGGAAAGTCAAACCCTGTTTTGTAAGGCGAGCAGGGTGACACCCAAGCTCAGGGTTCCCTTGGATGTGCCAACTCCCATTGCATACCCTTGAGCAAGCCAATAGTGTCACATACCCCGTGCAGGGTCACATAAGTACTGCAATAACCCTTAACCAAAGCCGGGTCTCCATTGACCCTTCTCATGCTGAGGTTACTTTCCAATGCACAAAAAAGCCGAAAAATTATGAAGTACCCATTACCCAAGGTTTCAACCATTTCACAGCTTCTTGTTTATATGTATATATATATATATATATTTATATATATATATATATATGTATGTATATATATATATATATATATATATATATATATATATATATATATATATATATATATATATATATATATATATATATATATATATATATATACATATATGTACATATATATACATATATATACATATATATACATATATATATATATATATATATATATATATATATATATATATATATATATATATATATATATATATATATATATATATATATATATATATATATATATATATATACTGTATACCGTGTTAATATTGCGCATATAAAATAATGCGCCCAGCAGATAACTGTCTTTGATGCACAGTTTAATCATTGCGCATTGATAACCTCAAGATCAAGTTGTGTGAGGGAGCCACGGGTATGCAACCTACCTGGCTTTTGAGTAGGGTGGTGTTGCTATATTCAAGCCGGCCAGCCCCTTAGGGATGCCAAATGCTGCCAGTATTATAGGGAAGTGCAATCATTATTTCGTCACCAGCCACGATCAGTGTTATCCTGGTTGCAATCAGTAACCCTGATTAGTGGTTACTGGCATGTTTGATCACACTCGGGTCTGCGAGTTGTCTTCATCGTAATTGAACTCAGTACCAGGAGAGGCCGCGAAGGGTCTTCATGTCGAATGACAAGCTCTCACATCAGTGTGTTGAACGATTAAAGAATAGGGATGTAAATCATGTAATATCCAGATACTAATGCGCAGTTTGATAAATGCGTACTCCATGGGTGCGCAAAGTACGCATTAATTAAACTGCCGCAATATTAACACGGTATACAGTATATATATATATATATATATATATATATATATATATATATATATATATATATATATATATATATATATATATATATATATATATATATTATATATATATATATATATATATATATATATATATATATATATATATATATATATATATATATATTATATATATATATATATATAAATCTATCTATCTATCTATCTATCTATCTATCTATCTATATATATATATATATATATATATATATATATATATATATATATCTATCTATCTATATATATATATATATATATATATATATATATATATATTAATTATCTATCTATCTATCTATCTATATATATATATATATATATATATATATATATATATATATATATATATATATATATATATGTATATATATAAATAAATACATACTACTGACAGCGTTTCTCTCTGTTGCAGAGAGTACAGTGTGGAGTTGTGTATACCTCAGCCAGCACCACCACGAATGAGCTGTATTTCTGGGGCATGCGTTACAAGAATCCTCCCCCGTCTCTCGAGGATTCCTTCAACAAATCAGGTAAGTTCTGTCCAGGGCGGATTCGGGATTTGAGAAAGGGGGCCTAAGTTTAGTTCCAAAAAGTAACACTTGTGGCGCCACTAACAATGGTTTCTGATAACACCACCAGGGGTGATTAATGCCATAATCTGTTGTTATTAACAGATAAAGGCATTTTTATTTGCTTATTATTTGTTTATTATTATGTTATTATTATTTGTTTTTCAAATCCTTGAAAGTAATCTAATTTTTTTGAACCTCTTTGGTTAGGTTTCGTTTTCAAGTGGCGGCATCTGGTGGCTGAGATAAGCAAAAATGATTAGTTCCAATTTTTGTCCCCAGGTGGCAAGGCTGTGCAAAATGACTCAACAGCCAGGGTGTGGTCGGGGGGGGGGGGGGGGGGGGGGGGGGGGCAGGGACTTAGCCAGGATTAAGAAACTGGGTGCCCAAAATTGTAAAGTTTTTGGGCCTCTGAATATTTAAGATGGACCTCAGATTTCAACCGTAAACATATATAATTTAATAAGATTAAGGCATTACTTCCTTACACAATGTCATAGGAATTATATGGAGATGTAAATGCAAGTGAATTTTTGAAGAAATGGCTTTCGGGCAAGTACATTTTAGTTTTCACTTGCCCAGTTGGGAAAGCTAATTTTCGGAGCAGTCCATACATTTTTATGTAGAAAATGTGGCACAAATACCTAGAAATATGCAAAAATGCAACAAAATCAAAAAGAAAATGGTTATTTTAAACATTAAATCCATAAAAAATGATACACGCCATTCTAGAATATGTTATAACTTATTTCGAGCAAGCCACAAATTATGTCGCGCAAGTAGAAATCATTTACTACTTGCCCGGCAAGGAAAGTTAGTTCTGAAACTTATGTTGGTGCCTGTACCTTGACCTTGACCTTGTCACATCTTTGCCAAAAACTCATTTTTTCGTTTTATTTTGTCTATGTTCTTATCGCATGTCATTTCTTTGCAGGAAAAAGCGATGTTCGCGTTGAGAGTGCGCTCTCTGGCTCGCAGGTCCCCAGCTCGGCCAGCGTCAGCAGTCTCAACAGCAGCCGCGAACTCACTGCTCTCTCTCAGGCAAACAAAGACGGTCAGTACAAATGTCGTCTGGACTTTTTATATTTTTGAAAATAAATTCGGAATGAAGCAGCAAATGGAAAAATATTTGAAGGAGAGTTGTTTGTATGTTTGTGATTTTTATTTCTCCTTCAAATATTTCCTGAAAAGTGCTTTTGTTGGAGAGATATATCCAAGTGACAAGTGTCGTCTGGACTTTTTTTATTTTTTGAAAATAAATTCGTAATGAAGCAGTGAATGGAAAAATATTTGAAGGAGAGTTGTTTTTTTGTTTGTGATTTTTATTTCTTCTTCAAATATTTCCTGAAAATTGCCTTTTTTGGAGTGATATCTCTGAATCTGTTTGGCAAGTATCGTCTGAACTTTTTTTACTTTTGAATATAACTTCAGAATGAAGTAGTGAATGGAAAAATATTTGCAGGAGAGTTGTTTGTTTGTTTGTGATCTTTTTTTCTCCTCCAAATATTTCCTGAAAATTGCTTTTGTTTGAGCGGTATCTCCTTAATAGTCTACTATTAGGGTACTACAGGCATGGGTTAATTAAGTGTATTGGAGGGTGTGGAGGTACAGTATAATCCTGGGTTATTAAGTGTAGTGTAGTATACTGTAATGTAGTATTATGTATTGTAACATTATAATTTATATAATATCAGTATAATACAGTGTCGTCTGGACCTGTCAAACTTTTGAAAATAACTTTGGAATGCAGCATGAACTTGCTAAATTTTTCAAGGAGAGTTTTAGTTAGTGTTCTGATGAACAATTCTTATTCAAATATTTTACTGAATATCGCTTTTGTTAGAGAGATATCACCAAAATTGTCTGGCAGTTTTCGCTGCTACAGGCATGAATGGAATGATATGGTATGATGAAGTATATTGCATGAGTAGATTGTTGTAGAATGTATTATATCTCCATTAGTGAGTATCGTCTGCTACTCTCATACTTTTGAAAATAACTAAGGAGGTAAGCAAAAGTTTGCAAAATATTTGAACAAGAGTTGTTATGTCTCTTCTGGTAAACACTTTCCCTTCAAATGTTTTCCAAAAAGTGCTTTTGTAAGTGAAATATTTTCAAAATCTTCAGACCTGAGTTGACCACTGAGAGTGTACACGTGTTAAGTATAATGCCGAATATTGTGTTTTGTACACAGATGCTCAATAATATAGTGTCCCTGTTTTTGTTGAACAGTATTGTATCTTTTTATTCCATATTGCACGACACAAATCACTAATAACTAATATATATATATATATATTTATAAGTATATATTTAACCCTTATGCTGCTTGTGGCTAATTTGGTCAGTACAAAAAAATGCAAAAAACCTGAAAATTCCTGAAACCCTGGCACATGGGTACTCATCGAAACCTTGTACCTAAAAACATAAAACATACATACATACTGTACATAAAACGGGAAAATTAGAAATGGAAAAAACATATGTCCTGTCTTCAGAAATATTTTAAACGGAAACATCCCAAAATGAAAAATTAGGGAAAATTGTTACATGGAAAAATTGAGTGCTCTGCAAGAGCTATCAAATGAATACCAACATGACTGGGTTTAGATGGTTTTCAAAAAACTTTGGACGAAAGTAGCCTCAGCATTGAAAGGGTTAAAGCACCTAATACCAAGAACCCCTTACACAGAAACCCTGTATCTAAAAACATAAAACATACATACATACTGTACATAAAACGGGAAAATTAGAAACGTAAAAAACATATGTCCTCTCTTTGGAAATATTTTAAACGGAAACATCCCAAAATGAAAAATTAGGGGAAATTAACTATTCTACGGTATATATTAAGAGTTCCAAGAACCCCCTACACAAACCCTGGATCTATCCTGTGATGTTGTCCGACCCTGTTCTGTACTGTGTTGTGTGCCTCTATTCCAGGGGGCTCTGTCGCCTCGCTAGCCATCGACAGCAAGGAAGCGGGTAAGAAAGACGGAGCGTCTCAGATGAGCATTGACGTCAAGTCTCTGGAGCAGCAGCTCAGTGTGGACAATGTTGGGACCGGCAGCGGGGCGGATGGCACCGTCTCGCCGCGCTCTCAGCTCGGATCCGCCAGCAGCGAACTCGCAAAGTCTTATGGGTTCAGACCTCTCAGTACGTGTGCTTCTGCCTCAGTCAAACCAGAGTCCGACGGCTTTACGATTTTGAAATCGGCTTGGATAGTTCCAATTTTGAAATTGGCTCCGACAGTTACGATTTTGATATTGGCTCTAACAGTTTCGATTTTGAAATCTGCTCTGGCAGTTTCAATTTTGAAATTGGCTCTATAGTCAGGCAGCTTATGTAGGAAAATAGGGGGTCCGTGGGCAACTCATGTTAATTGTTGGAGACATAATTTTTCTAGACCAATTTTGGATGAGGATTTCAAAAAAATATATCTCCAATTTTTTCGATAATTTTTTCAAGGTCAAATGGTCAATGTCAAAGGTCAAAATCCTTAAAATGCCTTGTTTGGACCTGTAACAAGCTGCATTTGGTAGGAAACTCGATTTTTAGGGTGACATATACTAAACAAATAAATTTCCTACACAAACATTTAGTATTTTACACAGTAAAGTTTAAATCTGAGGTCAATAAGTTCATTTTAAAGTAAAGGTTAAAGGTCAAATCAGTGAAAAATGCCTTGTATAGACAAGAAATGAGCTGTATTTGATAAAAGTTGGTTAGAAACCATATTTTATGATGAGACACACTTCTCCAGTAAATTTCATTAAAGTACACTTTATATATTCCACCTCAAATATTTTATCTGAGGTCAATGAGTCCATTCAAAGGTCAAGATCAACCATCAAAATGCAGGAAAATGCCTTGCATGGACCGGATACAAGCTGCATTTGATTCAATATGGTTAGAAACCAGCTGTTTAGGATGAAATGTACACTTAATACGTGAATTTCATACACACAGCTTCAGTTTTGAACTCAGTATTTTTTAAATCTGAGGTCAATAAGTACATATAAAGGTCAAAGGTCAAATCTGTGGAAATGCCTCGTATGGACACGAAATGAGCTGTATTTGATAAAAGTTGGTTAGAAACCAGATTTTATGATGTCAGATGCGATATTTTATGATGAGACACACTTTTTCAATAAATTTCATTAAAGCACACTTCATATTTTCCACCTAAAAGATTATATCTAAAGTCAACGAGTCCATTCAAAGGTCAAGATCAACAGTCAAAATGCAGGAAAATCGCTTGCATGGACCGGATACAAGCTGCATTTCATTCAATATGGTAAGAAACCAGCTGTTTAGGATAAATACACGTAATACGTGAATTTCATACATACAGCATCAGTATTTTACTCAGTAATTTTTAAATCCATGAGTACATATAAAGGTCAAGATCAAAGGTCAAATTAGTGAAAATGCCTTGTAATGACAGAAAATGAGCTGCATTTGAAAAAATTAGTTAGAAACCAGATTTTATGATGTCAGATGCGATACACTTTTCAAGTAAATTTCATTACACTTCATATTTTCCACCTCAAAGATTATATGTAAGGTCAATGAGTTCATTCAAAGGTCAAGATCAGCAGTCAAAATGCAGGAAAATGTCTTGCATGGACCAGAGACAAGCTGCATTTGATTCAATATGGTTAGAAACCAGCTGTTTAGGATGAAATACACTTTTTCAGTAAAACTATATCCACACACACTTAATTTTGTCCAGAGTATTGAATCAAGGGTCATAGTCCAAGTCAAATGTGAAACAACCCTGGGAAAAGACCACTATCAATCTTTTATAGATTTCATTCACTGAAGAAAAGACTTTAATTGTTATCTATGAAAAGTTTTTATATAGGAAACAAGTTCAACTTTACAATCATTCTGTATACAGTGGTGCTTGTTTCTTAAATAAAAAAAAACTTATTCATCCTAAACAGCTGGTTTCTAACCATATTGAATCAAATGCAGCTTGTCTCTGGTCCATGCAAGACATTTTCCTGCATTTTGACTGCTGATCTTGACCTTTGAATGAACTCATTGACCTTACATATAATCTTTGAGGTGGAAAATATGAAGTGTAATGAAATTTACGTGAAAAGTGTATCGCATCTGACATCATAAAATCTGGTTTCTAACTAATTTTATCAAATGCAGCTCATTTCCTGTCATTACAAGGCATTTTCACTAATTTGACCTTTGATCTTGACCTTTATATGTACTTATGGATTTAAAAATTACTGAGTAAAATACTGATGCTGTATGTATGAAATTCACGTATTAAGTGTATTTATCCTAAACAGCTGGTTTCTTACCATATTGAATGAAATGCAGCTTGTATCCGGTCCGTGCAAGCGATTTTCCTGCATTTTGACTGTTGATCTTGACCTTTGAATGGACTCGTTGACCTTAGATATAATCTTTTAGGTGGAAAATATGAAGTGTGCTTTAATAAAATTTATTGAAAAAGTGTGTCCCATCATAAAATATCGCATCTGACATCATAAAATCTGGTTTCTAACCAACTTTTATCAAATGCAGCTCATTTCGTGTCCATACAAGGCATTTCCACAGATTTGACCTTTGACCTTTATATGTACTTATTGACCTCAGATTAAAAAAATACTGAGTTCAAAACTGAAGCTGTGTGTATGAAATTCACGTATTAAGTGTACATTTCATCCTAAACAACTGGTTTCTAACCATATTGAATCAAATGCAGCTTGTATCCGGCCCATGCAAGGCATTTTCCTGCATTTTGACGGTTGATCTTGACCTTTGAATGGACTCATTGACCTCAGATAAAATATTTGAGGTGGAATATATAAAGTGTACTTTAATGAAATTTACTGGAGAAGTGTGTCTCATCATAAAATATGGTTTCTAACCAACTTTTATCAAATGCAGCTCATTTCTTGTCTATACAAGGCAGTTTTCACTGATTTGACCTTTAACCTTTACTTTAAAATGTACTTATTGACCTCAGATTTAAACTTTACTGTGTAAAATACTAAATGTTTGTGTAGGAAATTTATTTGTTTAGTATATGTCACCCTAAAAATCGAGTTTCCTACCAAATGCAGCTTGTTACAGGTCCAAACAAGGCATTTTAAGGATTTTGACCTTTGACATTGACCATTTGACCTTGAAAAAATTATCGAAAAAATTGGAGACATATTTTTTTGAAGTCCTCATCCAAAATTGGTCTAGAAAAATTATGTCTCCAACAATTAACATGAACTTCCCACGGAAACTACATAAGCTGCCAGACTACTAACAGTTTCGATTTTGAAATTGGCTCTGGCAGTTCCAATTTTGAAACCGGCTCAGATCATTCCAATTTTGAAATCGGCTCCTACAGTTCAGAGTTTGTAATTGGCTCCGACATTTTCCGATTTTGAAATTGACTCAGACATTTCTGCTTTTGAAATCGGCTCCTACAGTTTGGATTTTGAAATCGTCTCTGACAGTTAAGATTTTGAAATCTACTACAACAGTTTTGATTTTGAAATCAGCTCCGACAGTTTCTATTTTGAAATCGGCTCTCACAGTTTACAATTTTGAAATCGGCTGTGATAGTTTGGATTTTGAAATTGTCTCTGACAGTTAAGATTTTGAAATCTACTACAACAGTTTGGATTTTGAAATCGGCTCTGACAGTTAAGATTTTGAAATCGGCTATGATAGTTCAGATTTTGAAATTGTCTTAGACAGTTCTGATTTTGAAATCTACTACAACAGTTTTGTTTTAGAAATCAGCTCCGACAGTTCCAAATTGAAATTCACTTTGACAGTTCAAATTTCAAAATCGGCTTCGACAGTTTCAAAATTTGCTATGACAGTTCCCATTTTGAAATTGGTTCCCACAGTTCGATTTTGAAATTGGCTCTGACAGTTCTGATTATGAAATTGGCTTTGACAGCTCCAATTTTGAAATTGGCTCTGAGAGTTCTGATTTTGAAATGGGCTCCAATAGTTTCGATTTTGAAATCGGCTGCGAGCCTATGACAGTTCCGATTTTGAAATCGACTGTGACAGCTCCAATTTTGAAACCGGGTCCCACTGTTCCGATTTTGAAATCAGCTGCAACAGTTCCGATTTTGAAATCATTTATGACAGATCTCATTTTTAAATTAGCTCTGACAGTTCCGATTTAGAAATCGGCTGCGACAATTCATATGATTTTCGTAGTTAAATTGTCTCAGGAATATCCTGCAATATGTATGAGACAACTGCAAGACATATTTGCAGTCACAACGCACGACTCATCATACGATGTTCAGAGCCGATTATTGGCAACTTTTGCAAGTCGAAAATTGCCTAGTGATTATCTTACGATAATAGCAAGATGTTTATGCAATTTTATTCCAAACCTACATTCAGGCCAGGCATTCACTTCAAATGCCTTGCAAATATCGTACAGTATTCCAGAGACAATTGCAAGTCTAAATATTGACCTTCAAATATTTAAGTCTGACATTCGTACAAAGGTTGTACAAATATCATATAATATCATCGCTCTTAGTCAAAACATTGGATACTAGACATGCCAAAATCGGATCTGTCTGTTTGAAATTATAAGGTCGGATCCGCCGATTTTTCGAAACGTAGGACAGTCGGACTCTGGTGTGCCTGGGCCATTAGTTTTAGCACAGACTAGCGTAAGCATGTTCTGCTTTCATTTATAACTCTTCCCTATTATCTATCTCTTTATTATCACAATTATCAAACTCCAACTCATGCTTTTTAATTCCTAAAGAGTACTAATCATGTTCTGCTATTAGTTGTTGTAGTAGCAATATTGGTAGTATTGTTTTCATTGTCATTATTTTATTGTTTTGAAGAGAAACCTTTGCTGTAAACATGGATTTCAGTTTCTTTGTTGATTTATATCCTAGCTGTCACCCTCATTATGTTGATTTGATCCCATATTGTACTCTGTTAACTGTAGTACATATTTCATGTATATTATATATATATATATATATATTTATATATATATATATATAAATATATATATATATATATATATATATATATATATATATATATATATATATATATATATATATATTATATATATGTATTATGCTTCTGCTAGTGTCGTTATATTTTACTCACTCTAATTTAAGTTTGAAATGAACTCTAGATTTTTATACATTTTATGGATATTGAAACATCAAGATATAGTGTCACAATACCATGGGTTTAACCCTTTCAATACTAAGGCTACTTTTGTCAAAATTGTCAGGCTGCCTGTGGCTGCTCTTAGTATTAGTGCTCACAGGGGCCAAAAGCCGCCCAACAATTTTGATGAAATCTTGCAGGCAAAAGCATAGTTAAGATAATAGTTGATGGAAAAATATTAATCTGAACATTATCAAGAACTCTCCCTCAAATATTTTGTGAAATTGTTTTTAATTTAAAAGTTATGGTCAAAAGTATCTTTGATCCAGACGACAATTTCTGACTCGGAACTCTATATACGTATACACATCTCGTTTTTAGGCAGCACCCCTCGGCGCACACAGAGTGCGAACAGTGGTAAGGAGAAAGAGAAGGAGAAGGATAAAGATCTCGCCCATCGTGATGATACTGAACTACTGCTCCACCCTATACACATACTCAGGTAAATACTTCAACATTCTCTCATCTGTTTATTACCGCATTCCTCCGTTTAATCGGACACACTCCAAAAATGCGCACATACTCAGGTAAACACTTCAACATCCTCTCCTCTAGTTTTTTACCGTATTCCTCCATTCAATCGGGCACACTCCCAAAATGCGCACCCCCCTGACCCTGTATGATACTGAACTACTGCTCCACCCCATTCACATACTCAGGTAAACATTTTGACATTCTCTCCTCTAGTTATTACCATATTACTCTGTTTTATCGGACACACTCCTAAAACGCGCACATACTCAGGTAAACATTTTTACATTCTCTCCTCTAGGTTTACCATATTCCTCCGTTTAATCGGACACACTCCTAAAATGCGCACATACTCAGGTAAACACTTCAACATCCCCTCCTCTAGTTTTTACCATATTCCTCCATTCAATCGGACACACTCCGATAATGCGCACCCCCCTGACCCTGTATGATACTGAACTACTGCTCCACCCCATTCACATACTCAGGTAAATACTTCAACATCCTCTCATCTAGTTATTATTACCATATTCCTCCATTTAATCGGACATATTCCTAAAATGCGCACTTACTCAGATAAACACTTCAACATTATCTCCCCTAGTTATTACCGTATTCCTCGATTAAATCGGACACACTCCCAAAATGCGCACCCCCCTTTATGATACTGAACTACTGCTCCACCCCATTCACATTCACAAACACTTCAACATTCTCTCCTCTAACTATTACCATATTCCTCCGTTTAATCCGACATATTCCCAAAATGCGCGCATTCTCAGGTAAACACTTTGACATTATCTACCCTAGTTGTTACCATATTCCTCCATTTTAATCGGACACACTCCCAAAATGCGCACATACTCGGGTAAACTCTTCAACATTCTCTCCTCTAGTAATTACCATATTCCTCCTTTTAATCCGACATATTCCCAAAATGCACGCATACTCAGGTAAACACTTTGACATTATCTACCCTAGTTGTTACCGTATTCCTCCATTTCAATCGGACACACTCCCATAATGTGCACACCCTCTTTTTTCTTAAAAAATTTGGAAGGGGAACGGTATTGAACCTTCCCTTGCAAACTTAAATGGTTCCATACCTTTACAAGTGTGACCGTCACAGACCGTATATTGATCATATTTTCACTGCTATAGGCTGTATATTGATTGTATTTGACGGTGCTTGAGAACTTTACATGGGTAACTCATCTGAGAGTACTCAGCATCATTTAGTCTTTGTCAAATTAGCAACCAGCAGCAGAAGGGTTAAGCAAAAAGGTTTTTAAAAAGCCAAATTATTAGCAAATGAAAAATCTTTTTTCCTCTCTATATTTCAGGCTTGATGCTACCGGTGTACACAGCCCAGCGGGGGAGACCGTGACGTTATCAAACTTCTACTGCCACGGGGAAAACCTCTTTATTCAGGTCGAGACTACAGCACCCCCGCCAAAAAGAAAAACTCGCAAGAAAAAAAGTTTTCGGTAAGAATGTGTTAGGTAGAGATCACATTTAAAAGTTTCATATTCATTTTATATTATCATTCATGCTCTCTGTGTCGTCTGCATTATATTCAACTCATATTCAACTCTGTGACCTGAAGCAATATATGAAATAGTATAATCCTTAAATCTGAGGGCCAAAGTGAAAAATCAAATCCTGTATTTGACTGTGTTACCCTCGTGAAATAAAGATTATTGTTATTATAATTATTATAATTATTTTTATAATTATTATTAATATTATTATTATTATTATTATTATTATTATTATTATTATTATTATTATTATTATTATTATTATTTAAATTATTATTATTATTGTTGTAATTATTATTATTATTATTATTATTATTGTTATTGTTATTATTGTTATTATTATTATTATTCTTAATATTACTAATATTATAATTATTATCATTATTATTTTTATTATCATTATTATTATTATTATTATTATTATTATTATCATTATCATTATTATTATCACTATTATTATTATTATTATTATTATTATTATCATTATTATTATTGTAATTATTGTTTCTATATACTATTTACAAATATACAAAAAACCTTCTTATATGTCTCAACCACCTTTAAAAAAAGGGGTGGCTTTTTTCTAAAGTTGCACATTTTTCTTGCAGTCAGCGGATAAGTGCCAGTAATCTCGCTGTCCCAGGCAACCAGGTTCCTAACTCCGCCTCCAGTCGAGACGGAGGTGACGAATATTCCTCTGAGGCCTCGGAAATAGACACCCTCGGAACAGTGAGTACCGATTGCCTTCACAATTACTAATATATATATATATATATACGATATATATATACAATATAAGAAAAAAGAACAAATACATCGCAATGAGCCGTGACCGGCTTGAGGAGAATCTCAGTACTACAGTAGGGCCGGCCCCAACCAGACTCACGCAGACTCACTGCCGCTAATTTGACAGTAAAGCATGGGGAAATCAACAAAAACAATCCATATCCGTTCTGACTAGTCTTATCTTGAAGTTCCATGCAATTTTACTGATATTCATACTCTGTTCAGTCAACTACGACGAAAAATGACATCGAAGCGACGAACCAACGAGCACATGTTTTTGGCTATTTTCACACAATGCCCATGCGCACCGCTGGAGGTCAGAACAAGGCTGGTGACCTCTACGCTGTCAGAGTGGTGATATCAAATTAAAATGGTGCTCCAAGTGGTAGTATTGGATTCTGCCGTTTGGTATTGAATCTGCAAAGGGTGAACGGCTCCAGATCTAACACCAATTGGCCAATCAGCATCAAGAATCATAGCAGAGCAGGTGATAAAAACATATATTTATATATATATATATATATATATATATATATACATATATATATATATATATATATATATATATATATATATATATATATATATATATATATATATATATATATATATATATATATATATATATATATATATATATGTATAATCTTATACATACTCCTTCTCATGGTAACTGTTGCTTGGTAACCTTTTTTGTATTTTTTTGCAAGCTTTAAAATAGCTTTATCATAGTATTGCTGCACCCAGACATAAAAAAGTGATTTATTGATGTCGCTATATAGCAACTTGCATGATTTCCATGGCAACTGCTGCTTTTGAAATTAGTAACAGGAACATTTTTGTGTATATTTTATTGCTGCTAATTCTACAATCCTTCTGTTTTTTAATCTTAGTGCTGTTGTTGTTTTTATTTGTTGTTGCCAGGCAACACGTCTGGATGTTGCTATGGCAACTGTTGTATTGTCTGCCCTGCTCTTTTAGCATCTGCGTCGCCGTGTTATGGAACCTAACCTCGTTCGGCAGAGCACGAAAGAGGAGGAAGAAGAGAGAGAAGAACCTGATAAAATCGAAACTAACAACCCAGAAGTGGTACCCAACTCACTACCCTATAACCATAGCTATCATAAAAGAGAAAAGCAATTTTAACCCTTCCAATGCTTAGGCTAATTTTGACCAAAGCACAAAGATGCAAAGGTTTTTGAAAACCATCCAATCCCAGTCATGTTGGTATTCATTAGATAGCTCATGCCGAGTACTCTCAGATGAGTGCCCATTTGCCAGGGTTTCAGTATTTTAGCATGTTTTTGCACTACTTTGTATTGGCAAAATTATGTCTGCAAACCAGCGTTGAATTCGGCCATTTCAGCAGTCCCTTCGCGCTCCCTTCGTACCTTCGCACTGTTCATATTTGCCGCATGAGCGTACTATTGATCAATTAGCGATCTTTTCACGTGCAGATTGTTGCGGCAAACGTCTAAGCACGCTGAACAGCGAGAGTGCGAAGGTGCAATAATGGTCATTACACTCCGATCGACAATCATTGAGGGGTTCGGTTATACGGATGCTTGACAACACCCCTTCTGCAGAAAATTTTCCCAACCTCTACCTGCACGGTGCGCTTAATACGGTAGTTAAAATATTTTATAAATTGCAATGATATACTTAAATTATTTCGATGAGATTGCTGCTAAGAAAAGTGAAAGAAAAAACTCCTATTTAAAATGTTCTGTATACTGAATATTCTTCATGGTTAGATAAAACGAATTGATGAAATGGAGCCTAATTATTTTGACTAAAGCTTGCAGGCAAAGGCTAAGTTAGAAAAATATTTGAAAGGGGGAAATGTTATTGGGAACGCTACCAATGACTCGGATACTTTTCAAAATCAATCTTAATTTGAAAATTGTCATTATACTATCATAGATTCTGACAACAATACCTAGAGGAACTCCAAAGCATGTATGGGTTAAAATTGTTTTTTCTCTTTTCAAAATGATCCCTTGTGTGCTAAACTAAGGAGAGAAATATGTAAAAAACTATCCAAACTGTGACACTGGGGTGGAGAGGGGTGCCAGGGTCATAACAGAGATGTATAAATGTCAATATAAATATATGTCTATATATATATATGTCATATATATATATATATATATATATATATATATATATATATATATATATATATATATATATATATATATATATATATATATATATATATATATATATATGTATATATATATATATATATATATATATATATGTATACATTTAAAAATAAATATTGTCATGATGTCCTCTGGATTTTCGTTAAAAAGGAATACCCTTATTCAAAATGCAACTTGTTATTGCCTAAAATCCTTCCTCCATGCCAGTGGTCAAAAAGAATCCCTATTTAAAGAGTTTTTGCTACTAAAAGAATTCATGGGCCCCTGGTCCATTAATGTTGAGGGCTTTGCATGGTGTGTGCTGCACAGGGGGACCTAGCTGTTTGATTACTATGTGTGTCTTGCTGGGTTTGGATAAATATATATATATATATATATATATATATATATATATATATATATATATATATATATATGTATATGTATATGTATATTTATATATATATATATATATATATATATATATATATATATATATATATATATATATATATATATATATATATATATATATATAAATTATATATGTGTGTTTATTGGTTTGCCTGTGTGAGCACCTGTTTTGGGAATTGAGTTTTATTGCCACTGTTTCTGGTATATAAGATTGTAATACGATTGACCAACGGTTAGTGAGGAGAAACGCAGAGTGCCTGGGAAAACACAGACTAAACAAGGAGCTCCTATATTACTTCATTCCCTTTTTGATACTCTCAGCTATGAATATGCCGAATTTCTAGCAGATGTGTTAATATTCTATACCTAAAACTCCTTGTTCTTCATGAAATTTAATTGGGAAAAGGGGCCAAAAACCTTTTA